>CM033641.1:59078587-59199435 GCA_019512145.1 Engystomops pustulosus | reverse complement strand
CTCCCATTGTGACTTGTCAGGTGTCGGTGCTCGTTATTTATCGAAGACGAGCACTCGAGCATCGGGAAAAGTTCGTCTCGAATAACGAGTACCCGAGCATTTTAGTGCTCGCTCATCTCTAGATACAACCACTCCTGGCTGCTGTGGCAACACATGTGCTATTGAGTGCTGCCCAATCACCTAGATTCAGCATTCATCACACACAGGGCGGCTGCGGGACATGTGGTAGCTCCCGGTCATTTCATATGCAAAAACTGTTTGTGTTTTTGTACATTTACTGCAGCAGCGGTGGTGGTATCCAAGGACAGCAATCTCATTTCTATGGGACAACTTGGCTACATTTATGGGAAATTATCTTCAAACAGGTATATTTTAATAGCATCAAATTGAAGAAATGTATCTATATGCCAGGTGAATTAAATAAAAATGTCAATAACCAGATGACAATACCCCTTTAAGCCAGTGACTGCCTGTATTCTATTTGTGATAATGTAGCATTTTCTATTGAAGGTTATGGTAGGTCATGTTTTACATGCTCTTCTGTCTGTAAATTGGACTTGAAAGTGTTATCTTCATTCAGAGCTACCGATCAGCAGGTACATGATGTAATAAATGAAACATAAATGACTAACCTTTTAGTGTAGTTAATTTTTTCATGTTCATTTAAATTTTTTTTCTGACAAATATAATTGCACAGTAAGAAGCATACAAAATGGAGTACAGATGGCAATGTGCCATATGGATCATTTCCTAACATGCTAAATCTGAGCCCTCACTTCCTCCACACATTTCACTTTTTACCTTTAACCACAGCAGTTCATTCTTCCAGATTAGACAAAGTCTTAGAAACAAAGCAGTGAATATTCTAAACTAGTCAGGAGGTCCAGATAAACATGAAAATTTAAATGGATTGTATGGATCGATATTGTCACTGAATTATTTTTTCTAGAGTGATTTGCTGAGAGTAATCAATGAGACTAAGACATGTAAAACTTTATCATGTTAGCAACTTTGATCATGAAGCTTGATAACCAAAGATTTGGTTATCTCTGATATAGAGATGGTGATTCGCTATAGTTTTTTTTTTTTTTTTTAGGTAAAGAGAAAACTTTTGCTTAATTTTTATATTAAATTGCAGCCATTACTTTGAATCTCCATTAACCCATGATGACTGCCATGTAACACCACACCCTCACAATAGCATTCCCTTCATTACCTCTTAGATGCAATGGTTGGAAGCATCTAGTAAGTTATTTGCCCTGGTTTGGAGTTCCTTCTATCCTGGGGGATCTGGAATGCTGAAAGGGCAGGAAGCACAGTCTAAAAATAAAGAGGCCGGGGATAGTAGGGGAGGTGGGAGGGTTGAGGTAGGGAGGGTCCAGAGACTTAGCATTTGCACCCGTCTTCCACCCGTCAAGGAGCACTAGAGATAATTTTTTTTCACACTTGCCAATTGCATTTCGCTGGTTTTGTGTGTTTTTTTTTCAACTGTTTTCTATATACATCTATGTAGTGCAAAAACTTCAGATAGGTGACCAAAATGTATATCACAGAAAACACAAGATTAAAAAAACTTCCACAATAAAAGCTTTAGGGCATATTTCTGTTAACTGTTTAACAAAAGTGTCTTTGTTGAGCAATTACAATGAAGCTTTTAGAGGAGGTTTGTTGCTCTGGAGTCTGGACAACAAACCAGCTTTATTTAGACAGTTTTATACTCCCATCCATCTATATGAATGCGGCATAAATGTATTTTTTTAAAAATACATGATACCACTAAGTATTGCACATCCCTAAAACGAGGTTAGTAACCTGCAGCCTCGAAAAGTAGCATTCTGCTGAATTAAACTAGCGGAACACTATGTAAATAAAGCGCTATGTCTAGTCAATAAATTGCTTTGCTATCAAGACTCATATCCCCTCTGTGCTTTTCAGCAAGCCCTTGCTAATGTGCAATACAACTCCCTTGCCAGACAGATCTTTGTCAGATACTAAAAGAATAGGTTAAAAATGTGCACAGATGGTTAGCTTGTTTATGAAATTTCCCACCGACCCCCTCATTGTGACAGTGTTCTAATACTGCACACTTCCCTATCATTGTGAGGAGAGTAGATTGCATACATATGGCATTAGTTCCTCCATTAAGCCATGGCGCTATATTTAGAAATAGGCAAATGTTTCATTCCATTAATGCACAGGTGATATGTAATGCCAAGCATGTAATTACCAATGTTGTTGCTAAATGTCCTGAGCCTTGACATGACTCCTTCATCATTCAAAACTCTACTGTTACCTAGTATTTGGAGGGATGACATTCTTCAACTGATTTGCTTTTGTGGAAAAAATATGTTAATGCTATGCAGAAGTATGTATGTAAAGGGCATAAGTTGTCGGATGGAAAGAGTTAAACTCCTGATTTTGGAAAGACTTCAAACTCCTGCTAATGAACATCTGGGAAGATGGGTTGTGTGTGGCTGCCTATTCCATTTATATGGATGCTGTAGAATTCTGCTGCAGAGCCAGCAAGTGTCTTCATGGCATTCTGACGAGATGCTCTATTAACCGAATGTTTTTTTTTTTTTTTGCAATTTAAGGCTGATGGTATTGTTCACATAAAGTGATTAGCCGCACAACAGAGCTGACAATCTATTTGTGACATGCTTAATGCATAACTCGTGCCAACATGACAAACAGATGTAACTTCACTTTATGCTGAGTAGTTGTCAACCTTTTTGCTAATTAATCATTACAGTATGTCTGTTATTCGCACCCGATTGTCGCACGTTGTACTATTGCCCTTAATACTTTACCTTTATCCTAGCAGTATGTGAACTGGGACTAGAAATCACAATGACAAAACTCCCACCATCCAAGGAGATATTTGACTGTAACTTTTCATTTCTGTATGTTCTATTATTAAACTAACTGAACAAGTCTATGTAAGAAACAAAGTAAACAGTTGTATCACCTTTGGCAACAATAATTGCAACCAAGCATGATCAATATTTCATATCAGTCTTCTGCACCCCTGTAGCAGGTAACTGTTACTGTATGTAGCTCAATCAATTCTGTAAATTAACTATAAAACTGTTTTTAATTTGAATATATTTCTACTCCTTATTCCACAATTAAAAAAAAAACCTCTGAATGATTTTATACATTACATTTTATATATAATAATATAATTTCTAAAGCATATGGGTTAAGAAAGTTACCAGAAAAACTCATTGGGAGCCATTTGCCTGTCATTTGGATCAGGTGGAAATAGTACATTGTATTGTCAAATTTAGGAAATTGAATTCATTCAAATTAATTTTTTCTATATTAGAGGTGGCAAATTGCCCTGACATTATGCGCTATAACACACCTTTTTACAATGAGTGGTTTAGACATTGGGGCTTATCCAGACATATTGGGGCACATTTACTTAACCTGCCCCCAGAGTTCACCGAAAGTGCATTGTCTGACGATAATGCACTGTGCTGCGATTGACTACGATTGTGTGTCTGCATGTGTCACTTTAGGTCAGCCGGAGTTCACCTTCTTTTTAGTGGTGCAGTTTCCTGACATGTTTCCAGGACCATAGAAAATGGAGCTGTCTACATAGGGCTGGGCAAACATTGATCAAGCCCCTGTACTACACTACAAAGAGAGTCAGTGGTCTACAAGATGCAAATAGTTTCTACACAAGCAAAACACAGACTATTCTTGCTTCCATTATACACAACTTGTCAGAGAGATAAAGTGTAGTGTGGGAAGTGCTGGTCACACCTTACATAAAATGATATAGAGGGGTCCAATTATAAAATATCAGTTTTCTCCTAATGGAGGTTCAGACTCATTTCTAATATCTGGTAAATGCCTGTGTGTAATGGAAGTTTATGGCATCCCTGGGAAATGTATTTTTGAAGGAAAGCTAAATATTACCTTCTGACATTCGCATTGAACCAGCAAGTTTTGATGCTGCTTTCCAGGGTCAGGCCATGGATAGATCACAATCATTGAGAAAATAGTACATTTTACATCCCACCGCCTGAATGTCAAATTATCCACCCTCATGGACTCTCTGATACATCTGAATGTTATCCACAGGACATAAAAACTATCCCTATGGCAAATGTGTTGACGTTTCAAAGAGCTTTGAATGTGCTTCAAAAACAAGAAAAAGCCAAGTATAAGTGAGCGGCTCGCCGCGGCTTTACTGCATTGGTTTTATCACAGGCCTTTTGATGTATTCATAGGTGAGTGAGGGGAGAGAGAAAGAATTTACCAAAGGGATCACTGCTTTCACTCATTTCCAAGTAAATATGCCGGTAAACACGGCGGACATGCTGTCATAGAGAAAGACAAACATCTTATTTAATACGTATTGGCTTAGGCTGAAGGAATAAATGCGCAGCTTGTGGGGGGAGGGGATGATTCTCTAGCTCAGACCGAGCTCAAATATAGGGATTATCCACATTATAAAATTGACTGTTTAGCTTTAGGAAAGGCCACTATTATAGGACCGGTGGAGCGCTAGTCTCCAAACCTCCTCTGATCCACTCAGCATCATCCTGTTCTGCTGTGTGAAGTAACCATGATGGGACAAATGACTTATTTATGCAACAAATGCAATCATTTTCATAGCGTCGGACCATTATCCTGCTGGTAACTGCATGTTAATGTATGCTTTTTGTATACAGCAATATAGAAATTTACTGGTATGGTTCCCATACACATGACCAAGGCCTCCTGAGGTTGAGGTGTTGCATATGCTACTTAGTTATTAGTATCTTCTAGCACTCATAGTCGTTTCTTTTAACTTTTATGTTTATGTAGTGCACATGCTGCCTGTGTAGTATTCTGTCACCATATACATCAGGAAGATCTCTCTACGGGATTTAAATATTAATGATAGATTCATCGGATAGGTTATTAATATCATTCGTAATGCTGCATATACTTGTCTGTATGTTCACTCGTCACAATGAATGTGAATACCTAGTGCAGTGTGAATGGAGGCTTGCCTATACATTAAATCTTAAGTATAAAATACATTATTCTCATAAATTCATTATCTACTTTCTTGTCATTAAAACATCTGACAATTAGATCAGAAAGCAAGGTGTTTTTAGCTAAACGCAATATTTACAGATATGACCTTTTAGATGTGTAGTTGCTTCATTTTGAGTGGGATAAAATATACCTACTAAAAAACTATATCAAATTTAAAGGGCTTGTCCAAAACTACAAATCATGGCTTATTTCCTTCAGTGCACATTAACAAAACCAAAAGTTATCAAGGAGATGGGGGTTGTCTTCTCTTCATCATCAATTATGTTCTACCACTCCCAGTTGGCCTTCAAGTGATGGAGTAAATAAAATCAGTTGGATCTAGTGGGGTGCACTGTCAATCAGCACAATGGGGCACATTTACTAAGGGTCCGAATTGCTCTTTTTCGTCGGGTTTCCCGAAAATTACCGGTTTGTGCCGAATTGCCCCCGGATTTTGGAGCACGTGATCGGATTGTGGCACATCGGCATGCAAGCGACGGAAATCGGGGGGGCGTGGCCGTCGGAAAACCCGAAGGATTTGGAAAAACCGCGTTATTTTTTTTTAAAAAAATGTGTGGCTTTACACGCGCTTACATGCACCAGGAATAGGTTGGTAACCTCCGGCGAACCTCCGCGGACCTCGGCGCAGCAGCGACTCCAGGTGGACATCGGGCGCAGGACCTTAGTGAATCGCTGGAAGACCCGAATCCTCGACGGAGAACGCGCCACTGGATCGCGACAGGGCCGGGTAAGTAAATGTGCCCCAATGTGTTATTTGTTTGGTTCCATTAGGGCCGTGCAGGACAGTTTAGGCGAATAAGGAACAGTTTGTCAGATTGGGTTGAAGTTACCAGTGGGGTGCCACAAGGTGCAGTATTGGGGTCACTTCTTTTTAATGTTTTTTTTTGTATCATTCTGTATTCAGGTTTACAAGATAAACAATATAAAATACTAGGCAAAACTTAGGCAAACAGAAAATATGCATTACGTCAACAAATTGAGTGAGATGAAATTTGTACAAATCCAACATAAACAGAGCAGACAGTTATTATTATGTATTTATAGAGCACCATTAATTCCATGGTGCTGTACAATCAGTACATTACATTAAGAAAAAAACAGGTGCAAGTACAAAACACTACAACTACAGTGATCAGGAGACATGTGGAAGGAGGACCCTGCCTGTGAAGGTTTGGAAAGTGCGGAGACAGTCTTACACATTTTGGTAGAGAGTTCCAGAATATGGGGGATGCACAGGAGAGTCCTGGATGTGATTGTGAGAAGAGCGGATGGTAATAGAGTAAAGGTGAAGGTCCTGTGAGGAAGGGAGATTATGTGTGAGTGGTATTGGCTGATGAGTTCAGGGATATATGCACACAGTCGATGTGCAGCAAGGCTATCACAGATGGCCCAGCCAAAATATATAATGTAAACATTACATGGAAGATAAAATAGCATAACTAACAAAACATGCATATAAAAGTGTTCATAGGAGAGAAGACAAAAATAGGGGAGAGGGATGGGGGTACGAAATAAAAATTGGGAAAGAGGGTTAGGGGTATCAGGTAGAAGAGACATTTCCAGAGTAGATGTTGTAGGGCACTAAATCAGTCAAAAGTAGCATATGATGGAGATCACTGAAAGTCAATCCAGGGACCCCACGTTACCAGATTCTTATCCGCATTACTACGGGTATTCACAGTGAATTCCTCCATTCTTTGGAGAAGGAGAAATTTCCTAAAGAGGTCTGTGTGTTTGATGGGATTCAAGTAGTCCTCCACAACCAAGGGATTTGTGGTAGGGTAGCTATCAGGATACAGGCCACTTTTTGTGGTGCTGGATGGGAGTAGTAAATAGAGCAAGAGGATCGCTAGGTCATTAGCAAGGTCCTGTCCAGTCACCATCTTGACCAATTGGAGAACTTTGTCCCAAAACAGCTGAAGTGAGGGACAAGCCCACCATATGTGGAGCATAGTGCCAGGAGCCTGTCAGCATCTCCAACGTTCATCAGGGCAAGTTGGGTAGACATTTTGAAGTCTAGCAGGGACCCAATACCATCTCGATAGACTTTTAAAAATAGTTTTTTGCACCTTGTTTAATATAGTAAGCCTGTGGCATAATTCAAAAGCTTTGTCCCACTGTTTCAAGTTGAATGTTTTACCACGCTCCTGCTCCCAGGCTAGCTCAGAGTGTTTGAAGTGCTGCCAATCTCTGTCTTTGAAATTATTTACAATGATAGGCCAAAGACGTCCACCCTGGGAGTCCAAAGTTTCTTTCTGTGGTTAAGAAGTATAAGGGAACATAGTACAACCCAACTCGAATGGAAGTGGTTTTATTATTTTTTGTCCTATACATTTTATTAATTTATATAGTGCCGAAATATTCCAAAGAAATAAACAGTTCAGGAGGTACATATCCAGACAAATTCATCAACAATTAAGATAAAGGATCATGTACACAAGAGCTTACAATCCAGGTATACTGTACATGTCATATTATGTCATAATGCAGTATATTTCCAAGGTTACTATTATTACCTTTTCTATTCATTTATGAAATCAAAATAATAGCTTCAAGGTTTATTTCTTCCATCATTTTTGGTTGACCCTAATACACCAGTTCAATTCCTGCAAATATTTGGCAGACTTTTGTTTTCCCTACTATAGATCAAATTGTTCAATTATTGGGGGTGCTACAGATATTTTAGGTAAAATGAATATAAAGTATCCATTTTATTGGGGGTGCTGAATATAAATAAAGGTAGTCTATCCTGAGACGACCCCTGCCTTGGTCCCGTGGTAGTCCCCACACAGAGACTCTAGAGGGGGAGATTTATCATAAGCCTCTTAGAGCATAACTGTTCTAGTTGCCCATGGCAACCAACCACAGCTGTTTATAAAATGAAAGCTGAGCTCTGATTGGTTTCCATGGGCAACTAGAACAGTTTTACCTCAGATACTTGATGATAAATCTCCCCCTCTGACTGGTAACGACATATAAACAATAGAGAAACTGAATTAGAATGATGACTGCTTCTCCTCCTGCTATTCTGAAATTGTTATTTGTAAATCAGAATTTAAAAGCAAAAGAAAATTAACAGTTGGTTTACAGTATGTAAACATGTGGTATGCAATATAAAAATTTATTAAAAAACAGTTTCGTTGATTATTGTTATTATAGTTAATTTGGGTGTATGCTATATAAATTAAGGGTATGTAGTTCAAGGGGTGCTGTATATCATAAACTAAATTGGGGTACTGCATTTATTATAACTAATTCAGGGTGACTATATTTTATATTAAAATTAAGGAATGTACATAATTATTTATTCTGTATATAATAAGATTAATAATTAACATTATAACTAGGAAAATAGTCTATGTTATAATATTTTAAGGTGGTCACAGTGTATGTTTGATATGTGGAGGGGCACAGCATGGCCCGTTATGTTGTAAGGGTTTCATATTATTTTGAAAGACAGTGTGGGATACTGCACTGTAAGTATTTTTAGGGGCACAGTGTGGAGATGTCAGGCTAAAGACACCAGGCAGTGAACTCAAGTGTGATAAGTCAGGGCTGGGAGAAATTTGTCATTAGGTTCTTTAGCTAATGGACACTGTGAACTGTGATTTACTAGATGCAACCTTTACCTGTGTCTGATTAGTACTGTAGTTGGGGACTAACCTTCTATTATTTGAGACAACTCTGTGCATGTCTTGTGTTATACAAAAGGCTAAAGAAATAAATGTGTGTTGATTACACTATGAGAGGGTGTTTGTATTTAAGGTCTTCTTTTTACATGTATGGGACATGAAGTAGTAGTGGGATGAAAGTATATAGGGGGCAGCACCTATATATTAAAAATCTCAAGACTGGTAGGGGACCAAAATCTCTATAAATCACAGGTCCAGAGGTAGCCTTAACCAGCTCCTGCTTAGACACTTTTATGAAATCAGCCCAAATAAATCAGCACAAAGCTGGTATGTCATTTCTTTGTACTTTCAAATTTTTTCCCTAAAAATTATTAGCGTTTTTTCAGCTCACTTACCCATAAATTTGCTACATTTTGCATATTTACACCAAATACACCAGATTTATCACATGCAACTTGTTAAAATGTTGGAAAATGTGTTACTATTTCCTTTAAGTAGCTGTATGGTGTAGAAAACGTAAATTTCAAACATATAACATATACCAAATATATCAAACTTCATGCAACATTTGATACATTTGTTTGGTAATAAATTGACCCCAGTGAGACAGAATTTAACAGCATTTAGCTCATTAATTCTCCCCTGTGAATATCATTTGTAAAATTTGTAATACTTTAAATAGAATGATGTACAATAATACAGATTACGCTGGAATATTTTGCACAAATAATCTATCAAAAACTTGTATTGGAGGAAAGAAAATAAAATCTCCTTGTGAATTGTAGATTTGGAGCCTGGCTGTGGGTGATTTATAGAGCTGCTTCTAATCATTTGGGGACAAACCTAATACAAAGGGAAGCATAGCCTATTATTCCCAGCAGAATTTGTTTAGTAAAGTTGTAGGAGGCAGTGGCCTAGCCCAGGACAAGCAGGGCACAATTATCAATCTCCTCGCTGGGTCATATATTCTCAGTTCTGATGGAAAGGCACCCATATCAAGTCTGTCGCATAATTGTGTTGGGTTTCCTTATGTGCCTGGAAATTAGGTTTGTGCTGGTAGGATCATGCTGACCTAATGCCTTCACAAAGAAATCAGATAAGTAAGGCATGTTCTTTAAGAAGAAATAGTCAGGAGAAGCCGCTGCATAATTTAACTCTTTCACCAGGCACAACCTCACGTTTGAACAAAGAAACATATGAGAGAACGGCATCTCATATTCCACACCTCTGCTTTTTTGCACGCTGCTCTTGCTGTGCTCTTGAATGTAATTTTGCCCAGTTTGTTGCCTAAGGCCACTGGCATTGTGAGTGTTTGTCATTTATACCAACTGGGCTCTTCGCTACGAATCTGACCCAGCCACTCATCTGTCAGCACTGTCTCATTCCTTTTATTTACATCTGTCTTTAGCATTCTAATTATCTACTTTATTACTTTAGCCTGGAGGAATACCGTAAAAAACAACTGATATGAGGAGGATCCTACTAACAATAAAACTGCCTAAAATCCCCACTGCATATTATCCACAGCACTTGAGAATATTTGTGCTGCCAGATGACCTCAATATGTCCTTAAATTGATCCTGTTATAACTTTACCCATTTTCTAGAATCAACTTCATAGACTATGCAAATTACTGCAAAATTTTAACTCATTCTAACGCTACAATTATGAATGAATAATACACATCATTACCTCTCAGTAATGCTTACAATTTCTCCTGTGCCTGGACTACTGTGCACGCAAGTAAAGTGATAAAATATTCGGAGGTGGTGCTAAAAGTATAAGGCAATTTCTATTCTTCCCCTGTTATTCTATATTAAATGTATCTTCCTCGCACTTGATTGTCTATATTCTGTTATGCCATATTCAGTCTACAGGTCTCCTTTACCATCTTAAATTAGCAAATATAAATATAATACAATGTATTAAAAACAGCCCGTTCCACAGCTCTATGTTTCTAAAGGTCTTGATGATGTCATTCTTCATTTCCTTTTATAAAATGTAAACAAAGCTATCACTTCCTACATTTTACATTTTTATTATTTTAAAAATAATAAACCTTTATTTATATATCACCGTCATATTCCAAAGCGTTGTACAGTTCACAGAGTACATATACAAATAAAATAAGACATAACAGACCAATAACATTGTCAAATGAAACAACAGTATTGAGGGCCCTGCTCGCAAGAGCTTACAATCTATGAGGATGAAGTGGTAATACAGAAGTGGACAGTGCTTGTACTATGATCCAAAAGGATAAAATAATGAATTAGATAATGCTGAATTAACCAGTCACCAGCCGTTATCTATATTTAAAGAAACCAGAGTGAATCAGTTAACAGAGTAACTTATTTGATGGTATCAAATGGTGAGGGATTACATAGATGGGATGCGTAAATAGTGGGGGTCAGTGAAAAGAGAATCAAAGTTACATGCAGTTTCTTAGTGTGATAGGCCTGCCTAAAGAGATGGGTTTTTAGTATTAAGTATTAGTCTGATTGTCCAGGGAAGGGAATTCCATAGAATTGGTGCAGCTCAGGAGAAGTCTTGGGAGACATGAGTGGGAGGTTCAAAATAAAGAAGAGAATAATCTTAGATTTCTGGAAGGTCGAACAGCACGAGTTGGTGGTAGACTGAGATGATAAAGGAGAAGTAGGGAGGTGTAGCACTGTGCAGAGCTTTGTGGATGAGGGTGATGAGTATTAATTGAATTCAGAAGGTGGTTATTTATCTAGACTTATTAAAGAGTGAGCTCTTTATATATCCGTACATCAATACTGTATTTTATTGGTATGTGCCTAACAAAAATCATCATGAGTTAGAATACCAGGGAAATTTTGTTTTCATATGTATATATCTTCCTTCAAAATTATTGTCAAATATTTTGCTGAAGATTTAATTGCAGTGGATACGAAAAATAGCACAGTTATCACATAACAGATCCAGCTCTGATTTTGCTTTCATGAAGCAGAAAAACTAAAAACTATGCAAATTTGTACAGAGCTAAACTACAAAATTTTATATTTACTAATACATAATTTAAATATAAATAATAATAATGAGAAAATTGGTTTAATTTGATGCTAAATTACTTGTGGTATCTGAAGACAGAATGGCAATCTACAGATATATGAGATGACATGTGTCCTTAGAACTCAGGAAGAAGAGCTGAGCAAAAAATAAAAGATCCAAATTGAGGCTGCTGGAATAACGGTAGGTTTTCTATGTAACCTTACATACATTACATAAATGTAAATTAATAAAATTAAATTCAGAATATCTAGTTTTCTCCATATGGTGTCTATTGAACTTTTTACAATATTGAACTGCTGAGCTAGTAAGGCCCCTTACATACTAGTGCATGTGATGCGTCCAGATGCTGCCAGTTTGATGCTAGTTGGAAGCATTACACCCACTAGTGTGTAAGGGCCCTAAAAGTCACGTGTTCTTAGTTGCAACAACTTCCAACATGCATTCAGTTGCAAACTGTTTACCAGGAGCATCATGGACTGATTGGGTCACTTGGAGCTTACACTTTCGGTGGGTAATTGCAGAAGTACAACTGTGCTCTCTCCATGGACCACTGTTCCTGATAAAATAGAGTAATAGACAAGTCAGACTTTGGTGCATGCTTTATGCCAAATCACATACAAGCCATTAAACACCTTTGAGATTAATTGTAACAATGACCGGGATTTATTATCCAACATCAGAGCTCAACCTCATTAATGCAAATCCCTGCAACTGTGTTCCAAAATCTAGTGACAAGCCTTTAAATGGAGTCACTGTCGAAGGTACAACCTCAAATGAATGAAGTGTCATGCAAAAATACAAAAATATAAACAAAAATAGTAGATGATATTTTGCTCTCCACATGGTTAATGAAGGATATTGTAGTGTGTCTGATGCATACTATGTACTTAAAGCCAATCCACCATAAGTCACCTCTTAGGAAGCATACCAACTCCAGCTTATTTCTTCCTGTAGTCACTACTCGTCCCAAAAAATCAGCACCTTTGATTTTGGTTCTCTACAGACAGCCGGGCACAGGTCTTCTTACTGTAGATTAATTAGCATATTAGGAGCTAAACTTAAAGGCACTTATTGTTCAGGAACAGTGGATTAAAATGATATTTATATGTGTTGGAAGCTCTCTGTAGCACATATAAAGATTGCTGGATAATGTGTGGGGATAATGTAAACATGGTATAAATCCAGTAATAGAAAACTTGTGTGGTGAGCGGCATCCTCTTCTTCCTGGCGACTTGTCCACTGAAGGCGATGAATACTTGCTCTTCCAAACTCATCTAAATTACATCAATAACAGCGCGCAGTCTTTAATGAGCTCTCAACTTTAAAGACTTGAAGGATATTAACAAGCCGCTTGACAAATGGTGCTTAGAAGCACATTAAAGACGCTGCTAATGGAGCGCATAATGACGGCTAATTTTCCATCAGATATAAATTAGAGCCCCAACAGTTATTTGCCTTAAGGACTTTATGTAAATGATTCTGTTCTGTATAAACTGGGAGGCGAGGATTGCCATGCCATGTTGGCAATGCTTTTGGATATGATTAATAGATCTGCAGCACAAACGGACACACAACTAAAGGCACATCCATTTCACACAGGCATATACACAACTCCTGGTGCCCACCACGAAGATGGGTTCAGATTGGCATCGTGCGCAGGTTAAAAAAAAACACTTAACACTATAGATAATAATAGTTCGTTTCAAATATCACCCTTAGAGATGAATATCATACCTAGGCATAGGCTTCTGACATCTTCTGGAGGCTCCATGCCAATCTCTATCTAATGTGCCAATGCTGGTGACACTTTCATCATAATGGCAAAGTAGTAAGTAGCATTTTGCTGAGGAACATTTCTGGGTACATATGCAATTTATCTCCTGAAGCCTATAAATGACTTGAAGAGTAAAAGGGGAAGATGAATGGATTCATGGCTACAGCGCTGGAATGCACTAGGCATCAATGAACTGTCAATAGGAGTTAATTGAGTAGGAATGAATGAGAAGATGGGAGGAGATCTAAAACCGGTCACAAAAGACATGTTTTTGCAGTAAATTGATGAGGTCTATAGGGAAACTGATCGGCCCTGATCATATACATAAAAAAATAGTAGCAGATGGTACTTCAATCAGCTGGATCTGCCATTGATTTTAGCTCCACGTTGTACCTAGAAAACTGTTGTAGCTGACCACACACTTTAGGTAGCTGTCAACTAAGTGTGTATTCTCTGGTGACCACTATCCCGCCAACATCCCCTATGCACGCACATACTCAAATCTACCAAGCAGTGTATGTGTCCTCAATGGGGAGTAGAACAAAAAGATTGTGCATCTTAACAACACTCACATCGAGGGGCATATTATGACTGCAAGAATTTCCGATTAAAATCACAAATATGCCACCTCCATGCCATGTGGGAGTGGAGGGGGCATAGAGGGGCGCAGTGGCCGGTGGTGGAGGCCTGCGTTCTTTTGCAAAACAAAAGGTTTTTAAGCAAAACTATGCTAGGTCCGAGCTGGCATAGTTTTGCTCGCCAGCCACGGCAACCGCCAGATGCAACAAGGGAGGGCGTGCCTGGCTCCAGGTCCCCCAAAAAAGTCTGGAATTCACTTCATCTATGGTACTAGAATCTTCTTTGATAATGGAGGATGCGATGCGTCACTTTTGCCTGCTTTCAATTTGGTTTCAGGAAGGTCCAAGAATGCCTTGTGTGTACATGTGTATTGAGAACAGGCACAGATGTACAAGGATTTCATGGGTAAAGGCCCTTCTCAGTATAAAATTTGGTGGGTGGTTTGGGTGGACATGGGCCCTCTAGAAGGCTTAGCCACCGGTCTACCACCTAATCCACCCAAACTACCTATATTATAATCCACTACTTCTCACCCTGCTTTCAGCAAAATAAAGAATAAGGGCTCTTTCACATTGGAATGTGTGCCCATTGTGCATCTGTTGCGTTTTGTCTCCGTTGTTCTCCGTTTTCCTTCCATTTTGCCTCTGTGTAGTAAAAAACTGAAGGTTTAACATTTCTTTGAAAAAATTACACCTAGTTTTTCATCCCTAATTATTGCTTCTATTGCTTTCTGTGATATATAAATATGATTTTCTCTACAAACAACAGATCATCGAAAATACAAGCCAATGTGATAACACCGATTTAAAACAATCTCATCGTGAGGCATCCATGGAAATCACTGAACCACAGCCATGAAAAACAGCGCCAATGTGAAAGAGGGGCAGTGCTTATACAACACCAAGGCTGAGGAGACCCTTATTTGTGTAATTGGTGGGATTCCGGAGGCCGGACCTAAGCAGTTGGTTATCTTGTGGAAATGGCATGAGCGCTGTTCATAGAAACATTACTATGATTCTGATCACATCTTAATTGCAAGGTTTTAAGTAATTTCTTGTGACTGTAATTGAGTTAGTGCAATTATTTCTAGTATTGTTGGATAGCGCTACGTAAACGGCAGTCCATAACCCTTGGCCTATGGGATATAGAAGTGATCCAATGTGTAGCCATCTCATTTTATCAATCAAAACTAACAAATACTGATGGGCTTTTTCAGTTCACTAATAACATTGTATATGTTTAATGTAACATCTACACAAAACAGATGATTCGAGCACCATCCATTTGTACTGAACTCAGCACTGTCCATCTTCATATATAACAATACACATTACCTCGTGTCCTCTACATGTCAAGCATTAAAATCTGTGAGTTACACAGGATAAATGGTTTCCATCATCTTTATGAAGCTATTTGTATTACCATGGCATAAAACAGCTCTCTTCATGCTTAGCTTGCATGAGTGTAAATAATATGGTGAAGAATTATTATGCTGCTTTTTCAAAAGATGTTCCCATAGGCGGCTAATAGGAAAGCCATTTTGGCAAAAGGAGTCCTTTGGAGAGCATGTTCTCCATACGAGGGGGTATTATTCATTGTAGATTTCTGACAAAAACAAGGATTGATAACCGTTGTTGAATGGAGAGCAGAGCCAGAATTGTATTAGTACGCCTTGTCCCTGTGTTATGCGAGGCTTCATATAAAATATCTGCCAAGCAGTCATTTGGCCGTCTTCAGCCACTGTACAGCTGTACGGTGCTCCATCTGATCCCGGACACTTCATTTCCTGTATATGGGAGAGAAAATATTATAAATCATTTCCTTATTTCATACAACAAGAAAAGGGGGGGGGGTGGGACTGGAATTGAGTTTAGCCCACATAGTTTTATATTCTAGGAATTACATGTATATTCTGTTAGGAATAAGGATTATGCAGTATGAGTAAGTGAGTACAAGTAAGAGCCAACAGCTGCTAGATCCAAATATGTCATAGCACTTGTGTCATAGCACTACTCTGTCCATACAACATGTCAACCTGCAAAGCTATAGCCCCCAGTTTAATAATACAGAGTATACGACACTACTGTAAGGCTACAGCACATCATGTCTTCTTCTTGCATCCTTCTTACTTCTGTTTGACCAGTACACATTTAAGGAGTATTTATTAATTTTGGGCGCAGGGCAGTGCTGGAAAAGTGCTATATTTTTCAGTGGGATGTAAGTTTGTAGCTCAAGGGATTCATGAATTGGTGCACGGATTAAAAGGTCTAGAACTCCGTAGCTGCTGGAATTTTGCACCACAAATTGCGCCACAAAACGAGTCGGAAAAATAGAAGCGCCAGAAGGCCCAGTAGGCGCAGTAGGGGAAAAGCAAAAATCCACCGCCAGTTTTACATTTTAAAGTCAGTAATAAATGATCTCTAATATCCTGTCGGAAATACAGGAAGGAGAGAAGCAGCAAGCTACATCTTTCCCTCCTGCCTCTTCTGTATAGCTCAATGGAGGCACTTTGAGCGTATAGGGGGATAAGTCTAGAGCAGTGATGGCGAACCTTTTAGAGACCGAGTGCCCAAACTTCAACAAAGACCCGCTTATTTATCGCAAAGTGCCAACACAGAAATGTAATTTGTGATTTATACTCCTTTCATTGATACCAGCCCCTGAGGACACCAATAAAGCAGAAAATAGTCCCAGGTAGAGCTGTCACTTTAAAATAGCTCTGTGCACAGCAAGTCCTGGTCTGTCTGGGACTGCAGAAAGATACCTGGATTCATCTCTGGTGATGGCCTGAGTGCCCACAGAAAGGGCTCAGAGTGCCACCTCTGGCACCAGTGCCATAGGTTAGCCATCACTGGTCTAGAGGGTAATAACATACTGTGAACCTAGTCGTACAGAAAGGTAAGGTTTGTGATATAAATTATAGTGAAGGTAATTTTCTTTGGTCAGGTACTATGTGTAAGTTACGCACTTACATCCAGTTGTCAGCTGTAGCATGTTGTCGAAGATGAGCCCGAAATCCTTGTCGCGGATCGCGGACACACCCCTGCCTTCCAGTCTGGCGAGGCGCCACCCGGCCCTGACTTACCTTTCCACGTGCCTGCTTTCCTTCTGACTAGGCCGCACGCATCCCCGCTCCTAGGTTGCGTGTCCCCGGCTCTTCTGGACTTAAAGGCCCAGCATCCTCCTGATTGGCGCTGGCTAATCCGGCAAAGCCTTGCTTCCTTCCTCGCTTCCTTCCTCGCGAGATCTTCAGCATTTTCCAAGGAACTTCCAAGGTTTCCAGACCTCGCTTCCCGTAGCGGTTCCTGTTAAAGAGAAAGCCAGTGTCTCCAGTGTTTCCAGATGCTCCTGTATCTCCTGTGTCTCCAGCGTTCCCAGATGCTCCTGTGTCTCCAACGTTCCCATACGCTCCTGTGTCTCCAGCGTTCCCATACACTCCTGTGTCTCCAGCGTTCCCATACGCTTCCTAGTCACCAGCATTCCTCAGTGGGCCTTTCCGTTCCTGTCAGCCGTGCGCCGTGTGCTAGCTCCTGCTTGCCTGCAGTGAGTTCCAGCTCAACCTTCCAAGCCGTTCTCCTGCTATCACCAAAGACTCGGACTGTGTACTGCATTTCCTACTATCCCTGCTACCTTGGCTGCCACCGCAGGCTTGGTCACACCCGTGGAATGACCTGGTGGCACCCCACCAAGGGCATAACTAGGAGAGGCAGGGCCCCATAGCAGATTTCTGCATGGGGCCCCCTTCCCCTTAAAAAAATGAAGACACTCATTTATACAAAAATAGATATATCTATATACAAACGTACAAAGTTCTACAGTCATACAACCACATTTATAGACTCTTAGGGTACATTTAGACGCCCGTCTATGGGGACGTATAGACAGCCGCAAATTTGCGGCTGCATATATACGTCCCCATAGACGGCAATGGCGAGTCGGCGGCACGGTGCCACACATGAATTTCCGCGACATACACCGGGGAAAGATAGAGCCTGCTCTATATTTCCCTGTGTCTGTGGCCGTGTGGCGCTGTTTTCTATGGAAGGGGGAAGCCATACCACCGTGTGCATGTACCCTCACACACATACACACATACATACATGTACACTCATATGCACACATTTATGTAGTCATACATACAATTTTATACTCATGCATACATTATAAACACACATATACAGTATATATATATATATATACACGCATATACTGCATATAAACATGCAGCAGATACACACACATACCACCATACACACACCATAATCACATATACAGCATATACACACAGTACAGTATAGATACATCATACACACAGTATATACATGGCAAGGCATGCCCACTGGCCCATTAACATGGTGGGACCTGGCTACCCCGGTGGTACAGGGTGAACAGGAGTGTGCCATTCATGTATTTCTATAGGTAACCCTGCCCCACAGCCTCTCTCATTTATGTCCCAGATGAAAATGTTTACCCCCCCCCCAGGGGACTATGGGGCCACAGCTCAGCCCCAGCCTCTCAGAGGTATGTGCCTGATCACCCAGGCCCCCATCAGCTCTCACAGGGAAAGGCCAGATTCTCACATATATGTCCCTGAAGTAACTGCTCACCTCAGCCCCAACTCACAAGTATTATACAGGAGTCCAGATAACTATAGTGCCACAGCTCCGTCTAGAACAGCTCCAGCCTCTCGGCACTGCACTCGGATGAGATAAGAAGAGGGAGGGGCATAACCTTGGTAGCTCCACCCACCTATGTCCCGGGTTTCAGGTACAGCCTCCGGTCTGTGTACACAGCATTGTCATGCTAGGAGGTGCCTCCTGCTGCTAAAGCCACTCCTACCTCACTAACTCTTCATGAGAGTATCAGGTACATAGAAGCAAGGGCGCGGGGGCGTGGTCGAGTCCCTGCTGATCGTAGCCTTCTATAGGCACTGCGGCTCCGCGATTATAAGGAGCTACGCTCAGCAGGGACATAGCAGGATGGGTCCAGGGGCACAAAAAGAATACATTATGATGACTCACCCGTGCCATGTCCACGGGCCCATTAACATGGCGGGCCCCATAGCAACTGCTACGGCTGCTACGGCGGTAGGTACGCCAATGCACCCCACCACAGCAAGACCATCCCGCTTTGCGACAGGCTCTGGTGAAGACCAGGTGCCACTTAGACTAGTTCCATCACCATCTCCCGCGGTGTTCCAGAGGGTCCACAGACGCTTCCCAAAAAGACTTTTCTCAGTCCGGTACTCCCCAGTACCCTCTGCAGTGACACATGTGACCAGCAAACAGGCTTTTACAAAGAGTTTTGACTTAATAAATCTGATTTGCCTTATAGACCACAACCACAAATTGCAGACTAAATAAAAATTTATGAACTAATTGATACATATATATTAAATCTTTGAGTCTGTCTTTCAATATTACTCTACTTTTCACCCTAAAAACTATCCTGTCAAACTTTAACAGGGTAAGTATAAGACACTGATAGGGACACCTATTATACCTATTATACTTACCCTGTTAGAGATCAGGGTTAGCTGCTGGGAGCCATCTGTCATTTCACCCCTGGACTGGGAACTTTCAATGACGTTGTGCGTTTTACCCACTTCCAGTAGATGGAGGGTAGAAATGACCGTTGGCGGCGAGGCCCAAACTTTAACAGGGTACATGTGTACCCTGTTGTGTAACCATCACCTTTCCTGTTCTTTGCTAATTTTTTTCGGTTTGCTTAAAATCATTCTAAATCTCCTATCATCAACATAATAAATAACAAATGCCTGCATCAAGGTTTTGATACATATTCCTTTTTTCTTATACTTTCTCAATTTTGTATTCCATTTTCTGTAAATTATGGTAAAAGCAGAGCTGCTGATAGCAGCATTCAGAGATTTGCCTTACAGCAGCACCATGGACATAGGAACCTGCATTATGGAGATGTTCTACCTGAGGGCATTGTGGGCATGCTTTGGGACCTGTGCAGAGATCAGTGTATAGGAAAAGGGAGGCAGCAGGTGTCAGCATTTATCTGTCACTACCTATTATGAATGGTTGATCTTGTATTTTCTATGTAGCACTATAGGTAAATAATGATGATCAAAATTTTAGAAAACAATTGATTTTTAAAAACAGGATTTATGCAATAGATCATTTCCTGGAGATGCATTATATTAAAAAATTATAAATATTGATATAATAAATATACTCGTGTATAAGCCAAGTTTTTCAGCACAAAAAATGTGCTGAAAAACCTCATCTCGGCTTATACAGAGTCAATGAAAAAAATAAACTTATATACTCACCCTCCGGCGGCCGCGATGTGCAGTGCGGTTCCCCGATGTCGGCGCGGCTCGTCTTCTGTCTTCCCTGCGGCTCCTCCTTTGTCTTCATTCTTCTTTAACAGCCTGCATAGACGCGGCCATGTTATCTGCCGGCCGGCACAAACTATTACGTCACCTGTGGCTGCACTATAGTATGCTCCAGCAGGGAGATAACATGGCCGTGTCCCTGCAGGCTGTTACAGAAGAACGAAGAAAGAAGAGGAGCTGCGGGGAAGACAGAAGAGGAGCCACGCCGACATTGGGAAGCCACGCTGAGCATTGGGGCCGCCGGAGGGTGAGTACAGGCAGTCCCCGGGTAAGATAGGGTCTGGAGGTTGTTCTAAGTTGAATTGTATGTAAGTCGAAACTGTATATTTTATAATGGAAGTTCTAGACAATTTTTTTTCTTTTGCCCCAAGTGACAATTGGAGTTCAAAATTTTTGGTGTAATTGGACCAAGAATTATCAATAAAGCTTCATTACAGACACCTTACAGCTGATCATTGCAGTCTGGGACTATAGTAAAGCATCCAGAGAGCTTCACCAGAGGTCACATGGGGCAGAGGGGTCCGTCTGTAACTATGGGTTGTCTGTAAGTCGGGTGTCCTTAAGTAGGGGACCGCCTGTATATAAGTTTATTTTTTTTAAATGCTGTGTGGCCTGGCTGTATACTACATGGGGCTGGCTGGCTGTATACTACAAGGGGGCAGGCTGGATGTATACTACATGGGGGAAGGCTGGCTGTATACTACTGGAGGCAGGCTGGCTGTATACTACATAGGGCTAGCTGGCTGTATACTACATGGGGGCAGGCTGGCTGTATACTACATAGGGGCAGGCTGGCTGTATACTACTGGGGGCAGGCTGGCTGTATACTACATGGGGGCTGGTTGGCTTTATAATACTGAGGGCTGGCAGGCTGTATACTACTTTGGGGCAGGCGAGCTGTATACTACTGGGGACTGGCTGGCTATATACTACATGGGGCAGGTTGGCTGTATACTACATGGAGGTTGGCTGTATACTACTGGAGGCTGGCTGTCTGTATACTACATGGGGGCTAGCTGACTTTATACTACTGGGGGCTGGCTGGATGTAAACTACTGGGGGCTGTATACCGGGGGGGGACGGGCTGTGACCAGTACATTTCCCACCCTCAGCTTATACTCGAGTCAATAGGTTTTCCAAGTTTTTGGTGGTAAAATTAGGGGTCTTGGCTTATACTCTGGTCAGGTTATACTCGAGTATATACGGTATATGATTAATATACTGAGTACACATTAATATGTTATTGAAATCAAAGATATTAACTTGTTATGTAATAACCAGAGATGAGCAGGTTATTAACACTTGGGAACTCTTGTCCTCTTATAATCATATCACCATACAGTGCTCACATAGTTATATCATTTAGTAGAAAAGACTGGGCAGGGGGTGAATCTAGGCCTCTAACAATGCACATAAATAGTGTTACTTCTCATGTTAAGGTCCGGAAAGTAAGAACTCTCTTAAGGAGACTTTGCCATTGTAGGCAACCTCGGCAGGTGTGTAGAGACTTATAGTCATTGATGTTCCACTAGGAGATTCTGAGAAATATGCAAATACACTTTTCAGGATGTGATAAGGAAAACATTCCCTCTTAGCTACCTTGTAAGGCAACCCCCTTAACATCAAACATGACTTAGTCAGAAAGCCTAATGACATGGATACAGGATTAAAGCCAAACCAGTACAGGCGGTCCCCTACTTCAGGACACCCAACTTACAGTCACCCCTAGTTAAAGAGGAACCCCTCTGCCCACTCTGACCTCTGGTGAAGTTCTCTGGATGCTTTACTATAGTCCCAAGCTGTAATTATCAGCTGTAAATTGTGTTTAATGAAGCTTTATTCATAATCCTTGGTCCCATTACAGCAAAATAATTTGAAACTCCAATTGGCAATTGACAAAAAATTTTTGTCTGGAACTACAATTATAAAATAAACAGTTTCGACTTACATACAAATTCAAAATAAAAACAAACCTATGGAACCTATCTTCTATGTAACCCGGGGACTGCCTGTATATTTATTCCGTAAGTAACAGATTCCCTCTAGACAACACTGTTTCAATGTCTTTGCATCTCATCAGTACAGTGTAGAAAACTGGTTTAGAGTGAAAGGCTAGTGACTAGGTTCTCATGTTAACAAGCTGTTTTATCCAAAAATCCAACTGATTTATCAGGTTTTTTGAAAGGTTATTTTTTAAAAGACTTCCTGTAGCATCATAGTTATGTGGAGTGTGTGCATCTTGGGGGGTCACGGCTGTTTCATGGTACAAGGGCTTGTATTATACAAGCAGGTGTTTATAATATTTGGTATATCATATTTATGTAGAAAGTACTAGAATTCCTTTATACATATACCGGTAATACTGTCCTACCAATCAATCATTTTTTATATGTTTTTTAGAGAAAAAAATTTTTTATGCCCCATGTGAGATTATTTTGTGAACATGAAGGTAAACAAACATGCAGCTGCCTCCTTTCAGCGCACGGTGATAGATCTTCCTGGATTAACTAATAATCAGGGATACATGATAAGGTAAACACCGCACCGGCTTCTGTTTACCTCTGCATACAGGTTCCTGGCACCAAGCTCTTACTTTATGCCAACTCCTTGGGGCAGGGATGTTTTTTTTACTTTCCTGTTGACTCTCAGGCATCTCATTACATTACTTGTCAATGCTTACATTAGATGTTTTATACAATACAACTGGTGATGGACTCTGATGATCATGATCATTGTATTCATTGCACCAAAACTGGATACAGTTAAAGTCTTCTGAATCATAAGGAAAAATGAACTTACTGGTTAAATATTTAATGGAAGTTGACCTGGAGTGTTCATTTGCAACTACTCTTCCCCTAAAAAAAAACTAATAATTCCTTTATGTGATGCTGGGCTGTAAGCAAGGTCTGATCTTCTCCAGCCTCCTGTTAGAAGGTTACATTCACAATCTGCAAGATTTGTCCTCAGCCAGAATCAATTTTAATGCTGTTTTTCTATTACTCACCAGTTAAGGAAGAACTTATAATTCCTAACTTATTATGACTATTACATAAAAAAAGTGATATTTCACAATAACTTATGGGCTTATCCACCGTATTACCCACATAACTGTATCTAATCAGCTAATCTAATAAGTTTACAGCATCTTTGTATCTAAGCGCTCACATCGTAGAGAGATACAGAAAGTGGAATCAATGTCTCTTCACCAAGATCTCCCATATTCCCATAGAAGTGAATGGAGCATTTGTCACCCATATGCCCCAGCCAACCATTCACAGGGAATGGTTCCCCATTTTGCTGATCACTGGAAGCCACCAGTAACATATCGCTTGTTCAAAGGGCAACCCCTTTATTCTGCCTAGATTTGTCTGTTTCTGACACTAGAACTACTTGTGAGGAGCTGCCAATGGACAAGTCCAGGCAATGGACATGATGAAGTGTGTGGGGTATGAGGACAAGTAAACTACTTCAGCAGCTTAAGGCCTCATCTGGTAAATTGATGAGCAATTGCTTTGAGGCCAAGATGGACCATTCCTACAAAACACAGTGGGGCAGATTTACTTACCTGGTCGTTGTCCGACAAGGATTTGGGTCTGCCGGGATTCACGTGATTCACTGCCGGTGTTCACCTTCTTCCCGGTGCATGTGAGTGCTTGATCTTGCGACGCAATTCCTTTTTTAAATTCCGCGGTTTGCCCGAATCCGTCAGGTTGTCAAAATAAACAAATCTGACCAATATGTTTTAGAACTGCTCCCATTTAGCTGTTGTCATATGATGTGCTGTACAGAAGAGGTCCATACTGCAGCAAATCTCCACTTGTCTTGGCTTTAACTGTTGAGCACAGTCAGGCGAAACGGCATGGGTGTAGGGGTCACCATTAAGGCCAGTGAATGGGTGCAGAGATGGCCTTGCCCATAAAACAGTCCAATAAGAGCAAGCACTGGGCTACCATTGCTGAAACTGAGGGGGCAGCAAAGCTGAGGCTTATTTCACACTATAGTTCTTTCCCTTTGTTACGGAGGCTGCAGTACTTTTCCTCCGTATAAACATGATGTCAATGTGATTTTTAACTGATACGTTAAACCTCCATTGTTCACTTTTTTTACGGAGGGAAGGAACTGAAGGAAGGAACGGTTGTGTAAATTTAGTCTTATATTAGTCATTTACCACAGAGCTGCATAAAGTCATCATAACACATTTTAGGATGTTCTTTAGAATAACATTCTACCACCATTTAACAATCCGAGAGTGTAATCCTTAAGACATATCGGACCTCTAAATGGCCATGCTATCTATAATTGTGATTATTGACCAGATTATTGTAGCAGTCTATTATATGTTAAACTTACTTCAGATAACTTTGTATTTTTCATTTTTATATCCATTTATACTGTTAATTTTGGGTCAGTTGAAATATTTGTGGCAAATCGTTTTTACTTTTCTATGAGACGAGCAGCAGGAGCACAGTCATTGAAAGACTTCTAAATCATGTTGAAGTGAATGAGCCCCAAAACATCAAACTGTGCGGCATCACTCATCTTTGCTGCTATTATGTAACTTTATTTCTCTTTTTCTGAATCCCAATCTTTTTTAATACTATAATACACACTAGTTAAAAAACTATATGAAACCAAAACCACAACTCACCTCTTGTTTCTGCAGATGGGTCATCAAGGAGACACAGAGGAAATTGCAGATCAAGGGTTCGGATAATATTTTGCAGGAGTAGAAAAATGTAAAAGCATTTCTACTCTTGCAATCTTTTTTAATCCCTTGTATCACAACCACATAGACAACCCTGTAATGGGTTACACTAAGTGCTGTACTGGTGCATAGGAATCCAGCAAGCTCCGCTTTGTACTGTGCATGATCCCAGCAGTCAGCCTCTCCAGTAATACAAGTGCTAGCCTAGCACATGGAATTTAATGGTGATCACTCTGCAGGGAAAGGCACTGGGTCTGCTTAATAGCTTTGACTTCATAAATGTTATTATAAGTTACTGGAGAAAGCCATAAGTTTTTGATTACTTTTTACTGCTGAAGGTGTCGCTAGAGGTGGAAGTTTCTCCCCTCACTAAGTGTGGCCTTTATTACAGCAAGTGAAATCCAGCAATTATTCCCTACACATGAGAGGTACACATGCACATTTTATTCACAGCTATAAAGTCCTACATAACAAGGAGTAAAGGAGGTGTCAATAAGCCATGGACATCTGGAACGTAGGGTTTAGGCATGAGGTGATCCGCGAACCCCTACTGAGTCATCTTATTATTCCTCACCGCCTCTTTCCTGCCCAATTTCATGACAAATAAGGGGATAAATGACGGCGCTCACCTGCTGTTAACACCTTTTTTGGGAAAATGTGGACAGAGATTGTGTGGTGGTTTCTAATCCAATAAATATATAGACCCATGTAACAGACAGAATAGGGAGGTTATGGTACTGTAGATGGGATCTTGGCTAACACCTCTTAGTAAAGATCTTTCTCCAGTAGAATGTCCCAGCTATTAGCACCCTATAGTGCTGTAGGGCGATGCTCTATTTAGCTTTTGTTGTGTGATTCCCTCCAATGAAGACTTTGCACGTTCTTTCTAGTGCCTACTCCTTGCACAGGTGTTTGTGTCTACGCCACATTTGTGTCACATGCGACCGTTTGTGGCGCAGCTGCCCTAGGCACCATGCAGTACAAATGAGTGGGCGTTCCGGTGCTCAGTCAGACCGTGCGCCAGATTTATCATGCAAAGTCCAACAGAATTGTGTCGCATGCCCTATGTTAAAGGTGGACCAAAAGACAAGTGGTCACTCTGTGAGGGAAGTGCAAGGGGTGCCAGATTCATGAAGAATGTGCACCAGAAATCCTAAATCTGGCGCCCCCTGCACACTACACATTTAGTGCAGTTTGCAGTGTTCCAAGTAAATGTGCCCCATTATCTTATCTTCTTCTACAGATTTTACAAACTTTTACAAAAGTAGTTTGACTTTGATTTTTATTTTTTTTTATCAGAATTTTAAAGCAGAAGAAAGTCAGATCCTCGCATTATGCTGTTCTTTGTTGATGTTGTACCACAAGAACTATTAAAAGTGGCCCCTTCTTAACACTGTTGTGCTCTAAAAATATACAGCTGGAATATCTAATTGGCTTCACAGCTAAACTCTTCTCCTACTTGATTTTATTCAATTAACTGACATCTCAGTTGATTTTCCGGATGATGCCACCGCATCAAATAAACATGAACTGGAAAGTGTTAATCTGCTTCATAATGTAAAGGTAGGGGTCTTTAAAATACATAATAAATTTGGGATACCCGTGTAAAACACTACATAAACTTAGTCTGAGATATAATCCTGGCAGGTTTCGCTTCATTGTGCATGTTGTAAAAGCTTTATGATAAAAAGTTTGCGCCACATCTACTCATACACTAAAAAATGTCATTAAGCCTAAATCCTTAAGGGGTTTTTCAGCTCATCAATCTCTTTGCCAAACCCATTCTACTGCTTACATGGGGTTTTTTACAACTTGATCCTGTCTTCATACACAGGCAATGGCAGAAATATCCCCTCGATTGATCACTAGACAAATCAGTGACCCTCCTCATCAAATGACCGCCCATTTCCAGCCATTACCTCCATGTTGAAATAGAGAGCGCAGGCTCCGGGTAAGCACCAAATCAGGAAGCAGAGGCACTAAAGAAGATAAAGTTGGGTATTTATCATGGATTCTATCTAATTGCTAGCACTTGCAATTTTTACCCCTTTCTGCCCTAGCGGGGGTTGGAGCCAGAGTGGGGCATTTCTGTCACGTCTGCGCACTTGTTAAAGCCGGTGTTTTTTCATACCAGAAAACCAAAAAAAACTAGCTAAAATCTAGCTGCACTGGATGGTTGGCAAGGGCTATCATACGCCAATGCATGATAAATAACCACCAAAGTATTTATCCTCATTGAAGATGTATCATGCATCACTTTCACCCTATTTCCCTTGAGAGATGTCTGTTTTGCCACCCACCTTTTCCTTCTGTTTGGCAGATTATTATTTTTGTTAAATTTCCTCACATTTGAGGTAGCCCAGAATAACTTTGTCTTTAGTGCAGGACAGTGAAAGAGATTCTGGGAACATTATGAAAATTTGTACAAGTAAGGCTAACATAGCAGATATCATAAAATTTACATTGATGTGAATGGGATATTTTAGTTGATACGTTAAACATGAGGTAAGAAACACAAGTGTGAGCGGTAATGTGAACTTAGCCTAAGTTTAAAAACAAACACATAAAATATGTAAATGAAATGCTCGTCACTTGTCTCTTCTAATTGCTCTCCTGAGTAATGTTCTTTCACTATATTAGATGTAAATCTGGATTAACAACAGCAGGTAACAATATTAGGTACTCGCCTGGGTAATAGGATGGGTAAGTTTCAGCTACACCTATGAATCAGTAGAGGATGAAGTAGAGTGGCAATACAAGATCAACATCTCAATAGCTAACAGGAACAAGAAATATTGAATATGTATCTGCATGAGTTAGGAAAGGGCCAAAGTATATGTATTTGCAACAGGATGAAGTGATATGAGTTCAATGAAAGGGTGAAGTAATATTAAGATCCACAGTGGAATCTGTTACATGATTCAGAATAATACAGAATATTGTTTCATGAGATTCACATAAGTGGCATTTGTGGGGCAGAGTCACATCTGAGTTAGTGAAATGATGATATGATATGTGAGCAATGTCTAGATCAGTAAGATGGCAGAGTAGTGTGAGATTCGGATACACATCTGGATCAGAAACTGTATGGGTACTACATGTAAATGAATGACTTGGTAGAATGATAAATTCTACACATCTTGGACAGGACAGGGTGATATTAGATTTATATGTAAAGGGGTATCAAGAGTTATATTAGTTATATATCCACATCTATAATTGTATTGACCAATTGTTCATAATATTTACTGGTCTGTAAAATGTCTCTTAAACATCTGGATCAGTAACATGACAGGTGACATAAACACTGGGGCAGATTTGGGATTTCTGGGTCACCAAGTTATGTTTTGAGCCCTCCCCTAATGGAAATCTTGAGCAATAAGTCTATTGAATAGTTTTCCAATATTCTTTTTGCATCATTTCCTCCTGGTTTTTTAGATCTCTGCTTGTTGTCATTCTATTGGAAGCTTCTATGGTCATGTGATGTCACGGGTGCACCGCTTGTTATAACACACAACTCCAATTAATCTCTGTGATATAACGAGCTGTGCACCTGTGTGACATCACATGACCATGGACATATTAGTATCAAACATAACACACTTTCTAAAGAATTAGAGCAAACAGAGATCTAGAGGAATTGATACAGAAATATATTGGAAAATTCTAGAACTTTTAACTATACAAACAACATTTATTTTTTTTAACTTGAGAGCCCCTTTCAAACTGTATTAGTGTTCTTTGGGAGCTAATACAGTATAAAGCATGTGAGTTGGGATCCTGTCGCTCCCTGGAACCCCATACTGGTTGTTTATTTTAACCAACTGGTTTGGGAGAAGAAGCTGCATTAGCTTCCCTATCTATGTGGCTACAAAGAATAGCATGGGATACATGAAGGGTACATATGCTCCTGCCTAAAGCTCAGTAGCAGGAGGGGTCACATTAGGTAGAATTCATGATCAGAGAAAGGTTTTAGGAGTTGTACATCAGCATCTGTAACAGGACAAGGTGATATTATCAACACATCAGGACTGAAACAGGAGGGTTTGATTTTAGGTACATAGCAGTGATAAGGCACATTATGATATAATGTACACATCAGATTTAAGGTGGACTTGATACGAAGTTACAGGACAAGTAATAGTAGATGCCAGTGAGCACCAGTAACAGGACAGGTCTATATAAGATACATCATGATCAGGAGCAAGACAGGGCTCTATTTAATACACTTCATTATTAGTAGCAGGACAGGGGGAAATTAGGTTAATATCAGCTTCAGATATTGTGCTAGGCAATATTAGATCAAAAACAGGACGGAGTAACATAGTATATATCCAGCTCAGTAACAGGATGACAAATGAGCAAATCCCTAGTTGCACCAGCTCTGAAGTATTGGAACTGCCTCCTATTTCTGGTACAGATCAGTAACAGGACAGACAAATTGTGGGTAAATATTATATCAATAACAACATGAATTAGTATTAGATCTTCATTTCTATCCTAAACTAAACAGAGTTAATGATAAACTCTAAATCAGTAATTCAACAGAACAATATTAAAGCTATGTGGATCAGTACCAGTAATAGGTGCTGGCATGAAGATGTGTCTGAATACATAATGGAAGAAGGCAATTATTGAATTACTTTTAAAGGACACACAACTAAACAAAAGTAGGTAAACCTGCAGACCAGGAAAAGAATTAGGAATTTTCAGATTATCTGAATGGGATGTGCAATATTTATGTATCTTTTATGGTGAGTTTATACATCTGGACTGGACAATATTAAAACAATTGCAGTAACTCTTATCATACAAATAT
Organism: Engystomops pustulosus; assembly: GCA_019512145.1. Classification (NCBI taxonomy): domain Eukaryota; kingdom Metazoa; phylum Chordata; class Amphibia; order Anura; family Leptodactylidae; genus Engystomops; species Engystomops pustulosus. The sequence goes on along the minus strand of CM033641.1, from coordinate 59,169,468 downwards.
CATCAATATAATCTAATTTATGTAAACTGTATATATCAGAACAGTTTACATAAATAAGTATATATATATATATATATATATATACTGTTCAATATATATATTCATTGGCCAGTGGTGGTGGAAATCGTGTAGTGATGTTTTCCATAATTTTCCCGAACATCTGTTCCTTACTGTTATTGTTAACCCTTTAGTTTCCTTAAAGCATGTTTGGGAAAAATGTGTTAAACCAAGGACTACACAACCATCCGGCCGTTCATGTGTTCCTCCACCCTCTCAGGATTTTTAGGAATAATTGATGTGTAGCATTCCCAAAGTGCATTTCCTCAGAGAGGACACTGGAGATTGGAATTCACACAGACAGGAGGATATTAAATACAGTCGTCCAGAAATTCCTTCTAATTGCCTCGGAATTTTCTATATAAAATCTCTACATGTCTATAGATCAGAATTCCAGTGCAGAACATACAGTGCTAATACTGAATTTTACTGATTAATTGCTTTCATTGCTTATTAATCCCTTAAAACAAAATGTTAAGCAGAAAGTATAATACATTAATGAGAACAATATTATGTCTATATTCATTGTGGTAAGTAATAATAGGCAAATGTTTATATGTATATGTATTCATTAAGTCATTCATTTTTTTTAACCATTTGTTTTATACATTGCTTTCTTTTGGTGATTCTTCTTTTTTCCCCTCCTGTAATAATTGCCATACATGCATAGAAGTAGAGGGTAGTACTTACCTCTATGTGTTGCAGAACAGGAGCTTGTGTCAGCGCAGCCACATCCAAGCCTCATCGATTAGTTGGTGGAAAACAGCTCATTTTATAGGCATATGACCAATTAATATTACATTAGTCGCTGCATCCTATCAGAGCAATCTATTATTAAGGATTTAGGAATCACAGGCTCCCATGTAGTGTTCTATGGAGGACACACATCACAACAACACAACAGCCATTACCTATAACAGGGTCTCAAGTGTCGTTTTATTGCTGGGGTTTTCTAATTCGAGATTAAAAGCAAAGCCTGTCTTTCACCGGGTGTAAATGTACAGTTAAAAATATTCCATCTTGTGCTCCCTAGACGATGCTCAGCCAACCCCAAGCTTCATGAATGTTTTATCAGCATCCCAGGCTGGAGAGAGGGGGAAACAGGAGCAAGTCACTCTTTCTAATTGCAAATGAAAATAAGGGGTTTTAGATGTGGATATGAAACAGAATATTACTCACCAGTGTATTCATAACAATATGATTTGCAACACTGATCTACTATATAATATATATATATATATATATATATATATATGACTTTAATATGAAAAAATAATGTATAAATTACAATATATATTAAATTATTTATAAATTAATCTTTATATTTATTCATTTACCAATGAATGTATATATAATTTTAATGCCGACATTTTCATGCATAAAGGAGGCAGAATATGCAACATTATTGCATGCATCATGGAGGAGTCGTTTTGTCATTATCATATGTCACATAATTGTATCTCCAGTCTCTGAAAGTTAACTAGGAGCCAGTCCCACCAGGGAGCTGCCATGTGCCTCTAGACTGGAGATCTCAAGCAGAGAAACTCACTCTGAAAAGTTAATTTCAATTCCCGATGAGGATTTCTTATGGTGCCTGATTATGACCCGCACTAATTAGTGGAGATAACTAATGATGACTTATTCTCTGTAATTATCTGCATTTTATGATTCACTGTGTAATTTATTAATTCGCTGGTAAAAATGGTGGAGCAATAGTTTGTCTGTAGGGAAAGGAGGAAGGTGGGATCATTCCCCTAAACTGCACACACAAGGGGCACAGCTCATCCCCATGTGTCCAGGGTCCCCAGAGCCTAAGCATCAATTAAATGTCACTAATTGTGACCATTATTATTATTATTATTATACACTGGAAGTCAGATACTATGACTTCCAGTGTACTGGAAGTCAGATACTTTACTATGAACCCTGAACAATCCAGTTGATGTGAAAACAATTGTTATACAAAGGAATTGGAGAAAGCAAATAGGGTTCACTACATTACACTGTTTATATTGTCTCAAGTACAAGACAAATCACATTAACCTTTCTGGCCCAGTGTTTCAGTCACATCCCTTTAATTAACATAGGAGTCCACCCCCTCATCTGTGGATTGTGGTGCAACACGTGTACAACCTAGCAGGAGAGTGTGTCCCTGGATAAAAATAGATAGGAAATACAGACAAATACAGATACAAAGATAAATAGATAGATATTTAGATAAGAAATATATAAATGGATGGCAAGACAAATAGAATAGAAGGTAGATAGAAAGATGATAGATAAACTAGATAATAGACTAATATGATAGCTAGATAGACAAATAAATAAATAGATATATAGATGACAGATACATTCTGTATAGATGATGATGATACATAGATAAAGAGATAAATAGAATAGAAGATAGATGAGGATTAAAGATAAAATAGATGATAGACAAATAGAATACATGATAGATAAATAGATAAACAGATAATAGACAACTGGAATAGATAGAGAATAGATAGAAAAACGCTGAAACTCATTACAGAAACAATACAATTATTGACAATATTGTGACAAAGATAAACTATAAGAAGCACTTATATATACACATATATACCTACATTGCATACATTTGTAGATTATTTATATACAAAATATGCATTATATACACAAGTATATTCTTCTAAGAATATACTCGTTATGCATGTAATGTATATAATATATACTGATAGAGAACACTAGTCTGGTGTAGTCTATTAGTAGATTTTGTGTAGTCATCTGTGTAATATTGTTATATTGCTCTTTATAAGACAAAGGCCTGGTACACTGATGATGCCCACACATACTAAATACAAATAATATTATATATTATTACATGTCATGAACCTGCTTCTTCCTCTCTCTCACTGCAGGGGATGGAGCTGGCCCTGGTGCTGAAATCCATGTATTGTGAGCAGGGTTACCTCTAAATCCTAAGACCCTGACAGTCATATATGACTCTAGTGTTATATTGTACAAGGCTCTTATAACACATTTCTGTAATATATTGAGATTTTTTGTAAATGAACCTTAGTCTCAGCATGACAGCCCTGCACATAAATAATACTGACAACCCATGTCTGCACAGATGATCACACAATAGATCACTCTAAAATCGAATCTAATGTTTTTTACAGAAAAAATAGAACTATAGAAATATCCATGTATATTATATATAGAAGTGGTGGAATTATTAGAAGAGTTGTGAGAAGTAAATAAGAAGTGTATTTCCCCCAGGCTATGGAAAGATGATAATCCCCCCAACTGGAAAGTATGGTCCTGCCATAGACAGCTCAATAATATGGTGATAAACGCAGGGTGTGATGAGCCTCCAGAGAATGGACTCCATTAAGACTGACATACAATTGTCTAATGTTCACCTCATCACATGAAGCGATTTTTCTTTTGCGTTATTTATTTTTAAAAACACCTTTATAACGAATTCATAACACTGTTTACGAAATAGTCACTCCCAAAGTCAGATCTCTAATATTTACATCGTTTTTATTACCACTGATAGAGTATGCTGGAAGCTTCACACAAATCCAGACAAAACTTTTTCATAAAATAAAACTTTCTTTACAAACAACTGTCAAAGTTTTTTTTTTTTTTCCCTCGTTTTTAATAAAAGACGATTCAAACATTTGGAATAACTTAATACATTACCATCATAAATAAAAGCAAAAAAAAAAAAAAAAACAATCAATCCGGTCTTGTACGGGACAGAAAAAAATTGGAGATAATACAGCAAAAAAACGGTCAGAATATAATATGTGTGTTGTGCACTATTTACACTACAATGGGCACCAAAAAATGGAAGATTGGAGAGTGTTCAGACCAAATATTCATTACCGGTAATTAATTAATGTATATCCATTAAATATGGAAAGAATCCAAGCTCAATGTATAGGACCCTATGTATGGAAATCTACAGATGCTGATGTATTCATTTGTTGTTCTGTATATAAATCCTGTGTCTTCTATGAAGCAAAAAAAAGCAGCAAATCATCTTGTAACCTTGTAAACCCCATAGGATTGTAAACGAAATCTTCATAATAGTAATAATAAAAATAGTGATCGATACATCAGGAGTGATATCACAACTGGGGACAAATAGACTCATCATCATCACATTAAAAATATATGTCCTGTATATTTCTCTATATTTCTATCTGATATATTAGCATGGGGGGTTCCCAGCATCAGTCTCTCTTTTCCCGAGGGGTCTTACAAATAGTCACGATTAATCGGGAATAATAATAAAATCGGTTCTTACTTGTGCAGTCCTGACTGGAGATGGGACTAGTGACTACAGGAGATAGGATGGTCCTGGATAGAAAGGATAAAATCTCTGTCAAGTAGAAAATCCCTCAGTTTTTTTAAGTCTAAATCCCAGCAGAGTATTTCATCCTTTTCTGTTTCTGCCTTTGGTTACAGAACCAGACCCGGACCACGTTCTTTTTCAGGTCCAGTTTCTCGGCGATGGCTGCGATCTTCTCTGAAGAAGGTCTGGGCTGGATGGCGAAGTAGGCTTCCAGGGATCTCTTCTCCGGGGCGGCTATGGACGTGCGTTTCCTCTTCTTCTCGGCTCCATTGAAGAGCTCAGGCTTGGTGAGCTTCTCCCGATGGGACTTCTCGGCTTCTTCTAGCCAGGCTTGCAGGATGGGCTTTAGGGCGATCATGTTGTTGTGGGACAGGGTCAGGGACTCGAACCTGCAGATGGTGCTCTGGCTGAGGGAACCTACACCAGGGATCTTCAGGTTAGCCAGGGCAGCCCCCACATCTGCCTGGGTCACCCCCAGTTTGATCCTCCTCTGCTTGAACCTTTCAGCAAATGCTTCCAAGTCTCTGGGATCGGCGTCCACATCGCTCATGCATCCCATGTGTGATGGCAGCCCGTGGGCATGTGCCATGCTGAGTGCAGCCTGGTGCATGGGGTTCATGCCTGACATGTGAGGGTGAGCTGGAGTGGACACCACCGAGCCATCAGGTCCTGTCATGGCCCCCAGTGTTAGCCCAGGAGTGATGTGGTCCAGAAGTTCTCCTTCCAGGGGTTGGTGGTGGTGATGGTGGTGGTGGTGGTGGTGATGGTGGGATCCAGAAGGATGGGAGATGGGCACAGAGGAGGACGAGGAGGCAGAGGTGCAGGGGATGGTGTTCATAGTGTGGTAGGTGGCGTCCGGCTTGAAGGGGCTGTGGTGGGGAGTGTGGTGCTGGTGCTGGTGGTGGTGCTGGTGGCTCTTGCACTGAGACACAATATCCACAGCTGCCAGAGCTTCAGCACGGGCCAGCAGACTCTCATCCAGACCCCCGAATATATTGCTCTGCAATGTCAAATAGAAAGCACACATTACAGTCTGCTGGGAATTCAGCGATTAAAACTTTTCCAGAATGTTAAAAAAAAAATCCTGGTACAGAAAAGAAGAAGAAGAAGGAGAAGAGAGGGGAGAACACACAACAGCAGATACATGCAACATCCCAGGTCATAAAAATTAATATGAAAGGCAAGACCGGCTGCATACATAAGTGGAGGCAAAAGACAGGGAGAAGGGGGGAAACACTGGATGTGCTGGTGATTTGCTGTGCAGACATGAAAAAAACATCAAGCAGATAAAGGGGCTGTCAGGATGTGCCTCAGAGCGGTGGTCTGCACTCTACATACCGGTGGGGTTGGGAGACAGGCTCTTCTCATCGCCTCCGAGCTGCTGCTGCTGCCTCCCCCGGTGCTGGTCCTCACACTGGTGACACTGGGGGAACTGGTGGCCGACGACGATGAATGTGGGGAGGAGGAGTGCAGGGCAGAGAACTTGGCCTCATCCTGGAGGCTGCTGCTGCTGTGGGCCATGCTGAAGGCTTGCTTGCTGCTCAGAGACATCATCATCATGGTGAGCTGTGGTGGAGGGGCACAGGCACCCCTAGATCTAGTCACAGCAGCCTCCTCCTGTCCTCTCACTCACTCTAAGACTGTCCCTGGGAGTAACGTGGCTTTCTCTATCCTCCTCCTCCCCCCTTGAGAGTAAATACGAATAAGATCTTGTACTATTTTCCTTTCTCTGCTGCCACTATTACTCCTCCCTCTCTCCTGCTATTAATGTTTGATAGTCCTGGCTACTAGTCCGCAGCTCAGCCTCCTCCTAGTGCCTACTCTACAAGCCCTAGACGTGAGAAGCAGGTAGCTGTGTCCATGTGTCAGGTCAGGGATACAAAGCTACCCCACTCTTAGGTTACTAAGATACTGTGCCATTCAGCCTTTGTCTCCATCATCTAGCAGGACCCTACCCCTATCACTGCTCAGTGCTGTGTCTGTAGCTCTCCCTGTGGGGGACCTCTCTGCCTTCTCCTGATGCTGGTGCTCCTGCTGTACACCTTGGCCTGTAAGGTATCTATGAGAAGAGGAGGTATCAATGTGGATTGGATGCTGGGCACATCCTGCCTCTCTCTCTCTTCCAAGGGCTTCCAGCACCTCTGTGATTGGACAGCTGTGTGTGTATGTGTATGTTTATATTAGAAGGATATAGACACTGTACATATTTAGTGCTTGACCATAGATGTCCTTTATTGCACATTTCAATTCCTTATTTTTACTTAAATGAAGAATTTTCTCTTATAATTTTCTGCTAATTGTTATTTCTTCTATTGACATCAGTAAAATTATATTAACACACTAGTTGTATCCTTATGTACGTTTTGCATTGCCATCATGGGAAGAGATGCTCTGCATGGTTCTAGGCACGATACTCTGCAGCTCATACAGGTCAGCTGTCATAGTTCTTATGGGGTGCACCACACATTTTGTCCTGATTTTATAGATTGCTGGGTTCATATTGGTTTTTGGTTTAAATTACTTCACTATTGTACTATATTTTATTATAATTGTACCTGCATTTGTATTATGATTTCATTCTTGTTTATTTAACACTAAAATAATTATTATAATTTATGACTCCTTTATGGAAAAAACTTCCTCTTTACAGAAAGGCTCTGAACATTTCTGTATCTGTCATTAATGTAAAAGATATCATCGTGTTGCAGATATGAAGGAGTTCAAATTGCATAAAGCACAAATGAACTGCTTTTCTTCAAAGAAGATTAACCCTTAATGGAAGTCTATGTCCTGTCCTCTCTATACAGAGATGTGTTGCCCTTTGCTTTCTGCAGGCAGTGTGTAAGCATGTATTGTTTTAGGAAGGAAACCCCTGTATTGCATTGTACAGCTCTGACTTGTCGCCATCCTGAAGGAATGAAATAAATCAAAGTTAAGCGCTTGAGGATCATTTAATTATAGTGTGAACAGCGCTGTGCACCACGTCCGACAACATCTCTAAGCAAATTATAGTCGGCCCAGGAAGGAATTATTAGATTGGAATTTCATTTAGGCCGGGGAGACACAGCACTTCAATATGTAATCTGCTCTGCCTCATCTGATTTGTAAGCTTAATTCGCCTTGACGAATTTATTAGTTTTCATAATGTTGCAGAAAATGAGCGGCTCCATAGTCTACTAATATACTCTGCCCCATAAATCGGGAGGAGAGGCGCAGAGCTTTTATTACTGACTAGGCACGTGAGGGGTTAATCGCACTATCTTCTGATTATCCACATTTATGTCATGTGCCAGGGGCACCACTGCTGCCACTGTTATGTCATGGAGACTAGTGAGGGTGACGGCTCTGCATGCTCCTGCTGTGCTGAGCTATGGGGCAAATCCTAGAGAGGTGATGATTACTCTATGTACAGGGGGTGTATCATCAATGTGCTGATAGGACAAGAAGGATCTACAGGGAGGTACATTTTATATATGAGGAACATGGATAGATGACTGGACATATAGATATGTAGATAGATAAGAATTGTAGATATAATATGAGATTGTTAGATATTGCCGGGATACACTGGCTATATCCTATACAATAGATAGATAATGATTAATAGATTATCAGCAACTCTATTACATAAATGCATAGATTGATGGACTGCCTGCATCGCCGTACAATATATAGGTAGATAGATAGTCTGCACCCCTATACAACATATACATAAATAGATAAATAGATAGATAGATAGATAGAAATAGATAGATAGATAGATAGATATATATAGACTTTCTGTACCCCTGCAGGACAGATGGATAATTAGACAAGAAGATAGATAGACACATAGTTTGCACTGCTATACAATAGATAAAAAGATGTTAGATAAACAGAAAGTCTGCACCTCTATACGATAGATGATAGATAATATTGCTATACAATAGATAAATAGATGATAGATAATATTGCTATACAATAGATAAATAGATGATAGATAATCAGAAAGTCTGCACCCCTATACAATAGATATATAGAAAGATGATATATATAATAGACAGATAGTCTGCACCCCTATACAATAGATACATAGATAGATGATATATATAATAGACAGATAGTCTGGACCCCTATACGATGGATGATAGATGATGGATAATAGACAGATAGTTTGCACTGCTATACAATAGATAAATAGATGATAGATGATCAGATAGCCTGCACCTCTATACGATAGGACTTGTATAGTAGTTTTCTGGAGCTTAATTACTGGCAGAGATGTTAATGTATTCTATGACACTGGAGGATTGGGAAACGCTTATCGTCAATTTGCATTAATCTTGATGTTAATAACAAGTGACAAGAGATCTCCACAATACTGCACTCTTGTCACCATTGTGTGCAGTAAATACAGCGCCATAAGAAATTCATGAAAACTCTGCCGAAATAATTGACTTCACTTTTACTGCTCTTAAGATGATCTGGGAGGTAAACGGGGAGGCAGCCCTGTCACTGGGAGGTTCAGTGTGAATAGTGATCTGCTGGAGACCAAAGCCCCAAATATCTGGGAACAGTCACTGCCAATAATGAATGTATCTTGTCATGGAGAATACACTTCTTACAAGGCTGCTGCTTCAGTAAAGTAAGTCTTGATCCTGGAAAGTTTTATAGACTTTGTGATGTGAAATACAAACTTGTACTGAGCACCCATTGACCTGAATCCTGAGCAAAGTCTTCTGCTCTAATGGATGTGTGAGCATCATATGATATCAGTCACTGATTCTGAGGTGGAGGATCACACTGTGAGCCTAGAAATCAGTGCAGACTTACAGGGTTAAATCTTAGCCAGGAAGAGATTATGAAGGTGTACAGAACATAAGAAACCTGGCTGCTCCTCCATGTATTTCCTATGTGATCCTAGTACATGGAATGAGGCTGAGCATCATTCTGTTACACCTGGAAGATAGATAGATAGATAGATAGATAGATAGATAGATAGATAGATAGATAGATAGATAGATAGATAGATAGATAGATAGATAGATAGATAGATAGATAAGGTGTTAGACATCAGGTCTGTGTTCAGACAGTTTGTACTGAATCCATATTAACTTCTTTGTGTCTGAAGTGGAATGTCTAAGATTTTCATCTTTATAACGGATGTTTTTACACATATCAATGCAGAACATAAATGAAGGTGGTGAGCAGGTGTGGTGGACACTGAATCCTATCTTATCTGTTTATTTCTATCTACTTTATCTAATATAATATTATTTCTAATATCTATTTTTCTATCTATTATAGAAGAACACAGGCAGCACTCCAATTGATGTGGAGAAACAAAGTGGCTTTATTCACCCATGAAAGAGTGCCGTCTGCCTTCTGCTATAATACAGAGGGCTAGATTTATCTTAAGTTGCTCTATTTTGTGCATTTGCGCCTAAAATGTCTCTATTTTGCACCAGGCAGGGGAGGGGTAATGTGAACGACCCCATATTATGATGGTTTACATTGTTAAGCATCATCATTGTTTTCTATTTAAAAGAATCAGTTTAAAAAATATATATTAAAAAAAACATCAAGAACAGTTGTATGACTGATGCGCCTGATGCTTCTGACAAAATGTTTATGTAAAAATAAACATGAAGTTACAAAATAGCAAAAATTTCCCCATTAAAGCCTATGGGAGAGTGAAAATCTGCATCAATGTGCAGTTTCCATGCAGAATTCTCAGTCAAAACAGATGGGAAAAAAGAGGAAAAAATTGCATGCAAAAAATCTGCATTAAAATCACAAAAATGCACCTATAAACAAAAAAAAGAAGAAAGTTGATTTATCAAATGTGTCTGATTTTTGGTCATCTGCGCCTGCTCTGGTGAGGAGCTTTTTTGAGACATTTTAAAAAAGTCGCATGTCATAAATTAGGAAAAACATCTGGATTACTAAGTTAAATGAGGCGTAAGTGGCTAAAATCCATGCGCCGCTAACTTTTGGAAAGTCTCAAAAAAGTCTCAAAAAAAGACGCAAATACATACTTAAGCCAAAAAAGTCTCAAAAAACACACCAAAAAAGTCGCAAAAAAAGATGATAAATCTGGCCCAGAGGATGTCTGGATTACTCCTATCTATCTATCTATCTATCTACTCATATCTATCTATTTCACATCTATCTATGTTGATGAAAAGGATTAGTATATGTAACTTATTTCAGTAAAACTTACAGGTTGCACTGCAATAAGCTATTAATCCAATCCCTCACTTATTGTTAACTGGTATTTTTCAATTTCTTTCCATTGATTTGGGGTATGTATAATAATAAATTAGGTTGCAGTTGCTGGCACCCACCATGGATCTTTAAAGAGTGCTGCTAACTACTTATTTGATCCATATTATCTATTAATTCCTTTATGACCAGGCCCTTTTCAGGGACATTACTTTTCTATTTTCCCATTTACAGAGCCATGTGAGGGCTTGCTTTTTACTTCCCAGTGGCAACTTTATAGAATAAAGAAAATGTGACATTTGGACCAAACAGTGAAATCTAAAAAAAAAAAAAGCTTACCCTGTGGTATCCACCTCCCCTTGTTTTCTTGTCTTTCCTTTCCCCTATGTTTTACTGTTTATTATTACACTGTATTTTCCTTTGTATCCAACAAAACTGACCTATGATGTTCCCCCTGCGAGGGGTCTCTGTTCAGCCAGTTCGATTGTAAGGCACTCCTGTACAGCTCCTCCCTCTGCCACTGGTGTCAGCTCACAGGCTGTGACCTCTGTCAAGGAGCAGGAGGGAGGAGCTGTACAGGAGCACAAAGGTGGGGGCCAAGAGCTGAGCAGTCTGCAGCACAGACAAGTCACAAGTTGTTTTTTGAAATGCAGCCAAACCAAAGCCCAACTACACAGAGATTCTGTCAGGGTGCAAGGTAAGTTATAACACACAATTATATTGTAATGCAAATGCTTAGAGAAAACAGAAAGACATATTTGCAATGCAGCTGTAATGGGCTTTTGCAACCGGTCTTTAGTGAAAATTAGGTCCCTGGTGACAGGTTCCCTTTAAAACATTTGCAAGAAAAATGTCTTTGTATTGTCATATTTTGACATCTGTAACCCCTTCAGACTTGAGTAAAGTATAATTTTTTTTTGCAGGGTAAGCAGAGGTTTTAATTTATACCATTATGGAAACTTTAAAACCTTTTGACCCCTTTTTATCCAAATGTTTATGGAAAAATGGCGACAATTTGGTCCGGGCTACACTTGTACTGGGCAGTTATTGTCTTGTATACCCTATGTGTAATTCTTCATCTTTATATACTGTGATTCCATGTTATTTGTGACCTTAAACAGATTTGCTCAATCAAAATTAAAGCTACACAGCAAAGACACTAATGTGAATACATTATAAGCCTTATTTTGAAACAACATTATCATAAAAGTATCTTCTATATGGTACACTATAGACATTACTTAAATTCAGTAAAACCTCTTTAATAGGATTACTCAACATTTGCCAAAAAAGTGCTCTGAAAGAAAGTGGAAAATCCCCAAAATACATTGTAGAATGAAAACTTTTCTTAAAGAACCTGGTTATTGATTATAACTTATAATTATGAAAACAATCTGCAGCAACTCCTGCTAATTTTCCCCAAGGTTTTTGATGCAAGTCTTCATGCTGTTTCCCCACATGAAGAACCTATTGGGGCACATTTACTTACCCGGTCCAAGGAGTTCACAGATAACGCATTGTCCGACGATAATGCACTGTGCCGCAATTCACTAAGATCGTGCGCCCGATATCCTGCATGTGTCGCTTCCCTGCTCAGGTCCGCCGGAGTTCACCTTCTTCTTCCTGGTGCATGTAAGTGCATTTTCTTGCGACACAATTTGAAACTTAATTCCCATGCTCAGTCAGAATCAGTTGGATCGTCCGACGGCACGCTGTCCGATTTCTGTCACATGAAAGGCAGCACAGCTCCACGTGCAACACAATCCCAGCGCAAACCCCTTTTAAATACCTGTCAAAGCGGCGCAAATCCCGAAAACAGTGAACAAACCAACGAAAGTGCGATCCGCGACCCTTAGTAAATAAGTCCCATTGTGTTCAGCTACCACTAAGCTTACGGCAAACCATGTGAAATGGTTGCAGAATTTACCCTGCTGACTTCGGCTGGTTTCTAATGGGGTTTTATACGAATTTTTTTTTTTTTGCCTTATCAGGGAGTGGACACTTTCTATGCATTTTCTATGCAGAATGCAGGCTGCCTCTTGAGTTTCCTATTAGGCCCCTTTCACACTTGCGTTTTTCACGCGCGTTTTCTGCGCATGCTTTTGACGTGCAGAACTTGCATTGCACTCTGACCCATTGTAACCAATGGCTCTTTTCAGACTTGCATTTTTTTTCACGCACACACGCGCGTTTTTTTTAACGCGCGTTTAAATCTCAGCATGCTCTACTTTTGCAAGTCACGTGCGTGAAAAACGCACCATTCAAGTCTATGGAGACGCATCAAAAACGCATTGCACTCTGAGACACTTGCAAGTGCAATGCAAGTGCAATGCGTTTTTCAGGCAGCAATTGCCATAGAAAAGATAGAGCTCAGTCCTGAGTCCTTTCACGCACATTTTCTGCGCATGAAAAACGCATTGAAATTGCATCAAAAACGCGCGTGAAAAACCGAGACACTGAACAAACACTGACTGAAAACTGATTGCACTCTGATGCAAAATGTGCGTTTTTCACTGACCAAACCCTGATCGCACCCTGATCAGACTCTGACGTGATCTGCAACGCAAGTGTGGAAGGGGCCTTAAACTACTCAGGATCGCCACATACACTGGAGATCAATATTAGAGAAAAATGTGTAATCACTTGTTTTTACTGATAATGGAAATAATGTAATCTACATTCATCAACATTTGATAGATTTTTGGAGGGGTGTACCATGCCAAATAGAAAGGTGTTTTACAAAATTAAGAAAGCATATCAGCATGAACCTGTATTTTGCAAAAACATGATGATCATAATTAGAGAACAGCAATGACTGTAGCACAGAGAAAGATTATAACTACATTTTCTGAGGGTTACAACAGTCACCAGTAAGTGCACAGGCCACATCTGCGACCACAGGACACCACTTCTGTGACCCCAGGGCATTCTTCCTCCACTCTTCCTCCACAGTTCTGTGATTTCTGTGAGTTTCCTGGCCTTAACTTTGTCACCCTGGTTTTACCAGAGGTTTTCTACTGGGTTTAAATCAGGACTCTGGCCTGGTCATTTTATTGTTTTCATGTTTTCTGTTTCAAGGACCTGCTTTACCTATTTTAATGTGTGACAGGGAATATTGTACTGAAAATTGCTGGCTGGTTCAGTGTTAAATACAAGGACGGAACAACGTGTTGTTGAAGAAGGTTCTGACACACACTTGTATTCACTCTGTCATGTATTTGTATGAGAGGTCCAACTCCTGCTGCTAAAAACATTCCTCAAACCATGACACTTCCTCCATCACCTTTCAGATGACTTTTGACAATTGGTCAGTTGGTCCCTGAAGAGAGGACTTTCAGTCTAAAGGCTCTTAAATGTTGTGACACTGTATGACAAGACAGATCCTTACCCTGTTTAGTGCAGAACTGGCGTTAAAAAGCGAAGTGTTAAAAAGATTAGCCATGGAGGTACTCAGCATTATCCTGTCCTCTCTTGCATTCTCTTTAGAGGGCAACCAGCCATCTTGGGGGGGGGGGCTTAAATGCGTTTGTGATGTCGCAAAGATGCAATAGTCCAGAGAAATCACAGACTTGGAAAGACCAACTTCTCTTGCTATGGCTGTTGGGGTCACCGCTTTGGCCTTCATATTGACAACCTGCTGATCTCAGATCAACCTATCTCCAGTGTATATGTGTACTCACCTATAAAAATCATTAGAAATCCCTTCTGTGATCCATTCATATTCACAACTCAGAGACAATACGTTGCCCAATTATGCAATGAAAATCAGTAGATTACACAAAAGGTTAACTAAGAACTAATGTGTCCTTGATAAGAACTTCTTTTTCTATCAAAAGTGGATAACATGCTACAAAGTCCCAATGCAAAGTAATTATTTGCATGTGGCGTAAGCCTTTTCTGAAAAGAAGTGCTGCAAAATCTTGTTAGACATAGAAATGGAATAAACTTCCCTTTCACATTTTATTAGAGCTATGGGCACATAAATGGGCTGCCTAAGTGGCATTACTGCACCCTCTTCTCTCTGCAGGCCGTGGACATCTGGGGAAAGTCACTGTCACATCCTATGTAGTGCTATTCTGATTTATTATTAAAATTTAAAGAATGTATTCATATTTTACAGCTTCTAAAGCGTGCCATTAAATTTTTATCCATTAAGATAGGAGGGCAGTGCTCAACTTTACCTCTAGATAGCACAGGGGAAACGTGTATGGAGCTTACCTTTTCCTATGGTATTCTACCTGCTCCCTTTATGTTCTATTCTCATAGCATTACATACAAATATTTAGATTTTAATATTTTTTAAATATTATTACATAATTTGGGATTATTTTACATTAGTAATTAATGTTCAGTGATGCATAGCTTCCACAAAGCAACATTTCATAACAATTTTTCATCTAGCGATTAGCCAGCAGGATTGTTATTGGATCATAAAACCCCTGCAGATCAGTTGTATTTGCTGAGACAAGCTGCAGTCACTACATTTGCTGTAGTAACTGATATTTACTATTCCATAGCCCATATCCATTCAACTGTAATACATGGTAGACCAGAGGTGAATCCACTGAATCTATATAGAAGAGAAGGGTACAAGGGGACAGCTTCCAAACGCCTGACACCTGGAACCTGCATTAATAGGATTTAAGTCCAATCCATGGAATAGCAGCAACAAGGTACCACCAAGCCTCTCCATGCACCGGCACCCGGCATGTGACGTAATACTACGTCACATGTCGGTAAAAGGTTAAGTTAATACTTTGTCGCTTGTGGTATCAGGCCTCTATCAGTTTTGCACATCAAGAGACTGAAATTCTTGCCCATTCTTCCTTGGAAAACAGCTGGAGCTCAGTGAGGTTGGATGGAGAGCGTTTGTTAATAGCAGTTTTCAGCTCTTTACACAGATTCTCGATTGGATTCAGGTCTGGACTTTGACTTGTCCATTCTAACACCTGGATACATTTATTTGTGAACCTTCCATTGTAGATTTTGCTTTATGTATGGGATCATTGTCTTGTTGGAAGATTAATCTCTGTCCCAGTCTCAGGTCTTTTATAGATTTTAACAGGTTTTCTTCCAGAATGGTCCTGTATTTAGCTCCATCCATCTTCCCATCAATTTTAACCAACTTCTCTGTCCCTGCTGAAGAAAAGCCCAAACCATGATGCTGCCACCACCATGTGTGACAGTGGGGATGGGGTGTTCAGGGTGATGAGCTGTGTTGCTTTTACGTCAAACATATTATTTGGCATTGTGGCCAAAAAGTTGGATTTTGGTTTCAACTGACCAGAGCACATTCTTCCACATGTTTGGTGTCTCCCAGGTGACTTGTGGCAAAGTTTAAACAACTTTTTATGGATATCTTTGAGAAATTACTTTCTTCTTGCCACTCTTCCAAAAAGGCCAGATTTGTGCAGTGTACGACTGATTGTTGTCCCACCTCAGCTGTAGATCTCTGCAGCTCATCCAGAGGGATCATGGGCCTCTTTGGCTGCATCTCTTATCAGTTTTCTCCTTGTTTGAGAAGAAAGTTTAGAGGGATAACCGAGTCTTGGTAGATTTGCCGAGGTCTGATACTCGTTCCATTTCAATATGATCACTTGCACAGGGCTCCTTGGGATTATAAAGTTTGTAAAATCTTTTTGTATCCAAATCCAACTTTAAACATCTCCACAACAGTATCACAGACCTGTGAAATGTGGCAAAAGGTAGAAAAGTTTAAAATGGGCCAAATACTTTTGCAAGGCACTGTGTATTTCTATATATTCACACACACGCTACACATACAAATACAAACACACCATATATAAGCACCCTCATATACAGGTGCACATAAATATATATCTCCACACCAATACCCATATACCTGTACAATACTAATAATATTGCAGAAATGAATACACCACATACATTAAAATATACCAGCTGAAAAAAATGTATTGCCACCAGGTCTGTCAAAGTAAGGAAGATATAGACATCACTTACTGTATAACTTAGTGGAAGCTACAACCTTTTATCTGTCCTGGTCTTGGTGGCTCCTCATAGATGACAATTCTTCTCTATCAGCTACAAAACTCTGATAACTTCTCCAGCCAGGGGTATAACTAGGAGAGGTTGGGTCCCAGAGCCGACGTATGCATGGAGCCCCTTGTCCTTTTAAAAATATATTCATATTTATGCACACGAAAGTTTACACAAACATTTATACACTTTTACACATATACATATATGTATACACTCATATGTACACTTTTATGCACACTTAAATTCAGCACATTCATATAACATACACAAAGCATATACACATGTACATATAATATATATACATATCATATACTGGCGCGGCCAGGAGAGAGGTGGGCACGGCCAGCGGGGAGTGGGCCGGCACTGTCCTCACACCTGCATTCCCTGCAGCCAGCGAATTTTCACATGCTGCGTTTATTTCTGTGCTGCCTGGCATAGAGATAAGCATTGCACAGAACCTCGCCGAAGCCTCTTGATGTATCTGGCTGGGCCGACGTATGATAAATAACCCCTATACAGTATATACACACCATACACTTTGTGGTTCTGTGACATCAGTGCCAATGTTCAGAACTCAGAAGATATAGCAGCACATTTACTAAGGGTCCGAATCACGTTTTTTTCTGCCGGGTTTCCCGAATTTTTCCGATTTGCGCCAAATTGCCCCGGGAATTTGGCTCATGCGATCGGATTTTGGCGCATCGGCGCCGGCTTTCACGTAACAGAAATTGGGGGGCGTGGTCGTCGGAAAACCCGACGAATTTGGAAAAAACGCAGTATTTTGTGTCGCAAAAATGGCACTCACATACACCGAGACGAAGAAGGGGAATTACGGCAGACTTCAGCGCAGCATCTAAAATACTAGAGAAAACCCTGCACTGCTCAATATATACTGGTTTAATTCAAAATGTGACAAGGCCCACACACTAAAATATGAATCAAAGAAAAAGCAAGAGAGAAGTGTGTATAATGGCCAAAGACTATATACAAAATTTTATTATGTAACATGATATAGTACCAAACAAAACAAGATTAAAAACATCTAAAAAGTACAAGAGTACATATGACCTCTGTATCAACCCACTAATAGTAGATTACACTACATGTCAAGAATGGATGTTCATAAATAAATATTGTGCCACAAGCCCCATTGTAAACAGCAATTTGTGCACAAAAGGTTGTTAGAAAAAATGATGAGGGTAACACATGAAAAATAAACAAGAGATAGCACACCGTAAGGGTGCAGTGCAGCACTTTGCTGGAGTATAGTTACCACGTAAAGGAACGAATCAATGGAGCAGAGGCCTAAGAAGATGGTGGCGCAAATTACTGGGGATGCCCCCGCGTTCCGTCGCAAGCTGCGACTTCCTAGGGGTCCAGTTAAGCACAAAAATGCACTCATCCTATAAATACCTCCCCCGGTGTCCCTCCATATAAGTACCATTCGCTTTCAATTGAGCCCCGGTGTGCCTGTGGCTCGGCGCGAAACAGATGAAAATGTTTGGTCACGTGGTGATTTCGGTGTATCCGGATCACGTGAGCGTTCGTCATTCGCGGAGAGCGACGAACATGGCGCGTGCGCAAGACGGCTCGCAATATTTGGCGCATGCGCAGAAATCTCAATGGCAGTATTAAATATATAGAACAAGAAAATACGAAAAATATAGAAATATATAAGGTTTTGTAGAGTGTATCATAGTTTCCTATTCATATATAGTACAATGCAGTGGACAAACGGTAAGTAATAGTATGATATTTTCTTAATTATGGGGCGGGCCAGAACAGAGAGAGACCAAAATAATAAGTCGCTCGACAGGAGCCTACAGCCCAACAGCTGCAAAAACTGCTAATAAGGGTACAAGTGACCGTATGACAGCAATTTATGTAATATAAAATCTGATATCACAAAAGGAATAATAAAAATGAAGTTAAGAATGCGTCACACAATTTTTGGGCGTATGCACGAAGTTCATCTAAGGGATACAAAGAGTACAAAGTAACGAAGTATAAGAGACGCAGCATATGTAAATGATAGTAATGTAATATTAGTTGAACACATGTAGCAGAGCAATGGAATAATAGTTTTTTAGTGGATAACGCGTGCATCAAAAAAATAAAAAATAAATGAAAACGAATAAAAGATATATATGATGAGTCACAGGCAGCAAGCTGAGACATAAATAATCCGATGGTGCAACAAGTGACGATTAGCAATTGTAAAAAGTCATTTAAGGAGGCTGAGAACGATAACTGAAGGCCAGGGGGGTAGTGGACACCAGCGGGGGAGATAAAAGAGTACAACATTAAAGATGGTTGTATGGCTCAAAAAATCGTGATCTGTCCATGTATATACAATTTACAATTACAAGTATATTACTGAAATGAAATAATAAATATAATACTCGTGAGACATGTCCATCCAGACCAAGAACAGGGCCTATCCTATCATAAAGATAAACCTAATTTTAGTCTTCTAGAATGTCCAAAGATATTACAATACTGTCGGAGACAATGGAGCCATGATGGATGGATGGTGGTGATTGCAAAGGGGTGTCTTTGAGATGTTCCGAAAAAGTAGGATACAGCGAAATCCTCTCATCTCCCCAAGAGGTTTGTCTTTTGTTTGAATGGTTTTCAGATATGGTTCGCTACGTCACAATGGTATCACGGATTCCGAAGTACGGTGGGTTCGCCCATGATTTATAGAGAAGAGGATTAATGGTGAGTGAGTATAAGTAGACGTACGCTTCAATATATACATTGTCCAATATTCTGTGAAAGCATAAAAGTGTCAGCCAAGATAGTTAAGAAAAAAAAAAAATAAAATATACGAATAATAAAAAAATGAAAAATAATAAATTTCTTGTCTACCAAACAATTCTACCACTGTATTCTTTCTATACTACCAACCAGTGTGTAGTGAGAAAATTTTACCCAGAGGGAATTCCATTAAGCTTCAAGTGAATTAAAACGATGAATGGTCCGAGTGATCATAGTAGGCCGTTTGGTGACCATGAACTGTCGAAAAGTGACTCATTCCAAGATGGATGTTGATAAGGGACCAGAAGGGTCCAATGTCTAGAGAGGGGGTAGAAAAATACACTGCAATATACCAAACAAAATAAACCCCAGTGTGACAAACCCGTGGTGAAATGACAGAAAAAAAGAAAGAAAAGGATGTGTATTTGCCCATTTCAAAAGGGTGTTTTAAAAGCTAAAGTGATAGGACATAACTTAGTCGTCAAGTTATAAATTAGGTGTGAAAAGTATAAACAGTGTGCTGAGAGCTTATTGTATAATTGATGCTGACTCACCATTTCCTGAGCGATCCCTTGTCCTAGCGTTGTTATAAAATCCCGAGAATAGAAGGTCCTCGTTTATCCCTAAGGGGTGTGCAATGCATCTATGTTGTAGATCAACGTGCTCCCGGCGAAATTCCGGTGTAGTGTCACCTCCCCGAATACTTGTTTGGACTTTATCGATGCCCACGATCCGGATACCATTTGTCTGTCCCATGTGAATCGTCTGAATGAGGTGGCCAACCGTGGATAACATTTTTCCTGTCCAAAGTTGTTTCGTGGCATTTCTAATGCTCGAAAGATGCTGTTGCACCCTTTTTTCAATTGTTGTGTTGTCTGTCCTACATATAATTTCTCACAAGAGCAGATTAAGGCCATAGATTACATTTTTGACTTTTGCAGTTTATGAAGTTCGGCAGCAGCAACATCTAGTGGACAAGGGGCCCACGACCTTAGTGAATCCCGGCAGTACCCCGAATCGCGTCGGAGAACGCGCCGCAGATCGCGACTGGACCAGTAATAAATCTGCCCCATTGTCATTTAAAAGGAACTGTCATCAGAATTTGAACAATAAACCCCTAACAGTGTGTTGTCAAGCAGCTACCACTTTTCCAGATCATGTTTGTTTTCATGAACCAGTTGGTGGGAATCATTCAGAAAATCTACTTGAAGTGAATGTAATTGGTTGTATAAAGTCAAGAGAGCGATGAGTTTAACACTGTGTACAGTCTCTTCTTGTATAAGAACGCCCCTTCCTGTAATTGATGGTCCTGCATCCAGAGACATCATTAAACAGATCTCTATTATTTCTATAACAGAGGAGGAGGTGTTCAGAGTCCCTACCTTGACTCTGTGTTGAACTCTCCACCTCCTGACTTTTTACAACCAATTTACCTCTCACTTCAAAGTTAATTTTCTTTATGAGTCACCACTGGTTATGAAAGAAAATAAACTAGATGGTGTAGTGTTGTTGAACCAATACTGATAGGGTTTATTAGGCCAATGAGTGATGACAGGTTCCCATTAGTGTGTGCCATTAGTGTCCCCCCAGCCTGTCAGCTTCAAGGCAGAATGGAGAAGGGTGAAAGACGGAGCTGCAGTTTGCAGAAGTACCTGCAATCTCTGCATCTGTAACAGTCTATTTTATCTACTATATAGCACAAATATTAGTTTTAGATTTTCTCATCGTGCTGTGTGTATAACCTCCTGAGGTCCGTAATCAAGTCACTGATCGATACTGATTCTCAGCATTAGAGCTACATGTTTTCAGAGTTAAGGCTGCTATTAAACGCTATTACATTTTCTATAAACTGCTTTGTGTTTTCCTGAGTGCGACTATGACTTTTTTTTTATAAGATATGATTATGATATGCACAAATTTTTTGGTATCATGAATAGACCTTTTACCACTCCACAACACCTTAGTAATCCTTTATCTCTAGCCTATAGTGACACCATATGTTAATTAAGACTCTATGTGCAGATGGGCAGCTCATCATGTACTCAGCACCACCACCACTTGCGTAGAAGAGCCTAATTTGTATAATCATGTGCCAATTTAAAGTGTTTTCTCTGGAAAAGTGGGTGCCGAAAGAACAGCATTTTAAATTGCTGAAGTAATATCAAATACCAGTAATAAAAAGTAGTAAGTGCTGAAAAAAAGCCCCCCTCAGCTTTAGTCACTTATATATTAAAAAATAAACTTAGTACTCATCTTTTCTGACGCCCCATGCAGGTCCTCTACTAGATACATGTGCCCCTGACAGAACTGGTCCAGGTGCGCACTGGAGGCGCACAGATCATAGATGTCTGCTGCTTAGTACTTAGTTTATTTTTTATGTGCTGGGAGCAGGGGGTGGCTGGCCTAACTGTGGGCTGGCACTATACTGGAGCCAGGGGACGGCTGGAGCTATATACTAGGGTTTGGCTAGCTATATACTGGGGGGGGCAGGGGCTGGCTAGCTATAACTGGTGTGAAGGGGCTGGAAGGCTTTATACTGGGGGCTGGCAGGCTATTACTGGAGGAAGGGGGCAGGCTGGCTAGGATACTGGGGGTAGGGGGGGTAAGGGACTGCTGGCTATATACTAGGAAGCTGGTAGATATTTACGGTTTAGCAGGGGCTGGCTAGGTTGTTATAATAGGGGCATGTGTGCACAGGCATATACTAAGGGACACTGGATGGAGGCTATATACTAGGGGGCTCATGGCGGGACTGGCTATATACTGGGGGGAAAGGGACTGGCCAGCTGTATACTGAGGGGAGGCTGTGAGCTGTGACCATTGCATTTTCCACCCTAGGCTTATATTAAAGTCAATAGGTTTTACAATGTTTTGTGGTAAATCATGTATATTCGGGTCATGGTCGTGGATATACAGTATGCTGTGATTTCAGATGCTCTTACAGAAACATGGTTGTCTTTACAAAGGTGTATCAGTCATTTGATCAAAACAGTGTGGCAATTTGTCTGTGACTTGTTTGTCACACAATTATTTTGACTAAATCTGACTGTCATGTGTGATCTACAAACCGTAAACATACGTATATCAAAGTATTTAAAATTAACTAAAAAGAGCAAAAAATTTAACTGAAGTGCATTAATGCATTCAATTCTTGTATGGCTACTTTAGATATGCAACACAAAAAACCACCATTTGTGACTCTGCTAGAAATGTAATGTAGTTTCTCATCTCCTATGTTATAAGCATGTGCATAATTTCATGAGGTGGAATGTTGTTAGTCGGTTATACTTATTTTCAGCCTTCATATGTTTGAGTCCTCTTACACTACTGTACTAGTCAAAAAACCATTGCCAATGTCACCCAGATAGACAACAATATAGCTTCTCCACTCTTTCAGTAGTAAGTAGGCTTCTATGGGTTGCCCAGTGGAACTTCCTGACCAAACTGTCTGCATGTACAGGGTGACAGCACAAATGACCATTCCTCAGTACAAATAGCTTTTCCAAAATACCAAGGATTTAATATCCCTTGGGATTTTCAAGAAGCCAGGATTTTATATACCGCATATTCCGGCGTATAAAGACGACCTGGTGTATAAGACGACCCCCCTACTTTCCTATTAAAATATAGAGTTTAAGATATATTCGCCGGAATAAACGACCCCTTTTCCAACGCACTACAACATGGTCCTTTTTTAATTAAATTCTTATGATGAGTGTATATAGCAGGAAAAACTGTGTCATCAAATACATAAGGCATACACAACAACATTACCATCGTCCATTTTACTGACAATGTTACCATACTGTACCTTAAATTTTTATTTTATTAAATATTCCATGCTGCATGTACTCAGAAGCGGGAAAAAAATTCCAATGCAATGAAAAATGGTGAAAAAACGCATTTGCGCCATTTTCTTGTGGCTTGGAAATTAGTCTTTCAACTGAGCGCCCCAAATGACATGTCTACTTTATTCTTTTGGGTCGGTACGATTAAGGGATACCAAATTTTTTTTTTTTTTTACAAAATTTTTTTTTTATTTTGCCAAATTCTGGCGCTAATTACTTTTAGATACTTTGGTGTACAGGAGCGTGGGGGAGAATTTTTAGCAAAAGATTTGATAATAATTTTTCAATGATATACATGTTGGACTGTACAGACCTTTTGTTAGTACATTTACGTTTAGTATTTTTTTTATATTTTTTCAAAAATGGCAAAAAAGGTGCCATTTTCGACTTGGGGTCGGCTTATTTTCCGTTACTGGGGTTAAACGCATTTGAAAAAACACGTTATCATATTTGATATAATCGGCATTTTCGGACGCGGCAATACTGTATGGTGTTTATGATTTTTACTGTTTATTTATATTATTGTCACGTTCAGGGATTTAAGGGGTGTTGATTTGAAATTTTAGGTTTTTTATATAAGTTTTTTTTTTAACTTTTTTTATTTATTTATACTATTTTTTCAGACTCCTAGGGTACTTTAACCCTAGGTTGTGATCGATTCCTACCATATACCTGCCTTTTCCTGTTCATTACAATGTTGATCAGTAGAGATGAGCGAAGCACTAAAATGCTCGGGTACTCGTGTATTCAGAGAAACTTTTTCCCGATGCTCGAGTGCTCGTCTCGAATAACGAGCCCCATTGAAGTCATGGGAGTAGACTCGCAGGCATTTTTCAAGGGACCAAGGCTCTGAACAGTGGAGCTTGGCCAAAACACCTGGGAACCTCAGAAAAGGATGAAACACCACGGAAGATGGACAGGAAAACAGCATGGGGCAGCCATGCATGGATGCTCTTGAGCTGCTTTAATCGCTATCGGCATTATGCCAAAATTATGGGCAACAGCATGGCCATGACAAGTGACCGAATGGCTAGCATAGCATCTAAACATCCAATATTGACCCTGACACTATATGGGATGGCATGCAGAAGGCAGCGGGCAGCAGTGGCAGGCTAGAGAGTCTCATGGCGACATAGCCTATAATGGACTCAGGTTTCACCAAAGGAGGTGAAATGATTTCCTATGTGAACAAAAGTTGACGTGTATATTTAGTCAAAACCAGCGCATGTTGGCGACATAGTGACCAATTCCCTAATGTATCTGGTGAAACACCCGAAAAATGAGACTGACAAGCTCTTTTGATAATGGCGCGACATTGTGGAGGCAGCCATGGAGACGACTTCCATGATTAAGAGCGGGACAGTATGGGGCATTCATATTGCGCTGCTATGATGCAACTTCAGGTCTCCAGCATGGCGGCGACAGATGGGCCGAGTTCCACTATGTATCTGGTGAAACACCTGCAAAATTCTGCCTGACACAGCTCGTTTGATAAGGGGAGTGATGTGGTGCTATTATCTCTCGTGCTCCGCAGGTCTGGGGTATATAGAAGGTTGAAATGAGACATTGGTGGACGCTGGTGGAGATCGTGGAGGCAAAATGACAGAAACAGCTAGAGGGGCAGCCCTGCATGGAGCCTCTGAGGCTGCCTAATCTTGGGATGAGCTGGCGGTCCACTGCCAGGCGAGCTTTCGCCTGTCCAAGCCCCTGTCCTCTCGCTCCCTCCCCACCCAAAATGGGCCTGGGGGCAGAAGTTTACTTTGAAAAATATAATTTTAAAATCAGGCGGGGTCGTTTGAATATTTCACCTAGGATAATGGAATAGCATAGTGGTTCTCTTTTTTAATTGTTTTTACGGAAATGTTCCATGATTAAGAGCGACAGTTTGGGGCATCCATTTGCTGCGCTAATGATTGCAACTTCAGGTCTCCAGCATGGCCGCACGATCAGATGGGCCGAGGTTCCAATTGTATCTGGTGAAAACACCTGAAAATTCTGCCTGACACAGCTCGTTTGAGAAGGGGCACGATTGGATTGATGGCAGTGAACTCGTAGTAGATTAAAGGTGTGCGCGTTAAAACTATGTTAGTGGTCTTGAGATGGAGCTGGCGCTCCGCTGCCAGGCGAGTTTTCGCCAATCCAAGCCCTGTCTCTCAGGCTACTCCCCCAAACAGCACGTTCAAGACCCTTTTGTATAAGACAAGTGTAGTAGCGTTCTTATAGTTTGGGATATGGCGGCGTGAGGGGAGATGTAAACAGATAGCGCAAAGAATAAGCGCTTGTGAAATAATATCGGGTGGTAAATGATAAAAGTTTGCCAGTATATTTGTGGATGTTACACGCAGAGGTGGCTGAAAGTTAAAGTTTGATGTGGAAGCCATGAAAAACAACCCAAAATTCTGCCTGACACAAATTCGTTTGTATGGAGACACCGGTGGAGCCAGTAAAAGACGACAATGTGGGGCTGCTATGGGCCCAGCAATTAATGTGTCAGTGATGTGATGTGGCCAACGACAAAAAGTTGGTCAAACCGAAGGAGCAGGTAGGCTGGTCCTCCAGTAAAACATTATAATTGCGAGTGCCTGTATGTTGGCAGTCCAAAAGTTGTTCAACAGTAGAGGACGGTGTTGAGCCCTCCCAAAAATCTAAATACAAGAGTTACGATAGCTAGAAGCCATATGGCCGCCTGCGCACAAAATACGTTTTCCTATGCTTATGTAAAGAGAGGATGATGACGACATGGAGAGGGAGACAATTAAGTGAGGAGGTCAGGGGTAGTAGAAGTGTAAATCAGAATCCAGTTATAGACAAACTTTATCGTCAAGCCTGGTCACGTAGTAGATGTAAAGTTGAGACGGCTGTGGATACTTGCATACACGTCCACCTGACAGTCACAGGGCTAGACTCACGGATGGTGCCGCTGCAATACCGGACGCAGTGGCGGGCAGGCAAGAACCTCCAAGGCGTACATCGCAGATTCGTGCCACATTCCATCTTTGAAACCCAGTTATTTTAGGGAGCTGTGTGATCATTTAGCGACGATGGGTATGGTAAGCATACGTATTCCCTCACCATCTTCTGTAAAGATCAGACCTTATCCTGCTGAGACTGGGGACAGTGACAGTGTCTTGTGGGTGACATAAACTGGCAAGCCTTGTAAGCATACCCTGACCATCTGGTCCAAAGCTGCCCTGCTCGCCTGACTTTCCGTCCGCTACTTTCCGCAGAAGTACGCCCTCTGCCGCTAGCCGCTGGTCAGAAGGAAAATACTGTTTTCAGCTTCGGGTGACAACCAGGGCTGCTGGTATTCATCGCACTTCTCACACATCCTTTTCCTCTCAGGGATGAGAGTGGAAGATTTTGCTTGTAACGTGGGCCAGGAGAGTGGAATACCAGATCGGTGCTGGAATAAATTATTGAACGCGAGGTCACGGAGATGAGGTCAGCCTAGCATGAAAAATTGACATATGTGCCAAGTCCCATCATGCGCAAATCACTCCCCTCACTGGCTGGATGCCCATTTCCTCTCTCCAACTCCTTCTTTGCCCATACCACGCTGAACATGGAAGGAACTGAACAATGGTCCCTTTCGTCTCGCCAACATTCTCCGCCTTAGCTCCTCCAGCCTCCCACCCTCCTCCGTTCAGTATAGGCTGAGACACAGACCTGAGGGTGCTTTCTGGCTATCAACAAGGAAAGCTTCTTCCCCCAGGCTCTTGGTGAACGAGGCAAATGCTCCGGACTTCCATGCTGACCAAAGTTTTTCAAGCCAGCACGGTGATGTGAGGCATGATTGAGGGCGGCATCGCCACTGACCATCGTGTTGACGTCCTCATAAGGTTACTCGCACCTGACAGGATATCAGACATCCACGTCCATAACGTCCTCATTGTGACTTGAGAAACTGGACTGACCTGACTCAACCATTCTGGCTGGAAGTTGACGCTCTGGCAGTCATACAGCGTCTGTGTGCTGGTAAACCTGGATAACTGGTTATGTTGAATTCCACCTTGTGAGGCACTTCGCAAAACAGTCGGTAGCGGCATGATGGGACTGGCGCGCCTGCCTGCCCTGGAGTGTGGCAGGCATCTGTGGCGAATCCTGAATATGCGCACAAGAGCGGCGCCCTTCGTGAAGCAATCAACCGATTGGGTATGTCGTGATGGAAACGCTGAACTATGGAGGTTAACACATGGGCAGGCATGGCTCATGGTCAGTCTGCGAAGTGGCAGAGCCGCCACCAGGTACGGCCGTGTCACAACACAACCAATGCTGGGCTTCAGTGTCGCAGGTGCCAGCCACACAGATCACGTCTTGCGCTGATGTGATTGCCCTGTAATTAGCCTTATGGGCGGTGTGCCTTTAATATCGCTAGGCTCATGCAAGTTTGAGACCAGCCTTCGTCGCTTTAGTCGATGGCAAATGCTGCTGTGGGCTAGAGCTCACCGACTGATGGCGCCATGCCCACGGATGGTTTAATTCGGCAGGGGAGGGAGGTGGAGGAGGGGTGGGAGGAGGAGATGGCCATAGTTAGGCCTTTGAGACTGGACCGAGTGGTCGATATATGACCAGCTCCCAGGTCAGACTCCGAGTCCCAGCCTCCACTCTAGTTTACCCCAATGCGCCGTTACCCCCCCCTACCCCAGCTGATATATAGTGGCCTCGCCCGGCAAGCACTCGTCACGCTGTCGTGGTCAGTGGCGTTGACTCGATAAAACCGGCGTTGGTCAGTGCACGGTGATTTCTCTGACTCAGTCTGCTTGTGCAGGCTCGGGAGGCAAATCGGAAAAGTCAGTGGCGGCATGGGGACCAAATACGAGGGCGGACCTCCGCCATGAGGGTTCGAAAAGGCCTCGGGTCCTCCTACCGCCTATAGTGGCACATCTCTCCAGGACTAAGCGACAACTTGGAGAGTGGACGGAGGGCTTGGGCGTTTGGGTGGGTGCCGACTTATATTCATCCGTTTTGCGCTACAGCGTCTGGGTATGGAGAGTGAACCTGGTGATAGGGTGGAGACGTGAGGTGACGATGGGTTTTTCCACGAGGAGTGTGTTTGGGCCGTGCGTTCCTGGCAGGTGGGCTGGCTACAGATCACAGGTGAAGGAGCAGTAGAGTGGGCTGGCCCCTCCAGGGGTGAACGGGGCTTGGTGCATGAGTGGGTGTTAGGATCATTCCAGTATGCTGCGCATACTGGTGGTAGTTAATATCTAGTGCGGGTTGGAACCCTCTGCTGATCCTGGATTTGGCAAAGTGTGACACACCAACAGTGCCGTACGGGTCATATTCGGTGTTTCTTAAGAACCTCCAGACTTCTGAAAATCTACCCTCGCCATGGAGCTTTGTTCGGCAAACATTTGGCGCTGTGCCACCCAGCTCTGCCCTGCCTCTCCATCGGCCCACCACTGCCTCTTCCACCTTCTGCCTATAGACTCCGTCCTCCTCTCAGAAGCACTGTGGTTCACCCGGCCTATCAACCCCAGCTTCGGGTCTTCACCTCTCATCCTCCGATCCCTCAGTACTGCTTACCCCCTCGGACTTCCGCCCTGACAACAACTTCACCATGTAGCTGACACGTTGTCTCCTCATCGTCACGACACCTCTTACACACTTCTTCCCATAAGTCAATAATGTCTCATATCACCCACAGACGCGACTGGTGGAAACCTGGGCATCGGAAAATTGGCTCCCAGCAGACCGGACAAGTGGTTTGTGACTGTGGGAAGAGGGCAGATGGGGGGAAGGAGGCTGAGGTGGAGGAGTTGGAAGAGTGCTGATGTTCGTGTGACATGGCTGGACTGCGTGGAAGACCTGAACTGGTGGACAAATGGCTAGAAGCATGTCCGCACATCCACGACATCACCTTCACGCACCTCTGTTCTGGCCTCACAATCAAGTGCCTCTACCACTGCAGTCCCAGTAACTTGAGAATGATGAACCTATGGAGTGTAGCTCGGCGGCGTTCCCCTGCTCCTATCACAGCCGTGGCTGTGTCTACCCCGTCCAGGACCCTCGGCTCTGACCCCTGCACGTAGTGTTGGATGCCCACGTCACGCCTCGTCCTCCTACCCCTAGCCCTCGGGTTAACACTTTTCCAATTTCCAAACCTTTTAATTTGTTTCTTTTTGTGTTATTTTTTTTGTTTATTTTTTTTTTATTAACAAAACGATGCTATCCTATTGCTATGCGCTAGTTTCTACCCTACATGACTCAGCACACAAACTGGATTTTGTGCTGTGCCATGATGAGTTTGAGCTATAAATAGAAATAAAGGTAAAAAAAAAAAAAAGCCAGCAGGACTCTGGCCTATTCTAATTCCAAAACCCTAATAAATTGTCGCCACTTCGGTGTTAGAGAGTGGGATGCGTGTCACTAAGAGCTAAAACACAACGGTCGCAGGTTCCCCCAGCAAATTCCTCACAATATGGTACTAGGCTGCCAATTACTAAGCCAGCAAGCCCACGCAACAAGCAAACAAAAAAAAAGGAAAATATAACCGCTATTGTAGCCTAAGTAAGCCGTTGGGGTCTCCTATGGCTATTTTGTAGCCTACACTGAAAGCACACTGCTTTGAGCACAGAGGAGTTTGAGCTATAAAATGAAATACCGGAAAAAAAAATAACAATCAGCAGACTCTGCCAATTTAATCAAATCCCTAATAAATTGTCCACTTTGGTGTTTGAGGTGGATGTGTGTCACTAAGAGCTAAACAAACGGTTTAGCAAAGTCCCTGCAAAATTCCTCACCAATATGGTACTAGCTGCACTATAGTGCCAGCAAGCTCCAGCCACAAGCAATAAAAAAAAAAAAGTAGAACGTGATTGTGTAGCCCTAAGAAGGCTGTTGGGTTCTTGTAGAATTACTCCTGCCTAACACTATACTAATAGAACACCCTAAACGCTTTCCCTGACCAGCACGCAGCTACTGCTCCTAGGCGCATCCAGACACAGATGATCCGAGCACGCGCGGGGCAGGGGCTGAGTCTATTCCAGGCTCACTCCTGATCGGGAACAGCCAACCACTGCTAATCGACGTGTAAGGGTACCCACGTCTGCTGGGTGGAGTGCAGAGTTCCTGGCTTGTGATTGGCTCTGTTTCTGGCCGCCAAAAAGCAAAAGGCGGGAGATGCCATTCTTGCATCCGAGAGTCGAGCGAGCACGAGCAGTTTCGAGGGCGCTAATGCGTCGATGACGAGCATCTAAGCTCAGCGAGAGTATGTTCGCTCATCTCTAGTTATCAGCACATTGTAATTAAGGGGTTAAAACGAAATAGCCTCGGGTCTTTGGAAGACCCCAGGCTACCATGGAGACGGATCGCCGCCCCCGATGACGTCACAGGGAGCGGCGATCCCAGGTTTTGCCGGCAGCCAACGCTATGAAAATATGCAGCAAACACTTACCGGCTATGGAGAGGGCTCAGCCGTGAACCTCTCACATGCGGAGCGCGACCCGACCGCCTCCGTGAATACACGGCGGGGCGTTGCGATTACCTGCATATAAGACGACCCCAGAGAAGACAGAAGATTTTTCTGTTTCAAAAGTCGTCTTGTACGCCGGAATATACGGTATCTTGTTCTGGAGCAGAACCTTAACCATTGCAGTTTGTCCTTGGATACCTAAGTATGGAAAATATTTCTTCAATAAAATCTTATGAAAAATGTTATGTGTCTTGAAACCTTAAAGTAATCTCAACCGTCTCAATACAACTGATACTGAGTACAGCCACACCTCCTCTTCTGTATATAAAACATGATTTCCCTTAGTCAGCATATTTTTTGGAATACACTAGGCCAGTGGTGGCGAACCTATGGCACTGGTGCCAAAGGCGGCACTCGGAGCCCAGGCCATCACCCCAGCATGTTCACCAGACAGAACTCAAAGAATCTGCCTACAGAATCCTCCTACAATTATAGGCGAATTTGCCCTCCTCCTTTCAACTGCGTTGGTGTCTTTAGGAGGCTGAACGATTGAAAGTTGTCAAAGAACAAGGAGAAATAAATTACTGCTTAAATTGCTGTGCTGGCACTTTGCAATAAATAAGTGACTTTTGGTTGAAGTTTGGGCACTGAGGCTCTAAAAGGTTCGCTATCACTGCATCTGCATCACTGCATCTGCCCCTGCAACTTCCTGAGAACCTGTGCCCAAGCTGAGCACAATTCTTGAGCCTCAATCTCTGCCCATAGATTGTAAGATAAGGAAGAAGAGAAGAATTAATACCGAAATGGTGATACCTCGGCTGAACAGTTAATGGGACTGTGCGACCTTTTGATCACTTTTTATTAATTTTTTTATATTTTTCAAAATGGCAAAAAAATGCCATTTTCTACTTTGGACGCTATTTTCCGTTACGGGGTTAAACGCAGTGAAAAACCGTTATTATATTTTGATAGATCTGGCATTTTCAGACGTGGCGATACCTAATGTGTTTATGATTTTTATTTTTATTTATATTTAGATCAGTTCTAGGGAAAGGGGGGTGATTTGAATTTTTAGGTTTTTTTCTTAGTAATTTTTTTTTAACTTTTTTTAATTTTTACTTTTACTATTTTCAGACTCCCTAGGGTTATCAACCTAGGTAGTCTGATTCATCCTATCATATTAATGCCATATAACTGTACTGGCAGTTAATTGTGGGATTTACTCCCCAGTCATCACCCAATGTGCAATTAGCACATTGTAATGCATGGGTTAAAACGAAGTAGCCTCGGGTATTCGGAACACCCAAGGCTACCATTGTGACGGATCGCCGCTCCCCGTGACGTCATCGGGGAGCGATGATCCGCGACAAGATGGCGGCTTCCATGCGGCGCCATCACTTTGAAGCAGCCAGCAGCATTGCCGGCGGCGATCGAGGTGAAAACACCCGCGATCGGTACTAGCACCGATCGCGGGTGTTACCGGTAAGCCTTTGCTGCAATATGCAGCAAAGACTCACCGGCTATGGAGAGGGCTTGGCCCGCGAGCCCTCTCCATGCACCGGGACCCGGCGCGCAACGGGAAGGGGTTAAACTCCTCGCCACCGATGCCCTTTTCCATTATTCGCTTCAGCCTTTTTTCCCCTTTTTGTATAAACTGGAACTTTTTATTTCTCCAGAGAGATATATGATACCGATTCTTTGGTATTAATATCTTCATTGATTTTGCTTGCAATAAAAAAAAACACAAAAGAGAATGAAAAAAGTCAAATCATTGATCATTTTACACAAAACGCCCAAAAATGGCAACCTAAGCCTAATACTTTGTAGCACAAACTTTAGACAAAAAAACTGTGAACAACCACTTCCTGTAACCATGAATGGGTTTCTTACATTGCTCTGCCAGAATTATAGACCATTCTTCTTTGGCAAACTGCTCCAGGTCCCTGAGATATGAAGGCGCCTTCTCCATACTGCTCTCCACAAGTGTTCTATGGGATTCAGGTCTGGACTCATTGCTGGCTACAGTCTCCAGTGCTTTCTCTCAATCCATTTTCTAGCGCTTTTTGAAGTGTGTTTTGGGTCATTGTCCTGCTGAGGGAGACCCATGACCTCTGAGGGAGACCCAGCTTTCTCACACTAAGCCCTACATTATGCTGCAAAATTTGTTGGTAGTCTTCATAATGCCATGCACACTGTCAAGCAGTCCATTGCCAGAGGCAGCAAAGCAACCCCAAAACATTAGGGATCCTCCGCCGTGTTTGACTGTAAAGACCGTGTTCTTTTCTTTGAAGGCCTCTTTTTTTCCTGTAAACTCTACATTGAAGCCTTTTCCCAAAAAACTCTACTTTTGTCTCACCTGACCAGAGAACATTCTCCCAAAATGTTTTAGGCTTTCTCAGGTAAGTTTTGTCAAATTCCAGCCTGGCTTTTTTATGTTTCTTTGAGTATCCTACCATACAGTCCCTTTTCATTCAGAGGCCGACAGATAGTATGAGTTGACACTGTTGTACCCATGGACTGCAGGGCAGCTTGAACTTGGATGTTGATCGAGGTTCTTTACCGAGCATCCACACAATCTTGCATTGAAATCTCTTGTCAATTTTTCTTTTCCGTTCTAAGGAAGTTAGCCACAGTGCCAGGGGCTTTACACTTCTTGATGACACTGTGCATGGAAGACACAGGAACATTCAGGTCTTTGGAGATGGACTTGTAGCCTTGAGATTCCTCACGCTCCATCACAATTTTGATTCTCAAGTCCTCAGACAGTTCTTTGGTCTTCTTTCTTTTCTCCATGCTCAATGTGGTGCACACAAAGACACATGACAGAGGCTGAGTCAACATTCTACTAGTATCTGACACATACAATGACACTACAATAGCATACAATAACACAACAACACTCTGCTAGCTCAGCTATAAACACACTCAGTCAGCTTTGCTATAGCAGAAGTATTCATGAGAAGAATCTGCCATGCTCGACCATAAAAATCAGAAAATCGGATCCTGGGGTAACTGAAACTGTATACATAAGGACTGATAAAGACGGGTAAGAATTTTATCTGTGAAATGCTGCATTTTTGTTAACCCCTTAACAACCTGGCCCTTTTCCATTTTTCACCTCCCACCTTCAAAAATCTTTTGGATTTTTCCATGTAAAGAGTTGTGCGAAGGCTTGTAACAAATTGCACTTCATAGTGACAGTATTTAATATTACATGCCATGTACTGGAAAAAAATTCCATCTGTAGCTAAATTGGTGAAAAAATGCATTTTTAAAGACATCTTTGGGTTGTTGTGATCACGGAGATACAAAATTTTTATAGGTTTATAATGTTTTCGTACATTTATAAAAATTAAAACCTGTACAAAAAAAAATTTCTGCGCTAATAACTAATACTTCGGTGTACAGAGCTGTAGCTGGTGTAAATTTTTGCAACTTTTGATGACATATGCTATGATTTTAAGGTCTGTAAGGCCTTTTGATAACCTTAAGTTTTTAGATTTTTCAAAATATGGGCACTATTTTCAGAAATGGGGTTAAACGCCAGGAAAAAGTGTTATTATATTTTGATAGATCAGACATTTTGGGATCTTACAGGTTTAAGATTTTTACTGTTTATTTATATTTATATCAGTTCTAGGGAAAGGGGGGTTATTTTTTTCAGGTTAATTTTTTTTAAACATTTAACAAAATGTTTTTAATTACTTGTCAACTTTTTAGACCCTCTAGAGTACTTTAACCCTAGGTTGTCAGATTGATCCTACCACATCCTGCCATACTACAGTATATGGGGATTTTCCACATCATCTATTACAATGTGCAAATCGCACATCGCAAGTCTTTGTGTGAACCGAGGCTGTCAGATGCAACAGATGCAAGGCAAGACAGCCCCATACATCACGGGTTGTTAAGGGGTTAATAACAGTGAATGGGGCTCATTTACTAAGGGTCCGGGGTCCGCACTATCGCCGGAATACTCGATGATTTCCGATGTGCCCCGCATTTAAAAAGGGTTTTTGGCGCACGCAAATGGATTTTGGCGCCGGCTTTCATGCGACACAAATGGGGGGGGGGGGGGCGTCGGACGATCAGACGGATTCGTACAACACACGGGACTTAACAAAGCAATTTGTGTCGCAAGACACGCACTTTCAAGCACCAGGAAGAAGAAGGTGAACTCCGGCGGACCTCAGCAGGGGAAGCAACAGATGCAGGAAATCAGGCGCACGAGCTACGTGAATCGCGCCGGACTTCATCTTCGTCGGACCGTCCAGATAAGGGATTGCGACAGGAGTGGGTAAGTAAATTTGCCCCAATGTGTTATTTTGTTATCCCGAGTATATTTAGGAATCTTGTTTTCGTGGGAATCTCCCTTTAAGTAAAGAAGATATGATAATAAAAGGTAAGGGAAGGGCCTAGGTTCAGGGAAGAAAAACAGGAAAGTGAGCCCTAAACTAAAGCCCCACCAGAGGGCCCTGTCTGCTTACTTAGTCTGCCCCATACCATGGCCAGTAACTGGGCAACAGTTCCTCCCTATGCCGTCTTGTACGGGCTCAGCTCGTGAGACTTCTCTTTACTCCTGTAACAGGCATATGATATACTAGTATGTCACATGTCGTTAAGAGGTTTACAAAAATATGGTTAGTGTACAACTAGACTATATGCGGCATGTGCAGCTTATGTAACTAAGCACCATTCTCAGGAGTTACATCTATAACACATTGCTGGTGGAGCCACAAAGACTTGCAATAACTAAAGAGATTTTATCTTATCATAGATGGAGTAAATCGCAAAAATGTTTAACTATACAAATTATTATCCCGGGCGGTCCCCTACTTAAGAACACCTGACTTATAGACAACCCCTAGTTACAAAAGGACCTCTGGATTTGGTAATTTACTGTACTTTAGTCTTATCATCACCTGTAACAGTTATCAAAGGTGTCTGCAATTAAGCTTTATTGTTAATCCTGGTTCTTATGAAAATCCAAAAGTTTTAAAATCCAATTGTCATAGGGACCTAAAAAATTTGGCTGGGGCTACAATTATAAAATATATAGTTCCGACTTACATACAAATTCAACTTAAGAACAGACCTACAGAACCTACACAATCTTGTACGTAACCCGGGGACTGCCTCGAAAAATAAAAAAAATGTTAAAGCTTTGGAAGGTCAAGGAGTGAAAAACGGAAACACAAAAAATTGAGAAGGGCCTGGTCATTGAGTGGTTAAAGAAATGCTTTGGTTAGAATAACTTTAAATTATACATATTTTTCTTTGTCATGAAACGTAACCATGAGCAATTCAGACCATTGGCAATTTCTTGGACGTCATCTATTACCTGGTTATTTCTATAATGTAATATTAGCACACATGGCTTTATCTATTCATATAAATATAAAATAGAAGTATTGCTAATGTGTTATTTTAGTCCAAAAAGCTATACTTTACAAACATAAAAACGTTTGTAAAATAATTCTGCGCACTTGCGTCTGAATACCTGTTACTTGCTTGAATAGGCTTCTTACTGAGCAGATGATGTGATTTGGTGAACTGTGCATCAAGCTTATTTCTTCCTGTGCTTGGAAAACGTTATAGATTTTTATATGAAAAAAATCACTACCATGTTGTCCCGATTGGATTGCTTGAGGAGAACAATCCTTACTAACTCATTTCTGAAAAATCTTGGTGCATATAACACCAGTATTACTTTTAATGTGATAAATTCTGCATGATTTTAGAATAAAATACCTAAACGAACAAGAATTCTAGAGGTATTAAAAACTTTTTTTTTTATTTCTGACAGTTTATTCAAATGTGACAAAACAAGAAAAAATTAAAATAGCAACTGCAATACCTTGGCTTAATATATTATAATCCTCTCCTGATGTTTTCTGTAGGAATTTCTTCAGAATTTGTTCTCCATCCTTGTCCCTCTAGCAGAGGGAGTTTCTGATTGTTAGACTATCTTCAAAATTGCCCAGGGGGCTTTACGTTACCTTGTAAAAATAAAAGACACCTCAAAAGGTTACGTAGAGAATAGCCCTGGAGATTACTTGGGGTATTTTGAGCAACTATGGTGTTATCTTTGTTTTTATTCTTGTTTCCAAAAAATGCATTTAAATTCCGCCTTTGTAGCTGGAACTCTGGTACTGTACACTGATGTGTGATATCTATTCTCCAGCACTCCCCTTTGGTCCACTCCTATTTCTACCCCCAATTTCCAAATGTTCCTTACTTCCTTGTCCTTGTTATATCTTTGCCTATGTCATCCTCTGTCCATAGAGTACAACTCAGGATGTGCTGATAGTGTTAGGTTCTTTCATTCTGCCTCTCTCTAGTCTGAAATCTGGTGTAATCAGACTGGACTAGAACCCCGATTTGCAGCACAACTGTCTGTCTCCTACAGAAATTTTCTCCACAACCACTGCCATCCTGTCTGAGGTCAGAGTACTGATCCAATCACTGGGAAAATGTCCTCTTATATTAGGTCTTGTGCTTCAGTATTTTTGCCTGCTTTAGTCTGGTACTTAGTCTTAGTGAGCTAGATGTTTTATGCTGTCATTCTGGAATATTTGACCCTTTGCCTATATTCTTGACTATCAATTTGCCTAGTAATTTTGTACTGCATTGCCATCTGTCCATAGACTATGACTGAGAATGTGCTGATAGTGTGAGTTTGTTCATTCATTTCTAAACTGAACACTGGTGTATTCATTCTGCTGACAACCTTATTTGATTTGTACCACACCTATCTCCTACAGAATGACTTCCCTAGTTCACTAATAGTTAAAGAAAATCTACCATCAAAATCAAGCATGATAAACCAGGGGCACTTACTCTTAGATCCAGGCACTGTTACTGTGTTAGTCATCTTATATAAGTTCACTGTAGACTCATTTCTTCTAAAATCAAAGGTTACATTTATGCTAATGTCAGGTTCTGGGGGGCATTACCATAGTCCCTCCATGTTGCATCTTACATTATCTCACCCTTCCCCTTTTTCCAGCTCAGCACTTTTCCCCTCCTTCTGCCTGATCTAATCTCACTGCAACAGAGGAAGTTTCAGCACACAGTGGCAGGGGCAAGTGCTCCTTTAGAGTTTAATTTTAAAAGTTGATTTTAGAAGCAATGAGACTACAAATAACAAATATGAGAAGATTACCACAGTCCCAGTGACTGGATCTATGAGTGACTGGCTTATCATGCCTGACTTTGATGGTAGATTTTCTTTAAACTACTTTGATCGACAGAATCTTTCTCCACTCTTATTGCCATCCTGTCTGATGTCTGAGTACTAATCCAATCAATTTCTGAAGTGGGACTATGTCATCTCATAAAAGGTTTTGTGGATCAGTACATTTTGCCTGCCATAGTCTTGTACTACGTAAGTTATCAGTGTTATGATGCCATTATTTTGTCTGTAGTGCAGTAAATAGGAATTAGTGGGCCCCCTCCCGACCATAGCACCTTCTCACATCTCCTGCCAATTTTTAACATGAACAAGGGTTTTTTTTAATGGTAATTATAGTGCTTTGAAAGTAATTGCAATAAGGGGTTAGGAATGATACACCTAAAAGGGTCTCCCTTTGCAAACAAAGTGTCTCAGCAGCGGCCTCCCTTCAACAAAAAAATGTTCAGCAGTAGCCTCCCTTCACTAATAACATGTCCAGCAGAGGCCTCCCTTCACTAATAAAATACCCAGGGGTGGCCTCCCTTCACTAATAAAATACCCAGCAGTGGCCTCCCTTCACTGGCAACAAGTCCAGCAGCAGCCTCCATTCACTAATAACATGTCCCAGCAGTTGCCTCCCTTCACAAACAAAATGACCGGCAGCGGCCTCCCTTAACTAATAGCATGTCTAGCAGTGGCCTCCCCTCACTAATAAAATGCCTAGCAGTGGCCTCCCTTCAATAATAATGTGTCCCAGCAGCGGCCTCCCCTTACTAATAAAATGTGCTGGAGTGGCCTCCCTTCGCTAATCATGGTTTGATTTAATTTGATGGGAGGAATCATTTGATATGTTTGCGAGTGGAGCACACAGGTGGAGGGTCTCTGTTGCGCCATAGTTGAGCATTATGATTTGCCATGCACCTTTATGGCGGCTATGGCTATAGATACGCCTCTGGTTGTCTGCTATCTTTGTTGACTATAGGTTTGCCTAATAATTTTTTACAGCCTTGTCCTCTCGGTTTTGACCCATATGTTTTCTGTTTGTTTTGACAACTGGGGACTAGTTGTCTACCTACCACCGAGGGTAGGCCAGGCAAGTAGGCAGGGAGTGGGGTTTAGTCTTAAAGCCCACTGCCTCTGTCTCTCCAGTCTGTTTCTGACCCTGCATAACAGCAAGTGATGCACAAATTTCAAATCAATTCTCAAACTGCCCATGAGATGCCTATACATTTTCTATTTCTATAATGTGGATATGATTGGGATTGGGATATGACCTTAGGGCCCATAGTATATTATTAGGAAGACTAGTTGTTTTCCGAAAGCTTACTCTAACATCCATGCCAGCATCATCCTCTATCCTGATTTTATCCATGCCCATCATTTTACTATTGTGTGTGAACACGGTTTTAGCCGCCTTGCTGTTTAGACTGCTTTAATTGAACCACACCTATCTATCTTGTAACTCTGCTGTGGTCCAGCAATGTTAACCTGCTGTGACTAACAGAGTTTTGCTCAAATTATCTGAGGCAGAAGCTCTATGGCTTCACATAAACATCCTAGTTACATTCATTGTGGTGCTGGTTGAAGTTTACTTTGACCCACTCTATTCTTTGTGAGAGAAACTCTGTTTGCTGTATTTCAGGTATTCCGAATTTGGTTCCTGTTCAGACTGTTCTTTTGCTTTTGTGTATTGGTACTTCATAGCCAGGGGCACACCACCCATGAGGGGAGTTGAAAATCTCCCTTGGGCGGCACCCCCTGGTGGAAAATGAGGGTGCGGCATGCCGGAATCATACATGAAACTGAGGTTGGTAAAGCAAGGGCATGCCACGTTAAAATAACTATGAATGTGGCATGTCCCGGATAGAAGTCAGTCAGCAGGAGGAGGGGGCAGTAGACTGAAGTGATTAGTGTGGAGCGAAACTGCAGTCAGAGCCAATAGCGGAACTTAATGTGGGATAACAGACAGTGACATGTACCTCGCTCAGTGCAGTTCCGGACCTTTGACTGATGCAGGGCCGGCGACCGAAACCTGCATCATGTGCATGCCTGTGCTGTAGGCACTGTCTGTCTGCCTGTGTAGCTCTGTCTGGCATCAAATATAGTAAAATCCCGCATTTATCAAAAACAGTGCTAACTGCACTAGATGCAGTTTGCCTGTGAAAGGGGATATTTATCACAGCTTGTACGCCACCGCTTGTAAGCTAGGATTCTTGTATCATTCCTCGCACAGAGGCCGAGAATAGCGTGCAGTGGGACGGCGAGGGGTCGTGCTGAGCTTCGACTGTGCACTGTCTATAGCCTGTGCCATTCAGGTGCAGGGTATGGCACATATCTACAACAGGTCAGACCTGGTGCAGAAGAGCTCCGGCGGCCTGAATAGTCCTGCGAGCATTGGGGAACGGGGCAGCATCATTTGCTGGTGCATTCAGTGCCACCCTATAACTGATGTTCCCCGAAATGTGCAGGTGCGCCATGAATCTGGTGCCCTATGCACAGCTCCGCAACTTTTTTTGGTGCACCTTTAACATAGGACGTGGAACACATTTCTGTCAGTCGCTCGGACACCCGCTTTTAGGTGCAGACATTTGTGTTGCGTTGGGTATAGCACAGCCACAACACAAAACTGGTGCAGACACTTTATAAATATATGTACAACCAGTTTGTACGTTCTTTATAGTCCAAAGACAGACAGAAAACTGGCCAAACACTTTAATCTGGGCCAATGTGTCCCACTAAATATAGTCCACCACAATGTCCCTGCTGCATTGTATTCCTCCTGGTTGTTACTTAGGGCTTATTTAGTTGACATTACAGAAGCAAACACCCTGCGGCAAAGACCTTGCGTGACCCAGGTTTCGCCTCTTCAGGCTTCTTACGGGGATGAAGCCTGAAGAGGTGAAACCTGGGTCGGGCAAGGTGTTTGCCGTCTCTTGATTTTAAGGACTTTATATACGCGCTTTTTAAATGTGCTTTTTGTGAGTATATATAATAAATAGTTTGTATCCCTTATCCTTGCGTTTTGCACTATTTGTCCGCAATCTCCGACACAGGGACGATAGTGAACCTCAGCCACGAGAGTGAGACGGGGTGCACGCTTCGGTCGAGTAAGTGGAGGTGGGGAGAAGGACGCTGAACCCAGGAGACCTCTATTCCTAACCTGAAGAAAAGGGGTGGTGAGATTCCTCATGACCGATTGTGAACAGGAGCCTATTGTGGAGTAGAGCACTGACACTTTCTTGCTTGCTCCTTATGACCGAATGTGAATAGGAGCCTATTGTGGAGTAGAGCACTGACACTTTCTTGCTTGTTCTGACTTTTGGCTTTTGGGAGTGTGCCTAGTCAGTAGCTCCTCTGGATACATAAACTCTTTTTGCATGCTAGTGGTTCCCCATCTGGGAGATATCCCGCCATTTTCTGCGGCCCTCACTATTACTGCAGTTGAGATTCCGGACTGGCCATCCTTAGTTACGGAAAACGAGTGGGGGCCACCACCGAGACCCCAAAGAAATCCCAGAAGACGCCAACGCAGATGTCCTGATGACCAACGGTTCCAGGAAGAAGCTGCCCCATATCCGCAAGTTAGAATGTTTTCTCCCTGTATTTTCTTTCCCTTTTAGGTAGCAGGCCGATGCAAGTCGGTCAATGATTCCCTCTTATAAATATAAATGCATTTACGGTTAGTTTAGCATGTCTGATACCCAGTATTTACCAGAAACTTACACTAGCCCCTTAAGGACGCAGCCACTTTACAGCTTAAAGCTCAACCTCATTTTTCGTATTCTGACATGCGTCGCTTTATATGGTTATATCTTTTGATCACTGTTACTTATCAAAGTGATTCTGAGATTGTTTTTTCTCCACATCTTGTACTTCATTTTTGTGGAAAATGTTGGCTGACAAGTTTTGCGGTTTTTTTACAAAAAAAAGGAAAAATTATGAATTTTTTAAAAAATGTGTGATTTTTGAAATTTGAAATCATCATGATTTACCACCTAAATAAGTTGCTGAATAACATTTCCCATATGTGTACTTTACATTTTCATAATTTTTGAAAAGTCTGGATAATTTATTTTGATGTCACGCGGATTACAAATCGAATATCGATTTTTCCGTATTTTCAGAATTTACTATTTTGGGGATACATACTGTTTTGAATGAAATTTTAAATATTTAGCATTAAAACCCCCTATATAATCAACCCATTTTCAAATCTGCAAACCTCAAACTATCAGAAACAGTTTTTAGGAAGATCGTTAACCCCTTGAGATCTTTACAGTAATTAAATCAAAATGGATTTGTTATACAATTTCTCCTGAGTACAGAGACCCCCTACATGTGGCAGTTATTTTATGTGCACACAGCGAGATTTAGAAGGGAAGGAGCACCATGCAGCTGCCAGGATTTTAGTTTTCTCATTGGCCACTTTTGCAGGCGATGGCATTTTCTTTGTGGGATGAGATGCTGTTTCCAGTGTTACCATTTTGTGGCTGGTGTCTACTATTGTTGAAAATTTATGAACTTTTTTTTTGAGGTCAGGAATAGAAAAGCATCAATTCTGTACTGGATTTTTTAAGTTTTTTTTTTGGTGTTCACTGTATAGCCTAATAATCATGTTATCTTTATTCTATATGTTGATATGATTACAGGGATACCATACATGAATATTTTTTCTTATGTTTTACTAAATTTGCCAAATATAACCCTAATGTGGGGAAAAATGTATCATTTTTGCATTTCCGTTTTCCAGGTGGCATAACATTTTAACTTTTTTGGCTACAGAGCTGATTGATGGCTTGTTTTTTGTACTTTACAACAGTATCATTCTGGAGAACATATGATTTTTTGATCACTTTTTATTGCATTTTTTGTGGGATTTTTGAGATTAATTTTTACAGCGCTCATCATGCGGGTTCAATAATTATTTAGTTTTATTCTACGGGTTGTTACGGATGCAGTGATACTATATATGTTGAGTTTGTTTTATGATTTTGACTTTTTTGTGCATTATATGTCTCTATATGTTTTGGGGCTTATGGGCATTTTTATTGATTTATTAGTGTATTTTTTATTGAATAACTTTTTTTTTACTTTTTTATTGTTTCCACCATGGGACATGAACAAGCAATCATCTGATTGCTTGTTCCTGATAATACTCTGCAATACTAATGCATTGCAGGGTATTAGCAGTA
Organism: Engystomops pustulosus; assembly: GCA_019512145.1. NCBI lineage: Eukaryota > Metazoa > Chordata > Amphibia > Anura > Leptodactylidae > Engystomops > Engystomops pustulosus. The sequence goes on along the minus strand of CM033641.1, from coordinate 59,126,450 downwards.
ATTAGCAGATAGGTAATTTAAATGCAGCGGTCGTGCTGACCACGTCATTTAACAGGTTAAACACCCACTCCGACCACCGGCATCGCCTCAGCGCCTTGCGAGTGCGGCACTGAGAGCTAATAGTGTGAGCCCGCACAGTACTGGTACGGCACAGAGCGCTAAGCATAATTATGTAACTTATGCATATCCATACACCTGTAACCCCTGGGTCCCGGGAGCACCTTCCCTGGAAATTCACCGTCCCCTAAGGGAGTTCCTGTCAGCTGGTCTGACTGTGACGTATATTACCTTACCCCAACTACTTAGAGCCATCCCATTTGGCACAGCATCTACGGACGCTATAGACCTTGTTTGTCATGATCTTACCTCCTCCTCTACATCCTCTACTTATCTAATCCCCTTCTACACAACCCTTCTGCCCCTCCCGTCTTGCTTTCCCCCCTTTCCGTCTAGTCTGTCCTATTCCCACCCCTATACGCTCAACACTCCAAGACAGACACAAACCCTGTAACACCACACACCTCAGGGCTGCCAAATGACGACTGTAAAATAATGATCTCTTCACAGGATAGGGCACAAATTACCTACGGAATGCATGGACAGAGAGTGCAGAACCCTCTCCTCCAAGAACCCCACTTTAAAACAGGGCACGTACCCCAGATCAGAGATCGCCACTACACCTCATGGTATCATAGTACCAACCCCGATGCTAGATCTAAAAGGACCTCTGTAGGTATTCACAAGTGTTTGCAATACACAATCTTAGACACGAAAATAGACCCCCTTGGAAGATACCTATTTATCAAGCTTTGTATACACGCTACCACCTATACAATTGCAAATTGTTACCTGCCCAATTCAAGTTCAGTTCATGTGTGTCGGTCAATATTACGGGCACTAAGCAATTCAAAAAGGACCCAACGGTTGACACCTCCTCCGGGAACACAAACCACGCCTACCCGACATATACATGCCTTGCAGTGGGATCTGCATGCGCTACCCATGACAGACATATAGAGAATCCTCCATCCCAGAGATAGAGTTTACATCTATTACTCCCCAGCTCAAGAAACATATAGTAGGATCAACATATTTTTAGTGGGACACAAATTACTTAGCTGGGACCTAAAGCTGGAAAATATTGATCCGCCCTAAAGCCATGGGGTGACAGGTCTGCCAGACCTACAGGTATATCATTGGGCGGCAGTTCTCCGATTGGAGGCACTAGATTGGCCGCACAATAGCTCTTCCAAACAGTGGGTGACATTAGAACAACACTCTTCACTTCTTCTTTGGGTTCAGATCCCAGATACAGAAGCGTTTTTTTTCCCCGGCTGCGTTGGTCCTTTGGTGCAGACTGCTCCACAGAGGTCTCCTGTTAAGACCACTAGTTTCACTAACACCGTTATTACGAAACCCACTATTCCCACCTGGTCTTGACAAAGACCACTTTCTGGGATGGTGGATATCAAACGGCCCCTGCTTTAAAGAGAAACCGTCAGTTTATTTTCATAAACTGCATTAGAAAGCATTGTCTCTACCCCTTCATTGTCCCTCTACATGCCTGTAAACTTAAGCAATGAGGTCCTAAAGCTGTATGCAAATGACCTGTGAAATGTCCAATGAGTCATTATCATATTCAAGCTGTCCAGCTTATTTATGAGTGGGAGGCACAGTCACACCCCCAGTGCTTAACTGACAGCCTGTATAATGGTGTGAGGTATAATGGTCTAATAGCTCCTCCATGTGCTTCCTGTTGTTGGTGGCCATGCCCCCTGCAGCATGTGTGTGTACAGGAGAGATACAACAGCTCCAGGCAGCCATGTTATAGCAGAACATGTCAGGTACATGTGTAGCAGATGTCTGTGTCTCTCACATCTGTATTAGGAGAAGAGCAGGTCAGCAGATAAAGAACAGACACCAGCAATGCTTTACTATACATTACACACAGACATGAGCAGGGGGAGGGGTTACAGGGGTGACATCACTGCCTCTGACCATGTGACCAGCCTCATTTACATAATACGAAAAGATGAATTTACCATGATTAATGTATGAAATAACTAGATAAAGGCTGGGATGGAATCCTTGTGAGCTGCTCCAACAGGTAGTAGTGACAGGACTAGTGACAGACACCTAATGACAGGTGTCCTTTAATCGATACTATGTGATTATACCCTTTTTTAGAACTGGTGACCCAACACCCAGAGGTGAGACTGTCGTGGATGGAATACACCCAGTTACAATCATTTGTGTACATGCAGGGAGACTGGGCTTGATTTTCAGACTCGCCTACACCTATTCGATCCTCTTGTGATACCAACTCACACCATATCACAGATATATTCCATCTTGCAAGATGAGTTGCATCCTGGCAACGCAGAGTTTGTGAGCAAATGGGAGCACGAACTGAACTTGGGTCTTTCTCCACAGCAGAAGCAAAAAATGTATTTACCCACAAACTCTCAATGACCTGTGTTGCCCAAGAGAAAAAATATAAGATTATATCATGGTGGTACCGAGTACCCACGGTCCTTAACCTAATCTATTCTGAAGTCCCTTACACCTGCTGGCGCTGTAACAACTCCAGGAGAACAATGTCACACCTATGGTAGGAATGTGATGGTCTCCAAACCTTCTGGGACAAAGTATTTTCCACTTACAGCTTAGTCTCTGGGCGCCACATTGCTGCCTCGGCTAAAATTTGGTTATTATCAATACTCCCAGGTAGTATCGACTCACAGAAGAAAAGCCTACTTTGTTTCCTCTTCACGGCTGTATACTTGGTCATGCCGGCCATTGGAGATCCCCAGCATCCCCCCCCCTTCGCTGAATGGGTACAAGAAATGGTAAATATTTGTATTTTTGTAGAATGGAAGAGCTTACCGCAGAGGTGAACCTGACCAAGAAAAAATTCACCCGCACTTGGCAACCCTGGCTTCTCTTTAAAGTAACCCCCACTTACATTGCACTGTTTGCCTGATTTTCGACCATCTGAGTTACCTAACCGTAGAGAGACCTACCCCAACCCCCTGTGTACGGGCCTCCCTCCTCCTTCCTCATGTACTTCCCACTCCCTAATCCCTCCCTTTTCTCCTTTCTTTTTCTAGTTAATTCTCATCATAGTGCTAAACATCACCTCTATGTTGAGGCTATACAGGAGTCGATTGTACTATCTCCTATGATAACATCATTCGCAACTTATATGATCGACATGTTGCCTTGCATGGACAGGGCTTGTTGTCCTTCACTTGTTTGAAAGGCTTGGCTCATGTACCTAACGCAGTAGGGCAATTCCTGGGAGCTGTTAAGCTTTATGTGTTTACTGCTACTTTTGAACCATGTACAGCTGTCGTGCAAATTTCATTGTACACAGATCCTGCGTGATCCTTGATACGTATGCTCAATACCCTGTCCTGTGCCTGATGTTCTGTATCATTCATTATATGTAAACCGCCTTTCTCTTCTTTTTCAAAAAACTAGATTGAATATAAAAATAGGAACATACTTTCACCATTTATTTTGTTAAAACTGAATGAAAAAGCACTAACTTTTTGGGAAATACTATGTGTCAAACTGGTATTAAGCAAAATATTTAAGCTGTATGCTGCACATAATTCACTAAATGTTAAATTATCCACTATTTTCTAGTTAAGTGACCTCTAAATATTACCTTCTTGACAGAAAGCTCCCATGGTAACCTGTTTCCCTGCTGTGACACTGCAGGAAAGCATTGATGCATGCCAGGCCTCCACTAACCCCAGCCCGGTGTTTCCATGTTTTTAATCTCCCCATGCCTTGCCACCTGATGACACAGTTTTAGGTATAATTAGAAGGATGCCAGATTTGTCTCTTTATTTTTCAGATGTTTTCTGACTAGAAGAAACAGTAATACTATTTGGATAGTATACACTAATGTGCCACATTAACCCCCATCACTTGCAAAATGATCTGATGATCATAGTATTCAGCATTCATTTTTCATGCAATTTGTTACAGCATACAAACAAACTAGATGGGTTAAGTTCTGCCTCCAGTGAATCTTGATGATACTTGTGGCCCAATAGGATAAATCCCATTTTCTTCTACATCTTTAGCAGAACTGAAGTGGACAGTCATTTCCCAGAAACCCCCATAGGAGCATCTATGCTGTAAGTCTCCACAAGCCTTCAGGGGTGGCCTTAAATGGCCAAGTCTCCATAAGGCTGCTTTATACAGTTGGAAATCAGTTTCTTATGGAATAGATATACTGTTATATCATGTTTTATGGCTTTCTGAAAAAATAATGCTTGATTTTAAAGGGACTGCCTTACAAGGTAGTCAACGTATTTGCATATTTCCCAGAAACCCCAGTGGATCCTCAATGGCTGTGAGTCTCCACATGTCTGTAGAGGTGGCCTTTTTGGCAAAGTTTTCATAAGGAGTCTACTTATTTCCATCACTTGGCCTCCCCCTACCTCTAGAGTGCAGCAGCCTTTCTGTCACGCAATTATAGTCCGTAGAATTTCTTGTGTAAACAAACTATGGTCTCACAGAAATAACCAGCAAATTCAGAGGAGACACAAACTGCAGGAACAGGCTAAACTGAGGAGGATAGCAAAGAAACTGCTACTGATTTATGAAAAAAATATCAGAGTTATGCTTTAAATACTTTAAGGCTAAACAGAATGTGGCTAGAGCCGTAGATGGCACCTGATCCACATATATAATGAAGTTAGGCTACATGCACACTACATAGTTCCATAGATGGGTGACAGCTATATTTTCTAAAACTACCACACATCCCCCTATCTTTCTATGGGCTTATGCACATTGCTGATCCCCAGCAGAAGCTGACGGCTGGATGGAAAAAAGATAGGGAATGTCCTATTCCTGCCTGGACTGCAGACCTGGTCAGTCTTTTAAAATTGTGCTGTGTGCATGTAGCCTTAGTCATGTAGCCTTAGTGCTAGTTTATTAAACAAGAAAAACTGAAATATCATGTGGTCATAAGTATCCAGACCAGTGGTTCTCAACCTTTCTAATGCTGTGACCCCGCAATACAGTTCCTCATGCTGTGGTGACCCCAAACCATGCAACTCGCAGTAAAAACACAGTAAAATTGCGGCTCCGATGGCTTTAGGCGACCCCCGGTTTTGGTCATTCGACCCCCACTGGGGTCCTGACCCACAGGTTGAGAACCACTGATCCAGACCCTTTGCTGTGACACTCATATTTAACTCACATGCTGTCCATTTCCTTCTGTTCCTCCTGAGATGGTTCTACTCATTCGTTTGAGTTTTAATTAAAGTGATTGGATTAGGAGAAGAGCCTTAGTGAAAGAGGTAAGGAAGAGCCCCAAGATCACTGTGGCTGAGCTCCAGAAGGGAAATGGGAGAAGGTTCCACATAATCAGTTATCACTGCAGCCCTCCACCAGTTGGGGCTTTATGGCCGAGTGTGCCGACGGAAGCCTCTCCTCAGTGTAAGACATATTAAAGCCTGCATACAGTTCACAAAAAAACACACGAAGGACTCCCATACTGAGAGAAATAAGATTCTCTGGTCTGATGAGACAAATATTGAACTTTTTGGTGTTAATTCTAAGGGGTATATGCAGAGAAAACCATGCACTACACATCACCAGCAAAATACAATCCCAACAGTGAAACATGGTTGTGGCAGCATTGTGATATGAGGGTGATTTTCAGCTGCATGGAGAGGACGACTGGTTGCAACTGAAGGAAAGATGAATCAAAACCCTATATCCTTTCTTCTTCACAATAGTTTTTGCGGTTTGCATTTTACCTGAAGACTCATAACAAACCCTTATGTGCTCTAAAGTGGGCAATTTGGGCGGCCATTAACTCCCGAATTGCCCACCAGCTAAATAAATCACGCCTGTCTCTTTAAGACACAGGCACGATTTTTATGCGGAGCGACGCAGTGCCTATTCGGCTGCTGGCGTCGCTCCGTTCTAAGCAGTGACCCAGGCGTCATGACGTCACGCCGCCTGTGTCACTGTGCGGAGCCGCGGTTCACAGAAGAGCCACGTGAAGACAGGAGCCGCGCGACGAGGGAGCAGCTGCCTGCAGGTGAGTATAAGTTTTATTATTTTTCATGTAATTTCATTAATTAAATGTTGCTGATAATTGGGAGGGGAGGTGTCATGTTATGTACTGTATGTATTATATGGGGCTAGAAACCGTAAAAACAAAACACGAAAAACTCGCCAAAAATTTAAATTTTTCAAAAAATCTCTTCACAAGTGTTCAAAAAAGTTATGTGCATCAAAATGGTACCAATTTAAAGGACAACTCAACACGTAAAAAATAAGCCCTAAACTAGCTGTCAACCAAAAAATATTAGAGTTGCGTCTCCGAAAAGATGGCAATGCAAAAACAAATGAGATTTCCTCTATATTAGTTTTTTCCAGTAAAATTGTAAAAATAAATGAAAAACTATATAAATGAGGTATACCCGCAATCATAGTGATCTGTAGAATAAAGATAATATAGTATTTTAAGTGTATGTTGTACGACCCCCAAATAATACAAGAAGAAAGGAAACCAAAATTGACAATTTTCTTTTTACACATACATTCCAGAGTTGATAAAATCTCATCAATAAGCTAATGACCCACTAAAATGAAATATTTGTAAAGTGCATCTCATGTTGCAAAAAATAAGCCCTTATATGTCCAAATTGCCAAAAAAAATAAAGATTGTATATCCAATAAAAAGTGACAATGCATAATCTGCTTTGAATGGCGCAGCTTCCCTTCGATGCCCTGGCGTGTGCCCATACAGCAGGTTACCACCACATATGGAGGAAAAAGAAATCTAGCCTGATCCCATCAAAGGCCAGACCTTTGACCACGCAATCTGCCAGCTGGCACACAATATCATGTGGCGGTGTCGCCGCTGATGACGTCATCAGCGGCAACACTGCCGCGTCATATTGCGCGCCAGCCGGAAGATCGCGTGGACGCACATCTGCCAGCTGATACAACAGAGAGAAGACCGAAGACCATCCGAGGGGAAGACAGAAGAGGAGTTGCCGAACATCGGGAGCCACGCGGACCCTCTGGCCTCCGGAGGGTGAGTATGGAAGTTTTTTTGTTTTTTATTGACCCGTGTTCAAGCCGAGGGGAGGTTTTTCAGCACATTTTTTTGTGCTGAAAAACTTGCCTTATACACGAGTATATACGGTAGGTTTTATTGTGTTTTAATAGATTTTCAAAAATTAAAACCTTTTGTACAAAAAAAATATTGATTTTGCCCAATTCTGACACTAATAACTTTATTACACTTTTGTCTACGGAGCTATGAAATCTGTCATTGTTTGCAGGCCGAGATGTCGTTTTCATTGCTATTAATATGGCGACTGTACAACCTTTTTCACTTTTTATTACAAATTTTATGATGCAAACTGTTGATTCTGACATTTGGGTCTTTTTTCCGTTATAGGGTTCACCACCCGAAATAACTGCTTTTAAATTTTGATAGATCGAGCATTTTGAGATGCGATACAGAACATTTTTACTCATTTTTAATATCAGGGTAAGGGTAAGCAAGGTGATTTGAACTTTTGAGTTTTGTTGTACTTGAACCCTGTGGTGTCTGTTCACTTCCACTATATACTGCAATACTGCTTTATTGTAGTATATGGGGATTTTGCAGTGCATCTGTATTTGTCTGTTACTCACAGACAGGCCTTGGAGTTTAAAATAAACTCCTGGTCGTCTTGGCAACCAATTGACGGGCCCCGATCAGAACAAAGGTGGCGGCATCCATTCACCACCGACATTTAAATGGTGTAGGCATTTAAATTGTTAACAGCCGCAATTTGTACTTTGTTAGCGATGGGTGTTTGCTGCATTATGCCAGTGATTTTCAACCTTTTTTGAGCCGCGGCACACTTTTTATACTTATAAAATCCTGAGGCACACCACCAATCAAAATAGCACAAAATGACACTAAAGCAGTCATAAAAGGCCTCCCTTTACTAATAAAAAACTCTAGCGGCCTCCCTTTACTAAAAAAAACTTTTAGTGGCCCTTACTAATTAAGAGCCCCTAGCGGCCTCCCTTTACTAATTAAGATCCCCTAGCGGCCTCCCTTACTAATTAAAAGACCCTAGCGGCTCCCTTACTAATTAAAGCCCCCTAGCGGCCCCCCTTACTAATTTAAAGCCCCAGTGGATCCCCTTTACTAATATTAAAAGACCCTATCGGCCTCCCTTTACTAATTAAGAGCCCCTATCGGCCTTCCCTTTACTAATAAGAGCCCCTAGCGGCCTCCCTTTACTAATTAAAAGGCTCCTAGAGGCCCCCCTTTACTAATTAAAAGGCCTAGGGCCCCCTTTACTAATTAAAGGTAAGGTGCCTAGAATAAAGGCTAGAGGTGCCCTAAGAAAAAAGCCCTAGTGGCCCCCCTTACTAATTAAAAGGCCTAGAGGGCCCTTACTAATTTAAAAGGCCCTAGAGGTGACCCTTTACTAATTAAAAGGCCCCTAGAGGTGCCCCTTTACTAATTAAAAGGCCTAGAGGGCCCCTTTACTAATTAAAAGGCCCTAGCCTAGATGGCGCCCTTTACTAATTAAAAGGCCCTAGCTAGAGGCGCCCTTTACTAATTATAAAAGGCCTAGGGCGCCCCTTTACTAATTAAAAGGCCCTAGAGGCGGCCCCTTTACTAATTTTAAAGGCCCTAGAGGCGCCCCTTTACTAATTAAAAGGCCCTAGAGCGCCCCTTTCTAATTAAAAGGCCCTAGAGGCGCCCTTTACTAATTAAAAGGCCTAGAGGCGCCCCTTTACTAATTAAAAAGGCCATAGAGGCGCCCCCCGTTACTAATTAAAAGGCCCTAGAGGCGCCCCTTTACTAATGTTAAAAGGCCCTAGAGGCGCCCCCTTTTACTAATTAAAAGGCATGAGGCGCCCTTTACTAATTAAAGGCCTAGAGGCCCCCCTTTACTAATTAGGAAGCCCTAGAGGCCCCCCTTACTAATTAGAAGGCCTAGAGGCCCCCCTTTACTAATTGAAGGCCCTAGAGGGCCCCCCTTACTAATTAGAGGCCCTAAGAGGCCCCCCTTTACTAATTAGAAGGCCCTAGAGCCCCCCTTTACAATAGAAGGCCCCTAGAGGCCCCCCTTACTAATTAGAAGGCCCTAGAGGCCCCCCTTTACTAATTAGAGGCCCTAGAGGGCCCCCTTACTAATTAGAAGGCCTAGAGCCCCCCCTTAACTAATAGAAAGCCCCAGCCTCCCTTTATATAAAAAAAGACCCTAGCTGCTCCTTATACAAATAATAAACTGTATATACTTACCCTTGAGTGTCTACTTCCGTATCCTTCACTCTAATGCGCGATCCGCACATCTTCTGTAGCTCGCGCACCGCGCGCCATCTGGTCAGTGATTAGCGGACGGACGTCAGGTCGCGTCAGTCAGTCACATGAGCCGCGCGGTGCAGGAGCTACAGAAGATGGGCGGATCGCTAACGCGGGGCTTGTAGGTAAGTATGGGGGCAGAAACACAGGGGCGCAGCCAGGGTCGGACTGGGGGGGCCTAGGGCCCACCAGTGAAACTGATTCTGGGGGCCATCTACTGAAAATTGATATATTGAATGTCCAATTTAGGCCTCATACATACGGACAACAATATACAACAAAACTACATTGACCATGCACGTTAAGCAGTTAGTATATTACAACAGTTAACCGGATGTTAACACACAATAAAAAATTGTGTGAACATATGTATTTGTAACTTTGAGTTAACAATTGTTAAGCCAGTTGTATTTTGTAAACACAAATGTTAACAAATTTTTAGTTAATGTCTCTGCAGCTGTGCAGTGCATTTTGAAAATCATGAGTTAAATGTCAGGTGTGATCGCACCATGGAGTTGGGGACCAGGACTTAAAGAGGTAATTTTCCAGGTGGTGGGGGGTCATGTTCACTTAGCATTGTAAAAGTGGAAATTCTGCTTTTTTCCCCCTTTCCCCTTTGTGGCAGGGGATTTAGACACAGATTAGGGCTTTCCATGTACTACACATGTAGTCTGTGGCTCCAAAACAGTGGTCCGGGACCATTGTCTCAGGCTGTGTGGTCATCGGCATGTGAGCGCACAATAATAAAGGCCAGAACCGCAAACATGGGTATGGACCCTCTCTGTGATTGCAGCCCGGGCAATACACAGGGCTGTGGTATATAATAGTGGGTGTGCATTTGCCTATTGAAGTGGAAGGGGGATGTGTGTACCTGCTGATACATGCAAAGTGCAGTCCCTATTTCATGTGTCTAAAGATGCACGGCTGGTCCATTTCCATAAAACACCATCACATATTGGCAAATATTTTCAGTTTAAAGCTACGGTTCACAACAATGTTTACAATGGGGCACAATGATAGGGCTTTGCGCAAGTTTTTTTGTCTGATTTGCACATTCTTTCTAGTGACACTGCTTGTACATGAATTATAAGAAGCGTCATGCGCTACATTGATCACTGCGACCCTCTTGCGGCCGGAGCTGCAATAGTCATCACTGTGTGACACAAATAGGGGGCGTTCTTGTGTACCACAAAAAAGTTATAGGTGTACCAAAAAAAGTGGTGTCCTCTGTTAGGCAAGTGCCGGGGGTGGCCAGATTCATGTGTAGTGTGTGTTTGCACCCAAAATGGTAAACATTGATACCGCTATCAGTGCTGCAAAAAGTAACAGCTCGTACAATGAATTATGAGAAAGTTATTAGCGTCAGAAGGTGGCGAAACAAAGAAAAAAATCTTTTGTACCAAAGGTTTTACATTTTTTTAGATCTTTCAAAGCCCAATAGAACTTAATATAAGATGATATCTTTGTGAACGTAAGCAAACACAAAACATTAAGGGGGGTTGTTGTAATTGGAGCGCACAGTGAAATCTCACAGCAGAGTGGTGCGAATGTGTTTACCGTCAATTTTACTGCATTGGAATTTTTCGCTTCTCCGGACACAGTATGGAATATTAAATATCGCATAGGAAGTACGATTTTTGTTATGCAGAAAACAATCCTCATGCACATTAAATATAACAGAGTTATGGAGTTAAAAATGGAAACATTAAAAAGGCTCAGTTTTAGTTACAGGCCCACTTTTCTTTGCTATCAGTTGTATAAAATGTTCAATCACTTTTATTGAAATATTTGTGTTGTTGAAATCTGCACTGTGGGTGCTCTGAAGGAGGTTTTGGTAAAAGTAAATCTGCATTCAATACAAAATGCAGTCCTTTGAAAACCCACAACATCCAGCAAGCCAGTCAACTGCTAGGAGTTGTAGTCCTTCAGCTAAACTGCAATTTTGTATGAATGTAGATTTACTTATCAGGGTGTACAGACTGTAGATATGTGTGTGAATGTAATGCCACATTACCTATTTTCTCTTCAGGAATCGTCCTATAAGGGCAGCAGAGCAGCAGCAGCTCCTCAGTCTTCTCTGAGGTCCCGCCGCTGCGTACTTCAGGCGGGGCCACTTATGAAGAGCAGGACTGACACTTCAGCAGCTGCCTTTTCCATTGGTGAGCGCTGCTGGTGTCAGGAAAGGAGGAGGGCCCACAGTGACATTTCGTGGGGCCCATACCACTGTATTCAGGGAGACATGTGGCTGGAGTTCATGTGGCAGCAGCAACAGTCACACAGCAGGGCTGAGGTGCTGCTCGTGCAGTGAGGAGTACATGTGAGTGGTACTCCTCACTGCTCGAGGCTGCTGGGGAGAGCAGAGACCCTGGTTCCGGTCAGTGAATCTGTCTCTCGCCTCCCCCCACGAAGTTCACCTCCCCCTCCTATAGCTCAATAATGTGCATGCTCGCTTGTACTTCAAGGCAATCTAGGTAGCAGGCACATATGGACTTGTGCAGATGCCTGGCAGGAGGCACTGCATGTCGCAGGTCTAATCGTAGGCGGAGCCAACAGGCGTCGGGGCCCACACCGGACCCCGGGGGCCGTCCGACTCTGGGCGCGGCACAGGGGCACCATAGGTCGGGGAACTTTCCCCGCGGCACACTCAAACCATGTGTCGCGGCACAACAGGTTGATAAAATCACTGCATTATGCAACAAACACCCGGTGCGTATAAAGAGTGGCTAAGCTGCGAGTACTCTTCATACTCCCTTCTACCACACAGGACTTCAGGAACTTCCAATATGGTAAGGGTTTAAAAGGTATCATCAGAACACATTTTCTCAGGAAGCTTAAAACCTTTCGCATAATTGGACACAGAATCTTTTATGAATCCACTACCGTGAGTGTCATCTTTTCTGCTGTCGTTTGTTGTCAGTGTATTTAAAAAAAAAATTGGTTCACCCCAATGTAATATGCTACAATACGTTAGTATTTGAAAATTTTTGAACTTTTAAAATGAATAATTTTTAAATTTTGCCAAATTTCTTTTTTATAACTAAACACAAAAGATATCACTCAAAATGTTTCTAGATTTTGAAGTACAATGTGTGAAGAGGAAAACAATCTCAAAATCCCTGGAGTGTTACAAATGTATAACACCTAATGACACAGTCATAAACCCTAAAATGGCTTGGAGCAAGAAGAGGTTATGAGCAAAAAACTAGTTTTGATCTTTCCAATTGTACAGCATGAAATAAAAGTGAAAAATGTAAAGGGGTCTAAAGCACACCCATGTAAATGAGCAACAAAATATCTTCACTGTTCTCTGGCAATGTAATGAAATCCCTTATGTCCACATAGATATAAATTTGCCTATAGGCATTCATGAGGGACTAGTGCTTTGATGCTAGTCTCCTCCAGCCTCATTGCAAGTTATGATCTCCACAACCCACAGCTGTTATGTATATTAACGTTGGACTAAAAATGGTAAGTTTCCACTGGGACAAGTATACATGAAAAGAACTACTATATCCTGCTACACCTTCTATAGTAGCACCATAAAATGGTAGCGCTCAATGTAATTGCCAGTGTGAGGAGATATATTCTCTAACAGCGCATTTGGGCCGGCATCTTGTCATGCTGACCACTGTCAGCATATTGTAAAAATGTCTATTCATTTCATGATTCAAACATCATTCGGTTAAATGCTGAGGGGCAGTTCTGTCCTGACTTCTGTCTATATTTAAGCTTCAGCTACCTGCTTATCTTATGTTTTGGCCTCACGAGGAACCATCGGAGTCTTCTTCTCAGGACCTTTTAGTAAAAATATTCGGTCCCCTGGAGACAGTGCGCAGTGTGAGAAATAATGGGGCAGTTACTACCCGGTCCATTCGCGATCCATCGGACGCGTTCTCTGTGACTGGATTCGGATCCGGCGGAATTCATAAGGTATGTCCAACGACGTCCACCAGTGGCGCTGCTGCATGAAAAGCCATAGAACGCACTGGAGTTCACCGAGCGGGCTGAGTGAAAGGTAAGTACAAGTCCGCGACAGATTTTTTTTTTTTAAATGCGGCGGTTTTCCTAATCGTCGGGTTTGTTCGGCACGCCCTCCGATTTAGTCGTACATGCCCAGCCAAATGCGCAATCATCCGTCTGCGTTGCGGCAAATCCCGGGGCCAACCAGAGGAAAATCGACCGCAAATCGGAAATATTCGGGAAAACGCAAATCAGGCCCTTAGTAAATGACCCCCAATATGTATAGTTTGTCTGCATGTTTTGGGAAAGTGAATTTGAGCATTGCTACCAAGAAGGTCCACTGGAACCTGGGCCACAAATCTGGCCCACCGGATCTATTTTCTTCTCCTAAGCAATCCGGGCAATCAAGGGGGTCAAAAGAGAGAGACGGGCAGACTGAAGTTGGGGACATTACAGCCGTAATTACTGAAATGTGTGCACTTCATACAAGATGCAGAAATGTCCTAGGGGTAAATGATGACAAACTTGTGAAAACATTGGAGTAGAAGTGGGAGGTCAGACCTGACCCATCCTAAAGAGTTGGAAGGAAACTTCACGGGTAGCACAATGACAGGTTCTCCATCGGGGGGGGAGGGATTTTCTGTTGGGCACTTTATCCTACAAATCGGAAGGAAAGGCTTTTGTTATATCAAGGGAGTTGAGGCATCAAAGATCCACAATGAGGGTCAACCTGGAACGTCAAGGTATTGCGCTCCCCTCAAAAGCACATTATGGTACTAAGGCACTTACAGAGATTTCGTGCAGACAATGCACTTTGCAGGAGACCCATGTGGCCAAGGCAGATGTTCTAGGATGTGTAAGCTTGGGTGGGGGCAGTAGTGGGTCCTCAGCAGTGTAGGATGAGCGGGGGGGGGGGGGTTGAGTACTCTAATAAGAAAAATTGGCATACCAGGTACAGGGCGTGGTAGGGACAGTGAAGGAAGGGTGATGAACACCTGCTTGTAGCCAGCGGGTTAATGTCTTCTATCAGCATTTACAAGCACAAACATGGAGCAAAAGAGTTTTTTTGATTCTCCCCCACACACATTTGCGAGACACCAACTTCCTGGGAAGCTTTGGAGGGAGATTTTAACCAGGTCATGTGGTATAGACAAAGGGATGGACAGCAACGACGGGACAGACCCCAAAACATGACTGTTTGCAACCTTTGCAGACCATTAGCAGTAGAGGATGCTGTGGAGGAAGTATAAGCCCTTAGAACAAGAAATATACGCACCACTCACATTCCCATGATTCTGGTCCAGATGGACTTTGCTGTTATCAAGCCCCTGACTTCGAGGGTCCGGAGGTAAAATCTTCAAAAATGGTAATATCCCACACGCCCCGTTTTGATAACTAGTGGAAGAGAGCCCCAAGGGGAAACCATGGCACATGAACAAGCAATCATCTGATTGCTTGTTCATGATAATACTCTGCAATACTGATGTATTGAAGGTATTAGCAGTGTCAGCCTATGCAGACATTTCTGATAATTTTTTTTTTTTTCTTTGTGTTTATTTGCCTGTTATAAATCATTAGGCTCCATTTGTTTAAGACAGCCAGCAGATGGAGCTGGCAGGGTGGTTATTAAAACCCAGGGAGTCTATTGCTGATCAGAGAAGCATGGTCTTCCGTAAGTGGTAGAATAGAATTACACCTTTCGGCCAGAGTAGCTAGAGTGGGGGATGCAAAAGAAGCCACCGACGGCATGTTTTTCCCTCCAAATCAGACAAAGGGGAATATCATAGCTGTCCATAACTGGGACATAAATTCATAATTATAGGTCCCAAGTTACACAGACAGTTATGGGGTATAGACACATTCTGGACCGCAAAAACAGAACATTAGTGCAATGGAAGGCAGCCAATAAGCCAACCCCTGATATTAGGCTGTAAGACACCCCGAGTTGGTATGGGGGTTAATGGGGAATAACATGCCAGGGCAGCCATCAGGGAAATTCGGGGCCCCATACAGCAAAAGTGTCGGGCCCCAACACACCCCCCCAAAACCGAACAAGCCTACAGGAGGACAGGCGGGAACAGGGGGGACAGGCAAGGTAACAGGGGGCAGGCGGGGTGGGTATACAGGGGCACAGGCGGGTTATACAGGGGACAAGGCGGGGCGGATTTACAGGGGGACAGAGACGGTGATAGCAGGGGCACAGGCGTGGTATACAGGGGAAGGGGGTTAACAGGGGGACAGGCTGGGTTATACCGGGGCAAGGGGGTAACAGGGGGGAACAGCGTGAGGGTATAAGGAGGGACACGCGGGGTATGTAACAGGGGCACGGCGGGTATTAGCAGGGGACAGGCGGGGATACGGGGCACAGGCGGGTATACAGTGGGACAGGGGGGTACGGGTGGTATCAGGGGGACTCTGGGTGGGTATACGAGAGGGGGACACGCAGGTATACAGAGGGACAGGGAGGTATTCAGGAGGACAGGGGGTTTACAGGTACAGGGGGTATACCAGGCGGGATACAGGCGGAACGAGGGTTACGGGGGACATAGGCGGGTGTAAGGGGGACTAGGCGGGGTGTACAGGTAAGGGGGACAGGCAGGTGTTTGTCACAGGGGACAGAGCGGTGTGACAGGAGGACAGGGGGTATGACGCAGGTAAGGGGGACAGGCACGGTATCACAGGGGGACAGGCAGGTACACAGGGGGACAGGCCAGGTATACAGGGAGGACAGGCATGGTATACAGGAGGACAGGAAGGTATACAGGGGGACAGGCAGGTTATACAGGGGACGGGGTACAGGGGCAGGCAAGTAGACAGTAGTCTGGTTGCTATATACATGAGGGTTGATGAGACAAATCTCAGTAATAGGACGTCTCGGAGGGTGCCTGCAGGAGATGCTGCGTCTCTGTCACTTCTGGCTCTCATCGTCAAGCTACTTGTCCATGTAGGACATAAAGGGGTCTGCCAGCACTGTGCCGAAGTCCCTGCCCCCTGCCAAGTTCACCTGACACTGCAGCCAGTTGCAGGCGGATGAGCGTGTTGTGGTACATTCTAGTCACTCCCGTGCCCGCGCACGCTCTCACATCAACCCGGAATGTCCTGCATCTTCGGGCGGAGTGTCGTACAGCACCATGGATCCTTCTCCAACTTGACTTCCGACCGCCAGCGCTCCAATCTCAGCCCTCAGTTCAGGGGAGACTGGACAGCCGAGGAGCTGGACCATGACGTGTCATCACCCGGGTCCACATGGCGGCGCTGACCACAACTGATATGTGCAGCACAGATTCCGCACAGTCTGCGGGCCCACTGGCCGGGCCCCCGGGCCCCCCCCCACCATAGTGTTTAGAGGCGGGCCCCCATAGGGCAGTAACAGTTGTACTGCCCTATCGCGTGGGCCCGAACATTGCCGTTGGTTGGAAGCCATGGCACAATTGTGCCATCCCCAACCTCCAAAAGTTATGGGGTTCTGATGAAAAACCCCGAGACCCACAAAAGTAGCTCACTGATGGGAGGGGGATAGAAAAATCCCCATCACGGTGGACATCACAGCAGGGGGGGGGTGGGGGTCAAAAAATCACCTGGGCTTAAATTATGAAAAGACAGCCACATAATGTGTTAAGACTGAGGATTATGAAAATAGAAGGCTGGATCGATGTTATGCCCATGATCCTCGGGCAAAGAATTTCTTCCTTTCCAACTAGCAAGAATTTTTGTTTATCTTCTTCCATAACTGTTTGGAAGATTGTATGTGTATTTTTTTAATCCTTTTTATTTTATCTGACCACATTTAATTCTTGAGTGTACTGAATTTTTATGTAAATTAAAACTTTTTAATAAGCCTATCTTGTAGCCGTTAAAGACTCTGAGTCTCAAAGGGAATCAGTACTAGGAGGTCATTATTAGCATAGTCCATGTAGGTAAGCGATGCATGTTCTGTGTGAGGTTTATAATTGCTAATTATAGTGTACATAGTGAGTGCAGTGCTGAGTTATCATAAGGGTGCATGGTCCTGTGGTGGTTGAGGTGGGAATAAGGCCTTTCTTTGACATAGTAACTCGGGGTTTCAGTCCTTATGTGTTATGCTCTTCTCCCTGTGTGGCCATCTCTGGTGTGGGTTTCACATGTTTTTCGCCATTTTCGATGCTTCGGTTATTCTTGGTGGAGTTATAATGTAGCGTAACTAAGGACGCAATTTTGTTTGTTGGAACCCAGTGCCTCCCGTCGCCACTCCTACCTAGAGCACTCTTCCCCCAGTTCTCTATTCTCTGTCACCATTTAGCTGCTATCAACCAAACTCATTCTTCGCGATTCATCCATAGAGTAGTTATCCAGGTGTTGAACTGACCCCGGGTGAGTCGGGGTTCGTCGGTACCCCCCACCACTTAAGATTGGTTGGTGGCTCTGATGTCGGTGGCCCACCTTGAAGGATGTGAAGCTTAAGATATCTCAAAATGTGTCATTTGTAAAATTTCATACTACTGGTTAAGGCCCACCTTTCCTACAACCGTATGTTTGGTTTATCAGTCGCGTCAATAACCCCGTTCACTTAAGGGCTGAAGTTATTCCTAATACTAAAGTCCACAAGTAATAACAAACGGGGCCCAGAAACAAGGCAGAGATAATTCAAACGCTGGTGGAGTTTGAGGTGCAGTCCCATCCTTCTGCGGAAACCGGACAGGGGACCTCCAGCCCTCAGAGGAACCGATAGAGATGTCTTGAAGCAAAACAGCGGGGGAAAAGTTGTGGACGGCTGTGCTTTTTGGTCGTATAGGAGGGCAATAAGGGGAATCAGGGCAAAAATAATCACCACAACCACTACTAATAATGCACACTACACAATGCGAATAAAGCACACCACACATTGACTAATAATCACAGCACACCACTGCTCTTGCTTAATAATCACAACCACCATGACACTAAATAATCACACAACACTGCGTAATAATGACACACACACACTGCTTAATAACCAACCAACACATGCCTAATAATCACCACAAACACGGCGAATAATGCACCACCGTCACACTGCTAATTAATCAACACACATGCTTAATAATCACACAACAACACTGCTACTAATCACACACACATGCTAAGATCACCACACAACACGCTAAGAAATCACACACCTACACTGTAATATCACACCACCATGGCTAATAATCACACACACACTGCTAATAATTCAACACACACACTGCTAATAATCACACACACACTGCGAAAATCACCACACACAATGCTAAAGTCCACAACACACATGGATAATAATCACACAACACACTGCTAATTAACTCACTAAACACACTGCTAATAAGCACACACACACTGCCTAAAATCACACTACATCACTGCTAATACTCACACACCCACCACTTAATAATTAATCACACACCAACCATGCTAATAATCACACCCACACATACTAATTAAATCACACCCACACTGATCTAAGTAATCCACCACACACCCGACGAAGGAAATCACACACCCTGGCGTAATAATCACACACAATACTATAAGCACACACACGACTAATAATCACACTACACTGCTAATATCCATCACCACACTGCTAAAATAAACACACTGCGAAGAATCACACAACACTGAGAATAATCACAACACTGCTAATATACACACACTGCCTAATAATCACACACAGACTACTACTAATCAACACACTGCGAATAATCACACCACCATGCTAATACAATCAACACACACACTGCTAATAAAGCACACACACTGCGAAAATCACACAACAGTAAGAATCACACACACTTGCTAATAATACACAACCACACTTTTTTTGACTAAGAATTCACACATCACTACTAAAATCACACACCAACTGCTAATAATCCAAAACACCGACTGTGCTCTATAATCACACACAATGCTAATAATCACACACAGACGAATAAATCACCTACACACGCTATAATCACAACCACTGCTAATAATCAGCACATCACACTGCCGAATATCACACACACTGCAATAAAATCACGAAATCACATCGACGAATAATAACACACAATGCTTACTATATCTACACACACTGACTAATAATCACACCACATACGTGTACGTAATACACCACACCTACACTTACAAGGAAGCACAACACACTTACTAATAACAACCACACCCTGCTTAAGAATCACAGCGACCACAACTGCCCTGAATAATCACTACACACTAAGAATAATCACACCACACATCACTGCTAAGTAATCACACACTACTAAGTAAGCACACTCTATACTAATGAAATCACACCACATACTAATAATCACCACACACTTGCTAATCATCACACACAATACTATAATCACCACCACTGCAATAATCATCACAATACTATAATCACATCCTACTGCCGAAGTTAATCATCACACACCACTACTAAGAAACTCACACACACACGTGCAATGATCACACACACACTGTTTAATAATCACAACCACACTGATAATAATCACACACACTGCTAATAACTACACACATACGAAGAATCAACCACACTGCCTAATTAATACACACACACACTACTAATAATCACACACACTGATAAATAATCCACAAACTGCTAATGATCAACACCAATTGCTAATAATCACACACAAACATACTACTAATCACACAACACTACTATAATCCACACACCAGCACTACATAATAAATCACACACACACTGCTAATAATCAAACACATGCTATGATCACACACACGCTAAAATCACCACACCACTACTAATAATCACACCACACGCTAATAACAGCACACACAACACTGGCTTAAAATCAACACACACTGTAAAAGAATCACCACACACTGCTAATAATCCACACACCTGCTGGAAACTAAATAATTCACAACACACAGCTACATAATAAATGTCAATCCACCACATTGCTAATTAACACACACACACTGCTTACATAATCCACACACACACGACTCGATAATCACATCACATACTAATAATCCACACACCCTAACAATATCACACACACCAATGTGCAATATCACACACACCATGCTAATAATCATACACAACTGCTAAGTAATCCAACACATACTAATATATCCCACACACTGTAATAATCACCACCACACACTACTAATTAATCACACACACATGCTAATTAATAATCACACACACACTGTAAGAATCACACACACACTGTAATAAATCACCCAAACTGTCATAATCACAACACACTGGTACGTAAATCAGCACACAATGAAAAGAGCGTCAACACACACCATACTAATAATCCCCACCACAACAGACACCTGCCTAATAGAGGTCACACGCGCACAACAACGGCAAACTCACCACACACATTCATTAAGAATCACACACACGAGCTAATAATACACACATCAAGATACTAATAATCACACACACATGTAAAATCACACCAGACACAACTGAATAATCGATATATGTACACACTGATAATAATCACAACCCACTACTAAAAATACGCAACCACACTACAATAATCACCACAACGTGCGTAATATCACCACACCACTAATAGTCGGGACTTTGTGGGCCACTCGGAGCATCGGACGCTTTGATGTAAGATATGAAATATAAATGTTCTGCTGGAGTCCAGGGGAAGCCGCGAGATCCAGGAGCAGCGGAAGGGAAAACATAACCAAGTGGAGGGTTTATAGTATAGTCTTTACCATGCAACCCCTATAATGATGGGAACTTGTAGCATAGGCAACGACGATTAGCAAGTAAGTGATACAAAAATGTTGGTACATGAGAAGGAAGAAATAGAATTAGATAGAAATTATCTCAGGCCGGATGAGGGTTCTTCTATTAGTTTATCCCCGATGATTGTAGGACGCCGGCCCGTGGCCAAGGCTCAAGAGATGGGACTATGAGCAGCACGGAAGAGTCTGATATGTCCCGGGTGCATCCTAGCCTCTGTCCCCCCCCGCTGGTGCGGCGCCTTCGCGTACTTGTACTATGTCCTGCATTTCTGCCTCCGTCTCCTCGGCAGCGCAAGTGCGTCCCGACTCCTCTAGGACGCGGAGCGTCAGCTTCAAAAGATTAAGGGCGGACCGACGACAAAATTAGTAGTGCACTGGACATTTTCCAGGAAATTCTAAACAAATAAACCGGCCTTTCCTGCCAATCGCCGGAGCTGTGTGCCAACGCCCATGAGGAAGTCCCAGTGCCAATTCCGGAGTGTCCGTGTTTTACTGGGTTCTGTTTCCGTTGACTACTATGCTTGCCTCCTATGTCCCATATGCCTGGGACATTGCATTGATGACCCGGATTGGACTGACCTTTCACCTCTGCCGCTGGCTCCTGACCTGTTTCCTGATTCTGACCATTAAAGAACATGAAACGTCTTCTGATAGTGTAAAAGGTACCTGGACTCGGTGAACACACGGGGACTAGTTCACCACCCGCGCTCGACTTTCTCCCCTTGTGGGTCTCTCTTCTCAACTGGGGCAAACGACCATCCACTGTTCTCCTGTTCTCCCACTCCCTCCGACACCTACGGTCGGACAGACCCCACAAAAGGCAGGCACGAGAAGAAGAATGCCCGAGAAGCAGCCCGCCGCGCAAAAAGCAGAGCGTGAATTGAATTTGCTGAACGGCCCAAACAGCGCTGGGAAGATGCCCGGGCAGAGAGGGCGGGCTGAGGAACGTAGACGTGAGTTTGCCTGAACGCCAAAGCAGAGCAGGAGCATGAGCTGCAGATGGCCCAGATACAGCCAAACCAACAGCAAAGAACTCACCATAATCACCAGAGTGAGTCAATGGACAGTGTTTCTTTTAGGCCCAGCCTGGATCGTTTTCTGTCATGGAGAATATGATGGGGGACCTGGATGTCTTTTTTGCAAGGATTTGAGGAGGGTCGAGGCAATGTTTCAACTGAGCCTGATGAATGGGACCGGACGTATACCCTACCCCTGGACATTAAAGGCAAAGCACTGGAGGCGTTTGTAGCCGACCCGCCTCTGTGGAGCACGATATGAGGCTATAAAAGGGCTCTGATACAGCGTTTAACCTCACTCCAGAGAGGTATTCAGAGAAGCGTTTCCGTTAATGTAAGGCGGACAGAAAGGATAGCTATGACCGAGTTTTCCAGGAGGAAAACTGCTACACCTGAGTGAAACAATGGTCCACAGGATGGGGTGTGACCACTCTAGAGGAGATGAGGGACCTGATCGCCATGGGTTACCCAATGCGAATTCACACCTGTACAGCGGAGGTCGCACGTATTTAGCTTTAAGTCTTGATCTACGCGAATACAGCAAGGTCCACCACACCTATTCTTCTTTCCGTATAGATCGATGATAATTTCTCTGGTTTTCTTCACATTTAATACAAGGTTGTCGTTATTCGCTTCATTTAACAAAAGAGTTGATAATTTCTCACCATTCTTAATGAATTTTTGAAGGTGACAACAGTCTGAGTGATGAATAAAGTCTGATGCATACAGAGTGGAGGAATGCTGAGAGGACGGTACATTGGGGTTCCCCTCGTTTGCATACCACCATGCATACAATTTGGACAAATTATCACTTATATAATCAAACACCCAGTTGATAACGGTAGGGTCTATGTTTAGCCTAGTCATTTTATCCCTTATTAGGATCAGGTCCATTGTGTTGAAGGCACTGGAGAAGTGCCATTCAGTTCTTAATGGGGGTAGGTGTGCTTGTTGTCGCATGCAAACTGTAGCACCGACCGCGGGTGATAGCGATGGGTCTTTGCTGCGATATGCAGCAAAGCCCATCTCTGTATGAAGAAGGCTCAGCCCGTGAGCCTTCTTCATACAACCTTCACAGCTCCATGGCGGATATATCCGTCACGGAGCGTGAAGGGGTTAAATAATGAACAAAAATTTTGACTTAAAAACACAGGATTGCATCAATGCCACATGTAGAAATATCCCAGTGCTGGTTTACCGGATTCACCAGACTGGGTATCATATATACCACATAAATGTTATTGGGGCGAACTGTTGTTGTGGGCAATAGATTTACAATGTCAGGCGAGACTCCAATGTGGGTTATATATATATAATCTATGTAGGGAGAAGCAGAGGAGAGGGGAGCGCCTTGGACCGCAGTTCTGAAGCTATAGAGGTGCAATGTTCGATAGCTTTATCGGAAGGTTAGAAGGTTAAGCGCTAGAAGCTGCTTACTTTAGTAAGCAGCTCCTACAGCGTTTTTTTTTTTTTTTTTAGAGTGACAGGTCTTCTTTAACCCCTTCCCGACATTTGACATAATAGTACTGCATGGCGGGAGGTGCGTTCACGCAAAAAGCAGTACTATTACGTCAAGCTTCTGGCCCCGGCTCCTGAACTCCCGACACCTGCCTCTAACACCCATGATCAGAGATTTCTCTGATTGCGGGTGTTAACCCCTAACACCGCGCTGTTGCGTTGACCGCGGCGTGTTAGGGTCATTTCACAAGAATCGGACCCCCCCACGGCCGGGAGGGTTCATGGTCCCGATCCCAGCGCCGCGATCCTTCTCTGTGACCCGGGTCCTGCCTCCTGGCAGGACCCGGCTGTAACACACTGTAATACATCTGTATTACACTGTGTAAGGTGAAGAATAGCTTGAACAAGCGATCAGTGGATCGCTTGTTCAAGCTTACCTGTAAAAGTGAAAAAAACACAGTTAAAAACATTTAATAAAAACATTTTTAATAAAAAGAATTCAATAAAGTTAAAGTCCCCTAAACACAAACATTCCCTATACACATGCAATAAAGTGAAAAAAACACATCGCCAAAAAACCCACATATTTGGTATTGCCGCGTCCGTAATAATCCGTACAATAACTCAGAAACATTATTGGGTCCGCTCGGTGAACGCCGTAAAAACAAAGCCTGAAAAACTCCCCAAAAATGAAAATTTTTCATAAAATCTCTTCACAAAAATGTTCTAAAAAGTGATCAAAAAAAGTTATGTGCGCCAAAATGGTACCACATGAAAGGACAACTCAACACGTAAAAAATAAGCCCTAAACCAACTCTGTCAACCAAAAAATATTAAAGTTACGTCTCTGAAAAGATGGCGATGCAAAAACAAATGAGATTTCCTCTATATTAGTTTTTTCCAGTAAAATTGTAAAAATAAATGAAAAACTATATAAATGAGGTATCACCGTAATCGTAGTGACCTATAGAATAAAGATAATATAGTATTTTTAGTGTACAGTGTATGACCCCCAAAAAATACAAAAAGAAATGACACTAAAATTGACAATTTTCTTTTCATGCATACATTCAAGAGTTAATAAAATCTCATCAATAAGCTAATGACCCACTAAACTGAAGTATTTGTAAAGTGCATCTCATGTCGCAAAAAATAAGTTCTTATATGTGGCCTGGGCTTCTGCTCCATCCTCCTCCTGGCTCAGTGATGGGGCCTTGGCTTCTGCTCCATCCTCCTCCTGGCTCAGTGATGGGGCATCGGCTTCTGCTCCATCCTCCTCCTGGCTCAGTAATGCGGCCTTGGCTTCTGCTCCATCCTCTCGGTACACGGGGTGTCACACACTCAAAAGACGACGTCATCATTACTGTGTCATCCTGTGTACGGGGAGACACTGATCACTACATAGACTCCATCACCTTTCAGCCATTTACCAGTTGTATGAATAGAGATAAGAGAGACATCATGTAAGACTCTCACCTCTGCAGTTATCAGGTCCATTATCTCCAGGGTGAGGTGTAAGATCTCTGCAGCCATGTAGTCTCTGCCCTCCTCCATCCTTCTTGGGTCTTTGATGAATGGAACCAGTGTGTTCCTAAAGAGACTTTAGTTGGGAGAGTCCTATACCTCAGGAACCTGAAAGACAAGAAGAGGAATGACATGAAATGTTACTCCATTGTGTCTCCAGGCTCTTTGATTGTCAGAAGAAGTCAGTGGAAAGGAATAAAATGTTAGAATTACAGAGAAACATGTAAGAGAAGTCATGTGCATGTGGCCCAGTCCTGCCTACTATCTGGAGTCTTCTTTGAGAGTAAGGCGACTCGACCACTCGAATCATTAGAGATCCCTCACAGGATGGACGGACCTTCTTGGCTACCAAAGTGGACCTAGGACCTATTGGGCAAGCTGTGTGCAGTGCTGCAGAATTTGTAGGTGTCTGGGCCTCACAATAGGTCCTGGCATAACATGCGCCTCACAATAGGTCCTGGCATAACATGCGCCTCACAATAGGTCCTGGCATATCATGCGCCTCACGATAGGTCCTGGCATATCATGCGCCTCACGATAGGTCCTGGCATAACATGCGCCTTACAGTAGGTCCTGGCATAACATGTTCCCCTTGCAGGGGGATCTCATAGAAGTTATATTGGATAGATGCATTGCCAGCTATTGTATTAAACAAACTGAACAAATGAATGGGGGAGGAGGATGGGGGAGGGCAGAGGGTTGGGGAGTCTGATACCTTCATTTATTTATAGCATCATGGGTTTTTGTAACAAAACTCAATGTCATTAGTCACAAAAATAGTTTGATTTTATGATTCAAAAAATGTTTGGCCTCTCTAAAGTATGCAGAGTTATCACCAAGATGGCCGCCACTGGAAACTACAATTCCCATGATCCTTTAGTTCTCAGTAACTCCTCCTCCCTCTTATGCTCTTCTCCCAGTGATGATGCAACAGACGATCCTGCGCTGTTACCATAGTTATGATGTGTAACTGCTATCACCACATGCTGGCCATACTGGATGCACTGCAACCAACCAACTACAGCCTAACATAGTGGTGATCACATGACCTGCCCAGGCTGGTGCAGGACATGTGATGTGGACATGTGACCAGCGGCCATCTTCTGTCCCGTGTCTTCTCCGCAACAGACCGCGCTGAGGAAATTAACGGACTGATTGAAGGGCCGGGAGCATATTAATTCTCCATTACAGTCTATGTCAGCAGCATTTTCTGCTAA
This sequence comes from Engystomops pustulosus, assembly GCA_019512145.1. Classification (NCBI taxonomy): domain Eukaryota; kingdom Metazoa; phylum Chordata; class Amphibia; order Anura; family Leptodactylidae; genus Engystomops; species Engystomops pustulosus. Next base: position 59,100,168 of record CM033641.1, on the reverse strand, counting down.
GGGGAGCAACATTTTAAATAACAACTAATAACATATTAGCTTCTGTTTTAAGGACCCATTTGTATATGAATTATGCCGATTCCTGGAATACCCCTTTAAGGGGACAAAGTCAGAGCCCTCTCAGGGGTAGGTGAACCCTGTGCAGTGATCCATGGGTTTCTAATACCTTCTCATTTAGGTAGGTGTCTGTCCAGGTCGCCTCTATCCTCTCCAATAACACCAATAGGTTCACTGCGGTAATTGACAGATCCAGTTTCCATTTTGCCGCTATATGGATTCTACTTCCCAACGCTATAAACGGAGTCAGTCGATGAGCTTTATTTTTGACCCTTGCAGGTTATTCCCCTAGAAGGAGAACAGCAGGGTTAGGGTTACCGGGGTTACCTTATACAGAGCGGATAGAGAGGGGACTTCAAATTTAGTACTAATTTCATTGCTAGTTAGAATTTTGCCCCCAGACTTCAGGTGCCTTTTGCCTCCCACCACCTGAATACCCCACATTCCATCCCTGGGGAAAGGTGGGGTTAATAAGGAATGGTAGTAATGGAGAGGGGGTTGTAGCTTACGTTGGAATCTAATGGAACGTCAAATTTTTAAGGAGTGTAGTGAGAAAGGGGAAGTGGCTTGTAGTGAGGAAGGCAAGGGACATGCTCAGCACGGATGCTGGGTATACGACTTGGGATCCAAGTGAAATCCATCTGGGGGCATTTTTGAGAGTGGCAATGGTGGCAAATTGAGAAATTTGTGCTGCTTTGTAATAGAAGGCAAAATTAGGAAGTGAGAGGCCACATGGTGGAGGAGGCTATGCGTGGGCATTTGTTGTTCCATACAAATTTGGAACTGTGCGAGTGAATGAGTTTAAAGGTTTTTACGTGTATGGGATGGGTAATGATCTGAAAAGGTAGAAAAGCCTAGGTTTATTGTATGAATCCAACCCAGCCAGGAGAGGAAAGGTCAAAAACAGTTATGTGCGCCAAAATGGTACCACTGAAAAGAACAACTCAACACGTAAAAAATAAGCCCTAAACTAACTCTGTCAACCAAAAAATAGTAAAGTTACGTCTCCGAAAAGATGGCGATGCAAAAACAAATGAGATTTCCTCTATATTAGTTTTTATCCAGTAAAATTGTAAAAATAAATGAAAAACTATATAAATAAGGTATCACCGTAATCGTAGTGACCAATAGAATAAAGATAATATAGTATTGTTAGTGAACGGTGTACGAAAAGAAAGTAAACCAAAATTAACAATTTTCTTTTCACCCATACATTCAAGAGTTAATAAAATCTCACCAATAAGCTAATGACCCACTAAAATAAAATATTTGTAAAGTGCATCTCATGTCGCAAAAAATAAGTCCTTATATGTCACAATGGCGCAGCTCCCCCCCATGCCCTGGCGTGTGCCCATACAGCAGTCACCACCACATATGGGGATTGTTATACGCGGGAGGGATTGGGGATCACATTTTGTGGAGAGTTTTTGTAACACAGTTAGCCAAAAAAAATTTACTTTCAAAATTGCATCCGATTTTGTTTTAACCCCTGTAAAACAATTAAAGGGTTAACAAACTTCATAAAAGTTGTATCACGTACGTTGAGGGGTGTAGTTTCTATAATGGGGTAATTTATGGGGTTTTACTATTATTTAGGCCTCTCAAATCGCACCTAACGATCAAAGCCCCTTAAGATCCTACAAAAATAAGAGAATGCATAAAAGACCATGTCCACATAAAGTAGACATTCGGTGAATGTTAGTTATAAAGTATTTTTGCGGTTATGACTATGTATGGAAAAAGTAAAACATTTTGAAGTTCGAAAATCGACAATTTTTCCAAATTTTCACCAAATATCTGATTTTCTCATAAATAAATGCAAAACATACCACCAAAATTTTTCAACTAACATGAAGTACAAGGGGTCACGAGAAAACAATTTTAAAATCACTTGGATATGTTTAAGAGTTCCGAAATTATAACCACTTGCAGTGACACAGGGAAGATTTTAAAAAATGGGCCACGTCAGGAAGGTGAAAAGTGGCTTCAGCGTTAAGGGGTTAAAATAGAAGCTGACATAGACTGTAATGGAGAATTAAAATGCTCCCGGCCCTTTAACCAGTCCTGTGACTTTGTCCCTGTGGAGCAGACACAGGACAGAAGATGGCCGCTGGTCACATGTCCACATCACATGTCCTGCAGCAGCCTGGGCAGGTCATGTGATCACACTATGTTTGGCTGCACTGCATCCAGTATGGCCAGTTACACATCATTACTATGGTAACAGCGCAGGACCGTCTGTTACATCATCACTGGGAGCAGAGCATAAGAGGGAGGAGTGGTCACTGAGAACTAAAGGATCATGGGACTTGTAGTTTCCAGTGGCGGCCATCTTGGTGATAACTCCACCTACTTAAGAGAGGCCATAAAATGTTGTGAATTATAAAATCAAACTATTTAAGATCCATTTTGTGACTGACATTGAGTTCTGTTACATTCATTTATCTATAGCATCATGGGTTCTGGTATCAGACGTTCATATTCCTGGAATACCCCTTTACGTGTATTCTTTAGTATGTGATATAGTGAGATTGTATTAGGAATCAGTCAGAGCTGCTTGTGTCCTTTACACAAAACTTCGGACTTGTTCATTTTGACCTTAAGTCCTGAGTAAAATCTATTGAGGAGTTGTAGTAAATTTGGGAGAGATGTGTGAGGGTTAGTAATGCGTAGAAGTAGGTCATCTGCAAAGAGACTGACCTTATAGGTATCATCTGTTGTTTGGATGTTGGGATTTGCTCTTCTTGCCGCCGCCAGGAGGGCTGGAGACGATGGGCATCCCTGATGTGTGCCTCCGGCAATCTTAATGGGGGCGGGGTGGAGTGTGGGGAGTTTAGATAGGCTACTGGTGGATCCTAGAGTAGTTTAAGGGAAGCTATAAGCTCTGGTGGGAACCCAAAGCGTTCAAGAGTTGCAAATAAATAGGGCCAAAGAACCGTATCAAAAGCTTTCTCTATATCTAGGGAGAGCATTAGTAGGGGGGGGGGGGTTGAATGATTTGCTGGATGTTTAGATTCTTTTGGATATCGTCTGGTGCTTGGCGGGATGGGATGAGGCCTACTTGATCTATGGATCAATGCTGAGAGGAATAGGTAAAAGTGTTCTGCTAATATAGAGGTAAACTATTGCAAATCCAAATTTAGTAGGGCAATGGGCCCATAGTTACTCGGGTGACGGGGATCTTTATTTGGCTTGGGTATAAGCGTTACATGTGCAAGGTGCGGCATTTGTTCTCCCTCTAGGAGGGCGTTACCGTAGGTAAGTGGGAGGAGAATGGGAAGTAACTTTTTAGAATATGCGGCCGAGAGGCCGTCTGGTCCTGGAGACTTCCTTAGATTAAGGACTTTAACTTTTCCTGTGATCTCTTCATCTGTGATTGGGGTCGTGGGCGTATCTATTGCTGATGAAGGGAGAGACGGGAGGTCAATTGAATTGATAAAATTTGCTATACTGGGCGGGTCAGGTTGTGTTGATGGGGTGTAGAGGGACTGATAAAACTGATGGAATGCGTTATAAATTGGGTTCGGGATGAGAGGTAATGTTTCCCTCTTGTGTCTTAATGGAAAATACTGAGTTGGTGCGCTCTTATTGCCGCAGATGGTGCGCCAGCATTTGGCTTATTTATCCATATTGCGTCCATTTAAGCGCCCTCACGATTCTTGTGGTAAGGAGGGCTTTAATCTGGAGTTCAGTGTCACATATGCGTTTGGTTAGATGTAGAGTGGGATGTCGCTAGTTTGCCTGTTCCAAGCGGTGGAGTTGAGCCTCCAGTGAATGTTGTAACTGTGTGCCTTCTCTTTTACATTTTGTCGCCAGTCTTTGTATGGTGTTTGTGGCTTAGCCAGCGATTACCCACCGGCTGGATGGTCTTGGCTGTAGAAGAGAAGTTGGAAGTGCGTTCTATTTCTATTAGTGTGCGCACAGTAGGGTGTACCAATAAGGCTTCATGTGGTCTCCATATGTACAGGGGGTACAGTTGAGCCCCAAATTTGAAGACTCTGAGGACAGAATCATGATGAGACCAGGATGAAGGTTTGTGTCTAGAGTAAAGCATGGACAGGATAGAGGAGGTGTCAGTGAGTATATAATCAATTCTAGAGTAGGTTCTGTATACTGTGGAGAAAGAAGAGTAACCTCGTATATTGCCATGTGACTCTCGCCAGGTGTCAGTAAATTCTGTGTTTTGAGTAATTGCAACAAGAAGCGTCTATCCAGACGTGTCACGTCAGACCTGCTCACAGGTGAGCTGTCCACAGCAGGGTTAAGGTCTTTATCGAGGACGGCTTTAATAGTGGGGAGTTGGAGGGTCGGTGGTGCATAGCAATTCACAATACATATTTGCCTGGACTGTAGTGTTCCCGAAAGTATCAGGAATCGCCCTTCAGAGTCAGAATATGAATCTAGTGGCTGGAAGGGGAATGAATTTTTCAGGAGGGTAGCTACACCCCTCATCTTTCTGGTGCCATGTAAACCCGTCTGTACTGGGAATGGAAATACTTGGGGCTGGAGGTGGTGGAGAAATGTGTCTCTTGGAGGCAGATGATATCAGGGTGATTTTAAGAATAGTCAATCGTGGCTCTACGACGCTTGGGAGTTAAGTCCCCTCACATTATGTGACAGTACTCTACACATTGGGGCTCATTTACTAAGGGTCCGGAATTGTGCACTTTCATCGGGTTTCCTTCCGATTTCCACCAAATAGCCCCGGGATTTTGGCGCACAGGATCAGATTTTGGCGCATCGGCGCCAGCTTTCACGCGACAGAAATAGGGGTGATGTGGCCGTCGGACAACCTGACGTATTCGGAAAAAAACGCAGAATTTAAAAAAGAATTTGTGTCGCAAGATCAGCACTTACATGCACCAGGACGAAGCAAGTGAACTCCGGCGGACCTCGGCGCAGCAGCGACACCTGGTGGATATCAGGCGCACGACCTTAGTGAATCCCGGCAGACCCGAATCAGCGTCAGACAACGCACCACGGGATCGCGACTGGCCCGGGTAAGTAAATGTGCCCCATTTTAGAGGACAAACTGTGAGCTCAAAAGTATTTAACAACCAGACTGAGTAAGATACTGATCTTGTGGTGTTTGATGATCCACCCTGTGGGCGTGTCAAAGCTGGGTAAGTGGGGGAAGGAAGAGAAGGGAGAAAATAACAACCAGGGAAACATTAACATACAAACAGTACGTCCGGATAAAAGGTGTATCATCGGGGAGACTCATAAGTAAGAGATCACCCCACAAATGACACCGCAGAAATCAACATGTTACTAGAGTCATGAGTAGCAATGAGATTGTGATAGATAACAGACATTTGTGTATTTTGTATGCATTAATTGCCAAGGGAACTAAGGAGAAGAACCAGAAAGAAAAACAATATTGGGCAGATATAAGAGGAGTTCTCAAAAACTCACGTTAGCAGGAGTTAGCTTAGGCAAATTCCTGCTCTCTCTGTGCATATAGCAGTTCAGGTGCAATAAGGTGAGCGATCGTTGTGGCGTGGTATGGTATGCCATTGCCCAGATGGTCTAGGGACCCTTTGAGGAAGTGGTGCTTGCTCGGTACAGGGGATCCCAGCTCGTTCAAGGGCTCTGCTACCCTTTCTCCAGAGAGCGAACCAGGAACTGTGAGCCGTTATGTGTAAATGCCAGGTAGAATGGGAATCCCAATGGTATCGGACCTGTGCTTCTTGGAGTGCCACCTTAATATGACGCATTTCTCGGCGTCTGGCTAGCGCAGATATCGGCATACAATTTCAAGGAATCAGTTAGATTGGGTAAAGCCGCAATATCTCTGGAGGCGTTGAGGATCAGATCTCTGGAGTCCTCATGTTGCAGTTTGAGAACCACATCCCTTGGTGAGCCCTCTGGTCCAAGTCGTCCCAGTGCCCAATGAATACTGACAATGTAAAGCAGGTTTGGGTCAACCTGCGGTAGGAGAGCAGAGAATATTTTGGTGACGTCTCCTTGAGGGCTGTGATAGACTCGGGGAGACCCCATATTCGGATATTTCCCCTCCTCTACCTGTTTCTAAATCCTCGCATTTCAATTCCAGTGCTGTTATGCGATTGAAATGGTGTTCCAATTGCTCCTGGTCTTCTTTGAGAGCTTCGGCTGTATGATCCATATGACGCTCAAGTTCGTTGTTGTGGTTGCGATGTCCTGGAGTTGCTTAGTAAAGGTTATCACAGCTGTGGACAATTCCTTGCGGAAGGTTTCCTGGATGGAACGTAGGAACTCCTCGTGGCAATCAATGTCGGCTGTGATGTTTGCCAGTGAGGGTCGTCTCAAAGGAAACGCCTTGGATGAGTGCAGCCTAGCCTGAGGAGGCGGTGTTGTTGCTATAGCAGGTCTGTTTGAGGCCTGGAGTTATTGAAGCTCCGATATAGAGGGTCCTGAAGGAGGCGGTTCCTTCTTTCGCTTTGGCCTTGTCATTCCTCTATGGAGAGTTGCTCAAAGTATTATGCAGGCGGATAAGCTTGTGTTAGCAAATGTCTGTTGGCGGTGACCCTAGGAGCAGGGCTCAGAGGAGGATTTTCAACCCCTCTGGGCTCCCCGCATGTGAGGAAAAAATAGCAGTTGCTAGGGTGGTGGTGGGGTATGTAAGGCGCAAGAAGCTGTTAATGTGGAGAGCCTACTGGCTCTTTAAGAGATGGTTGTTGCGGAAATTGCAGATTGGGCTGGTACCCCGGATGCCCTGTCCTGTTAGATGTGTAACAGGACACCCTAAGGGTCCCCCTTTCGACTGAAGCGCCTGAAGTAGTTGCAGGATACTGCAGGTGTACAAGGCGTTTGATGGATCCAGCTGAACAGGCCTTCTATCTCCTGGTGATACCCGGGTCTCAGATGTGATGGCATAGAGCAGTGGTGGCGAACCTATGGCACGGGTGCCAGAGGCGGCACTCTGAACCCTTTTTGTGCTGGGGCCATTGCCCCAGCACACCAGACAGAATTTTCCTGAAGTTACAAGCAACTTAAAAGATGCTGCTTTCAGTGATATTTTAAACTGATACTTACTTGAGACTGTAGAATGTGTAGACAGGCCTAGTTATCTCTGACGGACTTCCTGCGGGCCCCATGATTCTCTGTATACATAGGGACACTGGAAAGAAGCTACAATGATTCAAATTTTTCCTCCTCCTTTCTACAGTGTTGGTGTCCTCAAGAGGCCAATATGATTGAACATTGTTGAAGAACAGGGAGCAATAAGATACTGCTCTAATTTTGGTTGGCACCTTGCGATAAATGAAGGGGATTTGGGTTTGCAGTTTAGGCACTCGGTCGCTAAAATGTTTGCCATCACTGGCATAGAGTCTCCGGTAAAGGCTGATGTAGATTGCCCTAGTGGTGGTGAGCTGTGCCTGGGCTCCTATCTCGGTCACCAGAGTGTGCCCAAGATGGATCGGAGGCTCTCCCAGGGCAGGGCAGATGCTTTTGGGCCGGATTGACCGATGAGCGGGCCATTTTGGGCCGGATGAGCGGGCCATGTCGGCTAATCGAGGACCCGGCTTTTAGGCCCTATGCAGGCCTCAGCCATTGATTTTCTTTGAGACGCTCCCCGGGGCTCACGGGATGTGCCGGCGGCTACCCTGGGCTTATTAAGTGGCCCGGTGAAGTGATGGAGGTTGCCGATGGGCCTAGATTTTATTGCCCAGCACGGAGCTGCTGGTTGTGCGTCCAGCCTATTCGATGGCTTCCATGATGAAATATTTTTAAGCGAAGGCTGCCATCTGTTCCACCTCAGCAATCAGCCACAAAGAGGTGCCGAAAATGAATAACACACACAAGAATCACATTTATAATGTACATTCAGTCACAGATGCAATTATTGGAACCCATGAAATTTTCCAGACGTTGAAGTATTTCTCCCAGAATATTATTGCAATCACAAGTTATTACTTTGGCAACTTATATTTGTTCTTATTACTTAAAAATTTCCAATTTTACTGTGAAAAGTAAACAGGTAAATTGGACGTAATTACTCAAAAAATGGTTGGAAGAAAATTGTCAAAATTATGTGTAAACAACGTTGTCTGTAGCTTGTTCAGCTCGTTCAGATTAACCGATGGCAAGTAACAGGTGCGTCAAATATAAGAACTACATCTGAATCCAGAGAATTATGGGAGAGGTTGCCTCCATCTTTGCATTGTGTGTCCATGTGTGACACTAACACAGGATATAGAAAGAGGAGATGACGACTGGAGAACCAAAATTGTGATAAAATATCAACTCAAGGTTTAGTCCAGCTGGTGGATAAGCTGCCACAATCACATTCCAACTGTCCTGCAAGCTCAGCGCCAGCAACACCCCAGAGGACCCCACCGAGGAGACCAGACACCTAGAAAACCTAGAGTTTGCCAAAATGTACATGAGGAAGCCAAAATATTTTAGTAATAACTCTTGTGGACAGATGAAACCTAAAAAGGACTTTTTCCTTACACCTTAATAACTGCTGTCTTGGGTTTTTTTTCCTACGGAGCCAGATGATAAAATGTTGGGTCTTACAGGAGTCCGTGCTGGGCTGCACCTGATTGTGTTTAGAAATGCAAACATCTGGGGGTGGGACTCAGCCCAATCACAATGAAACGTTTGCAATCAGTGACGGTCAACAAGCATTTTACGAGGAGAGCTTACGTTTCTATGACAGTTTATTATATACATTGTAAAGGTTGTCCTGGCAATGTGAATATAAAATGTATAATTTAGCGATCAGCTTGATAAGAAACGTCTTCCTTTTATTCACCTGGTACCTAGGGTGACTTTCATCACCAAATTTCGGGAGTGCTGCTGCCATTTCTTATCAAGCTCTATGTATTGGACCCCCTGAGCCGGGATTAACAGGTTACGTGCATCCGAATTTGCTTTGAAACATTGGACTTGCACTTTGTACTGTATGCGAATACCAGATTTTGGCATTTGATACCGATACTGAATTGCATACAATTCAATCGGATATGAAACCATACATTTTTGTATACAGAGCTGTTTTCTGCAGGACAAATTGACCATTAACTCGTTCCCAAAAGGAAAACCTGTGCCATACCAATCACCGTGTCTGCAGACATGGCAATTGAGAACTTCCGGTTCCGGCCTCGGCATATAAAAAAATCAGGAGCTGTCACTCGAAGACTAATGCAGGCATCCAGTCACTCCATTAGTATAGACGAAGAAGAGAGATGCACTGGTGGATGTTTCCAAGTAAGAAGATCCTAAAGGAAGATGTTCCAGAGGATTTATTATTGCAATTCTATATCTCGTGAAAATATAGAGTTAGAAAAGTTATGCAAATGCCCTGGGGCACTCATGCTACGTCACCCAAGCGCCTCAGGAAGCCTTGTCATTTTATTGTATGCACCCACCGCGAGTGCATACATAGGAGACATGCGGGGGACCACTGGCACTACTGGGGGGTGTATACATTAGAATACAAGGCTCCCTGAGGTGCTTGGATGACGTGGCATGAGCGCCCCAGGGCATTTGCATAACTTTTATAACTCTATGGGGCTTATTTACTAATGGTCCGCGGCCGCACTTTCGTAGAATTTTCCGACGTTTTCGAGTTTTGCATGGCTGTGACAGGTATTTAACAAGGGCTTCCATGCGACACAAATTGGGGACGTGCATTCGGACAATCCGACTGATTCGGACTGAGTGCGGGATTTAACTTTCAAATTGTGTCGCATCCAATGCAGGATATCGGGCGCAGGATCTTAGTGACTCCCCGCACAGCGAATTATACACGGACAATGCACTTACATGCACCAGGAAGAAGAAGGTGAACTCCGGGGACCTGAGCGGGGAAGCGACACATGCAGGATATCGGGCGCAGGATCTTAGTGACTCCCCGCACAGCACATTATACACAGACAATGCACTCACATGCACCAGGAAGAAGAAGGTGAACTCCGGGGACCTGAGCGGGGAAGTGACACATGCAGGATATCGGGCGCACGATCTTAGTGACTCCCCGCACAGCACATTATACACGGACATTGCACTTACATGCACCAGGAAGAAGAAGGTGAACTCCGGGGACCTGAGCGGGGAAGTGACACATGCAGGATATCGGGGCAGGATCTTAGTGACTCCCCGCACAGCGCATTATACACGGACAATGCACTTACATGCACCAGGAAGAAGAAGGTGAACTCCGGGGACCTGAGCGGGGAAGCGACACATGCAGGATATCGGGCGCAGGATCTTAGTGACTCCCCGCACAGCACATTATACACAGACAATGCACTTACATGCACCAGGAAGAAGAAGGTGAACTCCGGGGACCTGAGCGGGGAAGTGACACATGCAGGATATCGGGCGCACGATCTTAGTGACTCCCCGCACAGCGCATTATACACGGTCACTGCACTTTCTGTTAACTCCTCCGGACAGGTAAGTAAATGTGCCCCTATATTTCCACGATTGTGGGATGTAGAGTGGTAACAAAAGAACATCGGTCCTCAGGCTCTTCTTACTAGGACACATCTACCATTACTAAACTGACGGTAAGTGCCTTTAAAATGTCCCTGTGACGTGTCATTTGGGAAGGGCGATCCATTGCCTTGATAGCCTGTGTCATGCACATCTGATCATGAGAAAAATCCACATGTACTGCCATGTTGTAGTAGGATCAGACAACCTAGGGTTAAAGTACACTAAGCGTCTGAAAAATAGAAGTTAAAAAACCTAAAACTTCATATCGCACCCTCTCCCTAGAACTGATATAATAATAAATCAAATCATGAAGATATTGGGTGTCATAATGTCCCAAAATGTCTGATCCAATTATAATAACGGTTATTCCTGGCGTTGTATAAAACACAACTAATTTTCGCCATTTTGTAACATACAAAATATTATGTAAAAACTGATCAAAGGGTCGTACAGTCCCCAAAATAGTAACAATGAAAAGTTCAGCTCATCCTGTAAAAAATGAGCCTCTCACAGGTTTTACAGCTTCAGGCAGCCCTGCATCCAGCGGGCACGATTATTAAGGGTTTTTTTACTGTATTTATTGAGATTTTTGAGTCAAGATAAGACCCCAACATAGGGCCTACAGCACAAACAGTAGGTCAAAGACCCAGGGGAAGAAGAGGGGGGGGGGGTCTATTTCATGAGCTCCTCAGTCATAGTTTCTTCCCTATTTTCAGCAGACAGAAGCAGTGGAAGGTCTCGTCTTAATGTCTTATAAGGTACGACACATTTGTACGGGTGCGCCCCCCACACCTTAGTCTGTACGGGTGCTCCCCCCACACCTTAGTCTGTACGGGTGCGCCCCCCACACCTTAGTCTGTACGGGTGCGCCCCCCACACCTTAGTCTGTACGGGTGCGCCCCCCACACCTTAGTCTGTACGGGTGCGCCCCCCACACCTTAGTCTGTACGGGTGCGCCCCCCACACCTTAGTCTGTCAGTTTGGGTCATGAAATGTTTCGTATCTGTAGTGGGGCTTTCTTCTTGAGCCGTTCACGCTCTCACTGGCTCTGGCTGGTAAAACCCTCCATGGTGTCGCCATGTTTCTTTGCTGTTACCGCTGTATGTTGTTGATATCATAACTAAAGTCTTGTGCCTCTCCCACTGGTTTTTGGGCGCCCGCCTTTGATTCACTATTGTGCCTGGGTGTGGGTAAGGGAAGACCTGGTGCTTTTATTTTTTGAAGTTTTCTTCCTTATCTTCTTTCTATCGATTAGTCTCTGGATCGGCCGCTCCCTGCTCATTTCTTCACTACCCACGACCCTTCTCATTTACTTTTCTCCTCTCCGAATCCTTACTCACTTCTCTCTTCCTCCTTTTTCCAAGTCTAGACCTTCCGTTCAGATGATGGCGGCACCTGGCCCAGGGGAAAGGGGGGGCCTAGGGCAAAATAGTGATGGGTTCCCTTAATGTTAAGGTTCTCCAAAGCTCTTTAACTTAATTAGAGAAAGATACAGGTTGCCTTTGTTCAGGAGACTCCTCGTAGTGAGGTGAGAGCATACAATTTTACAGAGAGAAGGTATCCAATGCCTTTAGCAGTTGCACCACTGACCCACGAGCCGGTGGCACCCCAATTTTGATTTTCTCCCCAGTTCAATGGACATTCCTGGTCTCACAGTGCGACTCTGATGTTAGAGCCATTCTAGTCAAAGGTAAAATAGCCAACAGCACATACACATGTGCCTCCCTCTACTTACCAAGCACAGGACAGGCAAAGGCTTCATCTTCCTTTGTAGACCTCAGAGCTGAATTCACAGAGGGAATAATAACCATTGGGGCAATCTTAACCCCTTAACGACTTGGCACTTTTAAGTTTCCATTTTTGGCTCCCCACCTTCAGAAATCTATAAATTCTTTATTTTTCCATTTACAGAGCTGTGTGAGGGCTTGTTTTATGTGTAACAAATTGTATTTTCCAGTGATTCTATCTAAATCCATTATGTGGTGAAATTGGTGGGAAAAAAAAAGTTTGTACCACTTTCTTGAAGGCTCTGTGTCTCGGGTCGCAGGCGCACCCGTGCCTCTCTGTGTGCCCCCATGCCCTGCGACATCTACTCACCCGTCCTCACGTCTGCCTCGCTTAGCTCCTGCCTTCCAAAGGCCCCTTCGGCCTCCTGCCGGGACAGCTGCTGAGGAGCCAATGCAGGTGGACAGAGCTCGACTTTCTCCCCAGCAACGCTCAGGCGACGTCAGGAGGACCTCTGTCTTTGCCACCACACCGTCCCTACGACTACCCTGTTGATCTGGTGCCGGGTACGTCTCCTCCACAGGGTTGGGTATACCCTCTCTCTGTGCCTGAAACCGCAGCAATGTCAGACTATATCAAAGAGAAGGTTCATGTGTAAATCCTCTTCTCCGGCTGGTGCAGGCTTCTTCTTTGTGACCAAAAAGGATTGGTCACTCTGTCCATGTATAGACTATAGCGGTCTTAACAAAGTCACTGTTAGGAACCACTTTCCATTGCCATTGATTACTGAGCTGTTTGACCCTCTACGTGGAGCCAAGGTCTTCTCCAAACTGGACCTTCGTGGGGCCTACAACCTCATATGTATCCGCAAGGGAGATGAGTGGAAGACCGCTTTTAATACTCGTGATGGACACTTTGAGTACCTGGTAATGCCTTTTGGACTCTGTAAAGCACAAGCCTTCTTCCAGGAATTTGTTAATTACATTTTTAGAGACTTGCTATATACCTGTATCGTGGTCTATCTTGACAACATTCTGGTGTTCTCGCCGGATCTTGAGTCCCACCAGTCCCATGTACGCAAGTCCTCAGTCGTTTAAGGGTCAATTCGCCAAAATTGAGAAGTGCCAGTTTCACCAGCGGAGTCTTCCCTTCCTTGGCTATAATATCTTCGAGAGAGGATTCCAGATGGATCCTGCCAAGTTGTCTACTGTTCTTCAATGTCCTCGTCCTGTAGGACTACGTGCAATACAGAGGTTCCTAGGCTATGATAATTGCTATCGGCAGTTTATTCCGGACTTCCCTTCACTGGTATCGCCCATCGTGCACTCACCAGGAAGGACGCCAATCCCCGACTCTGGCCTCAGGCTGCTGAAGAGGCCTTCTATAAATTAAAGACTGCCTCTGTTCGGCCCCAGTATTTACATGGCCAGATACAGAGAGGCCTTTTCACCTGGAAGTTTATGCCTCCTCAGTAGGAGCAGAGACAGTGCGTACCCAGAAAGGGCGGTTTCTTTTCTAAGACTTTCTCCTCTGCAGAGAGGAATTACGTCATAGGATATCGGGAACTTGCCTTGGAAAAGTGACGTTACCTTCTGGAGGGAGCTCATTTTCCAGTCTGTATCTTCATAAATCACAAGAACCTCCTGTATCTCCAGACTGCACAGCGACTCAATCCACGACAAGCCTGTTGGTCACACTTCTTTTTCCGTTTTAATTTCCTTATCCGTTTCCGTCCCGCTTAGAAGAACATCAAGGCTGACGCCCTCTCTCGTGCCTCGGATGTCATTCGGGAACAACTGGCCCCTTGGCTTGTTATCCCTTCTAAGCAATTGGTTCTAGCTGCTCCAGTGGACCTTCGACAGCTACCTCCTGGCAAGGCCTACGTCCAACCTGCTGTTCCGAAGAAAATTCAGACTTGTGGACATTCCCCTTATTTCCTGATTCTATTAATGGCCAGATCTGGTCAAAGATGTAAGGGACTTTGTGGGTTCCTGACCTTCCTGTGCCCTGTCACGTCTCAAGCCTGCTGGTCTTCTTCAGCCGTTGCCGATACCCAGCTGCCCGTGGACTCACGTGTCTATGGACTTTATCACTGATCTTCCACCTTCCTCAGGCAGTACTGTCATCTGGGTGGTAACTGACAGTTTTTCCAAGATGTCCCATTTTGTTCCTTTGCCAGGTCTGCCGTCTGCTCCCCGCCTTGCCAGTCAGTTCTTCCATCACATCTTCCGGCTCCATTGACTTCCCAAGCACATCGTTTCTGATCAGGGGGGTTCAGTTCGTCTCTAAATTCTGGCGATCCCTGTGTAACCAGCTACAAGTACAATTGGACTTCTCTTCCGCCTATAACCCACAGTCTAATGGTCCGGTGGAGAGAGCTAACCGGACTCTGGGCTGTTAACCGCCATTTTGTTTCTACCCGTTAGGACGAATGATCCTCTCTGTTGCCATGGGCAGAGTTTTCTTACAAGTCTTTGGAGTCTGCATCTGCGGGCTCTGCCCCATTCTTCATTAATTACAGACTGCATCCACACCCTCCTCTTCCTCCGGCTGTGGCCTCGGACGTTCCTGCTGTTGAAAAATTGGTGCAATTGGAGCTGAAGTCCATTTGGGAGCAGACTCCCTGTTCCCTGCTCCAGGCTTCTGCTCTGACCAAGTTCCAGGCTGATAAGAGGAGCAGACCCCCTCCTAGCTAAATATACAGTATACACACACACACACACACAAACACATCATATACAGTATATATATATATATATATATACACATCATATACAGTATATATATATACATCATATACAGTATATACACACACACATCATATACAGTATATACACACACACATCATATACAGTATATACACACACACACACATCATATACAGTATATACACACACACACATCATATACAGTATATACACACACACACACATCATATACAGTATATATATATACACACACATCATATACAGTATATACATACACACATCATATACAGTATATACATACACACATCATATACAGTATATAACCCCACCTTCAAAAATCTATAACTTTTTTATTTTTCCATGTAGAGACCTGTGTGATGGCTTGTTTTCTGCGTAACAAATTGCACTTCATAGTGATGGCATTTAATTGTCTATGCCATATACTGGGAAGGGGGAAAAAAATTCTGAATGCAGTGAAAATGGTGAAAAAACGCATTTTCGCCGTTTTCTTGTGGGCGTGGATTTTACGTCTTTCACTGTGCGCTCCAAATGACATGTCTAATTTCTTCATTGGGTCAATACGATCACATGGATACCAAATTTGTATAGGTTTTATAATGTTTTCATACATTTACAAAAATTAAAACCTCCTGTACAAAAAAAAATTCTTCATTTTGCCGTCTTCTTGCGCTAATTTTTTTTTTTTTTTTTTTTTTTTTTTGCTGTGAGTGGTGTCATTTTTTGTGACTTTTGATGACGTTTTCAATGCTTTTATTTTTAGAATTGTGCGACCTTTTGATCACTTTTTATTGAATTTTTTATATTTTTCAAAATGGCAAAAAAATGCCATTTGCGACTTTGGGCACTATTTTCCGTTACGGGGTTAAACGCAGTAAAAAAACATTCTTATATTTTGATAGATCGGGCATTTTCGGACGCGGCGATACCTAATGTGTTTATGATTTTTACTGTTTATTTACCTTATATACTCGAGTATAATAAACCAAAAGATTAGCACCAAATAATGAAAAGACATTTGTCCATACGTTCCTTTGTACGAACCCACTCCATCTCTGACTAGACAAAACCTTAAAGAACACATGAGTGATATCTGGTCCACATAAACTACATTACACCATTTAAAATTAAAAACTTCTTTTAATGATCAATATCATCTAAAAACATCAATGTAACAGTGTGACTACAATATATTGTCCTCGGGATTCCACTATTGCATCCACGCAACACAAATCAGCAGTTTAAGCAATATAAACCCAGGCATCTTAACATGTATAAATTAATGGAAAAATCATATAAAGTGCCTGTGCAAAAAAAGTTAGTGATCCAACCTAACATGGAATTGTAACATTGTGATAAAGTGCTATGTGCCTTTCCTAACAGGATAATGGCAGGATCTGCTTACCCATGCTGTGTGTGGCGGGGACGCCAGTACCCCGACGCGCGTTTCGCGTTACCGCTTCCTCAGGGGGCCTGTGTGTGGAATCCCGAGGACAATATATTGTAGTCACACTGTTACATTGATGTTTTTAGATGATATTGATCATTAAAAGAAGTTTTTAATTTTAAATGGTGTAATCTAGTTTATGTGGACCAGATATCACTCATGTGTTCTTTAAGGTTTTGTATACTCGAGTATAAGCCTAGTTTTTCAGCACAAAAAATGTGCTGAAAACCCCAAACTCGGCTTATACTCGAGTCAAAAAAATAAATCAAAACTCACCTTTCCGGCGGCAGGCTATATACACTGGGGCAGGGGCTGGCAGGCTATATACTGGGGAGGCTGTGACCAATGCATTTCCCACCCTCGGCTTATACTCGAGTCAATAGATTTTTCAATTTTTTTTGTGGTAAAATTAGGGGTATCGGCTTATACTCGAGTATATACGGTATATTTATATCAGTTCTAGGGAAAGGGGGGCGATTTGAATTTTTAGGTTTTTTTATATTAATTTTTTATTTTTTTTAATTAAAATGTTTTACTATTTTTCAGACTCCCTAGGGTACTTTAACCCTAGGTTGTCTGATTGATCCTACCATATACTGCCATACTACAGTATGGCAGTATATGGGGATTTTGCACACCATCTATTACAATGTGCAGATCGCACATTGTAATAGATGGCCTAAAACATGATAACCTCGGATCATTGTGTGATCCGAGGCTGTCATGGCAACGGATCTCCACTCCCCGATGACGTCACAGGGAGCAGCGATCGGAGCCAAGATGGCGGCACCCACGCGCCGCCGGCTCGTTAATGCCGCCGGCAGCTTTGCCGGCGGTGATGAAAGGGTTAACACCCGCGATCGGTACAAGCACCGATCGCGGGTGTTAGCGACGGGTGCTTGCTTCATTGTGAAGCAAGCACCCGGTGTGGTATGAAGAGGGATCAGCCCGTGAACCTCTTCTACTACGCCCATGCGCATAAAACGTACAGGTACGTATTATTGCGCTATGGGGTTACCAGATTCCCACTATCTGGCACCGCTAGATTTTTTAAAGCGTTTTCAACGATAGTTAATAAAACCACTTTCACCAGTCCTCGACATTCCCAGGAGCGTCGATGTCTTTGCTCCTTTACCTTACTACAACTAGCCCTCATCTCACGCCTTCTCCTCCTTCTGTTGGTTTCTGCCGTGTCCAGTGAAAGGTGAAAAGGTGCTTCGGCGTTAAAGGAACCTACCACTTGTAGTGGCAGGTTTCCGATGGCAATACCGGGCACCAGCTCAGGGTGAGCTGGTGCCGGAGCTTATTTTAGTTGTGTTTTAAACCCGGTATCGCGGTTTAAACACTTTTTAAACGCTATAGCCGGCGCAGGCAGTACGCTCTCGGCGCTTACCATGCCGCGCTCTCATTCACTTCCTATGTCCCCCACGCATAGCGCCGGCTGCCGTACCTCCCTGCGCCGCTATAGCGTTTAAAAAGTGTTTTAAACCGCGATACCGCGGTTTAAAACACTAACTAAATAGCCCCGGCACCAGCTCAGCCTGAGCTGGTGCCCGGTATTTCCATCGAAACCTGCCACTACAATGTTAGGTTTCCTTTAAGCGGTTAAGGAGATCTACCATCAAAAGCAAGCATGATAAACCAGGGACACTACTCATCATCAGCACTGTGACTGAGGTAATCTTCTTATACTTGTTATCGATTGTCTCGCGGGATTGTTAACATACCTCCATACTAGCAGCTCACTGGCTGTTACACTGTTCAGGAGCAGTTTCCCTCGCCACTCTGTGTGCTGAGCTTCCTCTGCTGCAGTGAGATAACATCAGGGTAGGGGAAGGGGGGAGTTACTGAGGGAGGTCGGACCTGTGTAAACACGCATGGAGGCACTATTAAAGGAACCTACTTCACCCTGAGCTTTATTTATTTGATTGTTTTAAAAAAACCGGCGGTATTCGCGGTTTAAACCTTTTTAAAAACGCTATAGGCCGGACGCAGGCGTTATCGCTCGTTCGCTTACCGTCCGCTGCGGCTCCATGGAAACGTGAATTATAGCCGCGCGGCATGGTAAGCGCCGCGATCGTACCTGCCCTGCTCCGGCTATGCTTTAAAATGTTGTTTTAAACCGCGATACGCGGTTTAAAACACTACTACAATAACTCCGTCACCAGCTCCCCTGATCTGTGCCCGGTTATGCCAGCGGAACCTCACTACAAGTGGTAAGGTTTCCTTAACCCGAAGCCCACTTGTTCCCTTTCTGACACGGCCCCTTTTTCAAATATGCCCTTTGTCACTATAATGGGTGTAATTTGAACGCTTTAACATTCCAAGTGTCTTTTACCCCCATAGCGCATACTTACGGACCTGTACGTTTTTTTCTCTGGGGTAGTACTTAAAGGTCACGTCTGAGCCCTCTTCATACACACCGACTCATCAATCCAGGCACTGTGACTGAGGTAATCTTCTTATACTTGTTATCGATGGTCTCCTGGGAGTGTTAACAGAGAACCTCCATACTGCAGCTTCACTGGCTGTTACACTGTTCAGGAGCAGTTTCCCCTCCCACTGTGTGCTGAAGCTTCCTCTGCTGCAGTGAGATAACATCAGGTAGGGGAAGGGGGGAGTTACTGAGGGAGGTCGAGACTGTGTAAAACTACAGCATGGAGGGGCACTATTAAAGGAAACCTACCTTCACTGCTCTACCTGTAGATCCAGTGGAAGGTTCCTGTATTTAGTGGCAGCCCAATGCTTTTTTTTTTTAGTAAAGATTTTAGTGCCCCAGTTCTATATAAAAAGTTTACCTCCATACTTTTCCCCCACCTACGCCATCTATACAACATGGACGTCCCAGCCTGCCAAATTTACTATACACTGCACAGGTCATAGCTAAATTATATGCCACTGCTGCCACGGGGGCCCACTGAGGCTCTGCTGCCACGGGGGCCCACTGAGGCTCTGCTGCCACGGGGGCCCACTGAGGCTCTGCTGCCACGGGGGCCCACTGAGGCTCTGCTGCCACGGGGGCCCACTTTATAGCCGTCTAATAACGTAGTTGTACCCGGAGAACTACAACTCCCATCAGTCTCGCCTGACAACTGGAAGAGGGGACTACGGGCCAGGGTTGCTACCGGAGCATCCACTGCTGGAGGGCACAGAGTGCCGGCTCGATAGTGACCGTAGCACAGCGGAGCCGAGCACTTTCCGTGTATGCAGCAGGCCGGACTGCTGAGCCATAGAGGGATAGGCAGGGGGGATAGCCAGGCATGACTACTTCAGCTATGGAGGGCAGCAGGGGCTATGGAGGGCACACAGGGCGGGGGTTATGAAAGGATAATGAATGTATAAGGAAATGGAGGGCGAAAAGGGGGGGCTTATGCCCATGGAACTAGAACGTTCTCAACCAGGGAGGGCAGACAGGTGGCTATGCCAGGCACTGACTGATCTAAGCAATGGAGGGCAGCCAGGATGGCTAGCCAGGCAATGATGTATCAGCCATGGAGCGGCAAGCTCAGGGGGGCTATGCCAGGCACTGACTGTCTCAACCCGTGGAGGGAAAGCTCAGGGGGCTATGCCAGCACTGACTGTCTCAGCAGTGGGGAGGGGGGCCCCCAGAAGCCGAGGCAGACAGGGCAGGGGCCTATGCCAGGCACTGACTGTCTCAGCCGTGGAGGGCAGGCACAGGGCAGGTGGCTATGACAGGCACTGACCACTTCAGCCGTGGAGGGCAGCACAGGGCAGGCTGGCTATGCAGGCACTGACCACTTCCGCAGTGGTAGGGGGGCGAGCACAGGGCAGGGGGCTATGCAAGGCAATGAATAACATCGGTAATAACTAATCTGGTTACAGGGATCAATATGTCATACGTCAAAAACGGATGTGTTACCAGTGACCTACCCAGTGGACACCAGTACTTGTGAGAGAGAGGCACGTAACATTTATGAGTTGAGGGTTTGTGACCCAAGTCACAAATTTTTAGCACCAATAGCAGTGTCTGGTGTGACGATCTGTGACTGCTGCCATGCACAGTTGTGAATGTGTGTGACTGCCCATTGGCCCCAACAGTTGTGAATGTCGTTGTGACCTTGCCCATTGGAACAAAAGAGTTGATAATTTCTCACCATTCTTAATGAATTTTTGAAGGTGACAACAGTCTGAGTGATGAATAAAGTCTGATGCATACAGAGTGGAGGAATGCTGAGAGGATGGTACCTTGGGGTGCCCCTCGTTTGCAAACCACCGCGCTTGATCACACAATTTGGACAAATGATCACTTATATAATCCAACACCCAGTTGATAACGGTAGGGTCTATGTTTAGCCTAGTCATTTTATCCCTCATTAGGATCAGGTCCATCGTGTTGAAGGCACTGGAGAAGTGCCATTCAGTTCTTAATGGGGGTAGGTCTGCTTGTTGTCGCATGCAAACTGTAGCAGATCACGCTTCCCCTTCATACTCTCCTTCATATAGGAGAAACCTACCTTCACTGCTCTACCGGTAGATCCAGTGGAAGGTTCCTGTATTTCGTGGCAGCCCGATGTTTTTTTTTTTAGTAAAGATTTTAGTGCCCCAGTTCTATATAAAAAGTTTTTCCATCGTTTTTCCCCACCTACGCCATCCATACACAACGGACGTCCCAGCCTGCCAAGTTTACTTCACACTGCACAGGTCATAGCTAAATTATATGCCAGACAGGATCTGGTGTAAAATCCTTCCAATCACATGATTATGTGCTGTATATACCAAGAGGCCGGAGCCTCTTAGTATATTTGGTACATGATACCCACTCAGGGCAGGTGCCAGATCAGGGCAAGTGCCGATGCCCAGAGCTGCTGGGGGGCCCACATAAGGCTGTACATAAGGAATCCATGGGGGTGAGGGCGGCTTTATCTACTGAATACATAGGGTAGAATAACCATGAAGCTTGGAATGATAAACTAGGGAATATTTTAGGGGACATGAGATTATTTTCTGAATTTTAAATGCTGCCACATGAGTTCACTGCAAAGGCTTGCTGAGGCTCTGCTGCCACGGGGGCCCACTGAGGCTCTGCTGCCACGGGGGCCCACTGAGGCTCTGCTGCCACGGGGGCCCACTGAGGCTCTGCTGCCACGGGGGCCCACTGAGGCTCTGCTGCCACGGGGGCCCACTGAGGCTCTGCTGCCCACTATCATCTCAGAGTGTAAAATGTTTTTTTTTTT
>CM033641.1:58862115-59076046 GCA_019512145.1 Engystomops pustulosus | reverse complement strand
CACCAGTGTGAATGTGTGTGACCTGCCCATTGGCACCAGTGT
Source organism: Engystomops pustulosus (assembly GCA_019512145.1). Classification (NCBI taxonomy): domain Eukaryota; kingdom Metazoa; phylum Chordata; class Amphibia; order Anura; family Leptodactylidae; genus Engystomops; species Engystomops pustulosus. Next base: position 59,076,004 of record CM033641.1, on the reverse strand, counting down.
GAATGGATTCCACAGTAAATGGCACATTTTCCATCATGTATTTCCCAGGTAGGTGCATACATAAAGGTTTTATAAAGTGTGTGGGGGGAGTCAGGCCGTATATTGGTACTTCTTTATATGTATCGGATTTCATATGATACAGGTTTTTATCTGAAGGATACAGTTATTTATTCACATGCCAGTTACATGAGTTTCTCTTCCTATAGTAGTGATACTAGAAGGGAATTACCTGATGCAGGCCGTGGAGGCATTTGCTGTCGTACATCAGCCAGTGTCTGTGCTCCATTACTACTTTACCGTTCTGTAAAATTTTAATTGTTTTTTTTTCACTTTGGAAGTCAGTAATACTGGATCAGAACATATTTTCCTCTACTTCTGTGTCAACTACTGCTCACGTTAAATGGTTTTGCTCCGGATGATCCATTAATATTTATATTGAGAGAAATGATATAGAAGTCACAACTGACATAATAATCCACGGTATTTCCATTTATTGTGATCGTTGCTGCATTGGAGACAGCCTGAAGTATTTATCCTCCTTGTAGTAAATTATATGAGGAGGAGATGTAGCAGTATAATTATTACTATTATGTGCGCTCTTAGTTTAATAGCTGACATTATAGTGCCTACAGCTGGTTACTGTATGAAGGAATACCTGGTGCACTGAATGAATCTAGCTGCCATTATGAGCCATACTGAGGATCCTGTACCACTACACTACTCCAGGCTACAAGCCATTTCGGGAGGGGGCCACTGCTGTGGTTGAAGGTGCCAGTCCCTGTGACTGTATTACAGGATCTAGTCTGGTTCTTTGCCCTAATCCATTGTATACTAGAGATGGACCACAACATGGACTCTCTGGACTCTGCTAATCCTGTCCTGCTGGTGTGAACAGGAATTCAGGAGGTTGTACATGGCATTGCCTCTCCAGGAATATGGGATTATTCACCCTGTGGTTTGCCTCACTGCTACAAATGTAATCGTAGTTGCAAAACAGAGGATGCTTTGTTGTTAATACAAAGTAGAAACAGATTTGTGTCAGTGTATCTAGGGTTTTGTATCCTAATAATCTGAATGGTTCCTACTATAACTACATGCAGGGAACACATTACAGGGACAGCTGGAAAGAATCAGTGCTTGTTCCTTTTTGCCTAAGGTATTTCGGCAGCGGATACCTGCCTTGACCCACTTCCTGACTGCCAACATGATGGGTTCAGCCTGGCATCCACTTTTGCAAGTCGGCAGATCAAAAACAACTCGCTGGAATTACAATTTATCTGGTTTTGACAATCCATCGGATTAGGGGTACGGTCACACAGGGCAGCCATCAGGAAATTCGGGGCCCCATACAGCAAAAGTGTCTGGGCCCCAACACAAGGAAATTCGGGGCCCCATACAGCAAAAGTGTCTGGGCCCCAACACACCCCAAAACCGAACAAGCCTCCTGCCCCCCGCAGTGACCTTTTACAAACAGGGTTTGAGGCCTGTTGCTACGACAAGGCACACTCTTCTGGTAGATTGCCAATAGGAGTCATACTTTTGGTCAAGTATCTGAATGGTTCCTACTATAACTACATGCAGGGAACACATTACAGGAACAGCTGGAAAGAATCGGTGCTTGTTCCTTTTAGCCTAAAGTATTTCAGCAGCGGATACCTGCCTTGACCCACTTCCTGACTGCCAACATGATGGGTTCAGCCTGGCATCCAGTTTTGCAAGTCGGCAGATCAAAAACAACTCGCTGGAATTACAATTTATCTGGTTTTGACAATCCATCGGATTAGGGGTACGGTCACATTGTTGCACTTAAAACTGTTTTGCAATTAGTTATGAGGTAGTTTTAGGTGCAATTTCTTATTTTAACAAGTGAAAGACATCAAATCAACAGGTGAATGACATTTGTTTAGTAGGTTTCCTCTTCAAAATCAAATTCACCCGTTCAGTTCATGTCTTTCGCCTGTGAAATTAACAAAACTGCACCTAAAACCACCTCAAAGCTGATTGCGATGCAGTCGTAACTACAACGTGTGACCGCACCCTAGGCCCCTCATTTATACTTCTCCAAAACTTACTAATCAATAAAGTAAATGATATGTAATTAGTATGACACTTAATGTTGCCCATCGGGTCCTGTGAACTCTTGTTATAACCCTTGTTAGGGATTTTTATGCAGGGCCCCAACAGCCCTCTTGACTTTTGTAAGGTGAGTCCTAATTAACCCTTTCATGATTGAACATAAGGACCAAGACATACACGTCAAAGTCTTAGTCAAGATCTTCTCCCCTTTAATAATCAAAATGCATAATATATATCAGACAGAAGAGTCATCAAAGGGGTGTGAATAGTATACTGCAAAGCTATTGGACATCAGCATATTCTAGGAAAAAAAGTGAATTAATTGTGCTCAGTTCTCAGAGACCTTGTACACAGATATTGTTTATACTAAGAAGAAGATAAGTGGCTCCAGAATCATATTATTATGCAGCTTCGAGGACAGACTGGCTTCTCATTAAATGTCAAAGGGTATTAGCTGACAGGCCAGCAAACAGGTTACATAAAATGAAGTTTGAATCATGACATTAACTTGACAATGGTTAGGGAACATGGCCGCTGTATCTAAGATGGCGGACAGTAGTCAAGATGGCGTCCGAAACCAGTGCGACCTCCTTAACAATTCCCCCCTTTGAGCTTTGCTGGCCTGTAACTCCATCCTGAGCAACCTCCTCAAGCTCCAGGTACCCACAGGTAGGCTAAGCCCGTACCTGCTGGACTTGTTAACTCTTCACCAGATCCCCTGGAGGCCAGTCACTCAGGGGTTACAGGTCTGCATACTCAAATCACATCACTGAGTTCCCATAGTTCATAGGTTTGTAAACCGGCAGCATCATCCTCCGCTCCGGGCACTTCTCCTGACGGCCATCTGGGACATGGTGGACTTGATGAGGGGGACCACACAGCACGCAGTAAGTGACAAGAGCAAAATCACAATCCCCAATATCACCCCCGCTTAAAGGAAACCCTTCCAATCCCCCACCCACAAAGTGAAGGACAAAGTGTCCACCCCAGAGTTTCTCTTGAGTTCCCTGGACAGTCCTTCAATCTTTTCACGAGCATGGGTAATGGATCCATAGGGGGCGTTGACAATGGTTAGGGAACATGGCCGCTGTATCTAAGATGGCGGACAGTAGTCAAGATGGCGTCCGAAACCAGTGCGACCTCCTTAACACCCTGACACTGGGTAGGTGGTTAGTGTCTGATCATGGTTTTTGGGAGGGGGGGGGGGCTGTTAGATGGTTGTGACACTATTGAGACCTTTAACATATGAGGCATTTGGAGAAACATTTGACTACTGACCTAGAAACATGGACTGATAACAGTGCTGGGGATGTGTCCATTCTTGCCAGAACCGTTGCATTGATTACATGTCCCAGAACCACAAGCTGAATGTGATCTGAACAATTAAATTCATATTTTTAATATAACACAAAAAGCATGGCTCTAGGTACTATAGAACCGAAAATAGGGGCATCTGTGTAGCTTTATCGGAACATACCGTAAAGCTAGGTTATACTCCACTAGGTAGCAGTCCGATTGTTGGACCTAGCTTACAGCGGTCCGGCATATTCATGAGGGGGGCGGTCTGAGGAGGCGCTGACGGCAGCATGGAGCCTGGCAGTCACTGCTCGTATCTGGTGTTGAAGTGATGCCCCCGGAGAGAAGCTGAAGAGGGGAGTGCCTCAAACCGTCCCCTCATGAATACGCCAGACCTCTAAGCTCTGTTCCAATAAAGCTACACATTTAACCATGTGATAACTGGGGGAGGGCTAGGTAGCTGCTTACTTTAGTATGAATGATCTGAGAGGTCCTTTTTAAGGCTAAAGCAGGGAGTGGACAGTGAAATATAATTTTTTTCCCCTTTGGTCCAGAGAGAAGAATTGGGATTTACCAAGCCTTAGATATGTTGTATCTCATGTTGTCCGTAATTTTCTAAGACTGTTGCAGCTCTTTGTATTTGTAGGCTGGGGTCACAAGTTTGGTTTACAACACGTTTACATTGGTTAATAGGGGTTTTTGGCTAGGACATAGGTGCTCAAATGTCCGAATCGCCACTTTTTTCCGTTTTGTAACACATAAAATATGTAATAAAAAGTGATCTAAAGGTCGCACTGTCCCCAAAATGGTAGCAATGAAAACGTCAGCTTTTCCTGGAAAAAAAAATGACACCTTAGCCAACTCCATACATAGCCATACTCCTAAGTATGAAACAGTTTTATGGGCACTGTCACGCGGGACGTTTATGGCTGCGTTTGTGCAAAATGCCAGCGTCTCGTTCCCGACCGCAGGCAATTACATAGAAACGCCGATGCGATCGGGCCGCGGCCCGCCCAGCCAAAACGCAACGTGGGACAGTGCCCTTTTAGTTTAGTTTTATGTAAGTTTTTCTAGTATCATAATAAAACAAAAAGGACCCTTCTAAAATGACGCAACACAAAGCTGAGACCTGGTAAATGGTAGTAAGACTATTTGTTTGAAAAACAGAACATTTTGAATTTTGAAAATAGCACATTTTTCCAAATTTTTTATCAATTTCACTATTTTTCATAAATAAATGCTAAATATATCAACAAAAATTTCCCACTAACTTGAAGTACAAAACGTTACGGAAAAACAAACTAAAAAACACTTGGGTAAGTTAAAGCCTTCTAAAGTTATAATCGGATAAAGTGACACGTGCTGGTTTTGAAATATAGGCCTTGGTCTTCAAGACGCAAAATGAGCTTGGTCACTAAGGGGTTAAAATTCAGCTGCCCCATTGTTATTTTCCCCATTGTTATTTTCTTGGGAAAGATGGCTCGCTAGCAGCTGAAAACAGCAGGCCCAGGTCTTACACATCTAATATACAGTACTACAGCACATGCTCAAGATTTTCATATAGAAAATCTGCATGAAAATCCGTATTAAACTTTCTACAAATGTATTTTGGTGGATGTTTACGGGCAGTAATTGACTCGGTGAAGCAGATAATTACAGCTGGTCCCTGTGTTTCTAGTGATGGGACACATTTGTGACCCTTCTTATAAACAGGATGAAGGTCAGTGATACAGCACTGGCGTTTCTTAGTTTGATGGGGAAAATGCTGGTTTGATAAGTAATTTTAGCTAATGGCCACTACTTGCACAGAAGTGAACATCCTATAGAAGGGAGAATAAAATGTAGATAAAGTCCTTCAGAGCTGCTGTGTGCCGGTGACTAGGTTTCCCCAGAGAGCTACGACATGACTAGATCCAGAAAACAATCCTAGCTGTCACTTTACACTGGGCTGAAGGACTCGCTGACCTGCATTGTGAGCTCTTCAAGTCTTATTTCAGCCGTGGTTATTTTTCTCTTCCTCGAGCATCAATACGACTCAGAAAATGTGTTGACAAATATTCAAATTGTTGTCTTCAACGGAGATGTCACCCCGTACATTGCTGAAGGCTGTAAACTTGTCCGCAATACGGCAAGAAATAACCAGGAGCAGGTCCGGTTTTCCTAGCAGTCATTTAAATGAGTAACCTGCCAGTAGTCCTCTCAGATCTGTCTGTGAAGTGTATCGTACTATAAAAGACGAGATAACATAATACAATAGAGGCTACAAAAGCTTCTTCTGTTAGTCAACATTTTATAATGCTTTTTTTCTGGGAATTTTTCTATAAATTTCTTTAAAAAAAAAAAACAAAACAAGGTTTCATACCATTTCCCCAATGCACTCGACCATCCAGGGTGACTCCTGACAGAACAAGAAATGCAAGAAGAGGATCATCAGCCAGTCACTGGTTGAAACCATAAACAGTTCTTATGTTGTTTAAGAGACTCCCACCCAAGAGTGATGGGGAAACATACAATTTTATTATTTTCTTGATCTCCTATAAAGTCTTTTACAACAGTTTTGAATGTCGGTTCACATGTGGTAATAACTACCCAGTGATGGCGAACCTATGACACGCGTGTCAGCACTGACACGCGTAGCCATTTTTGGTGACACGCGGCCGCCCAGCGCCCGCGGTCCGCCCCCCTCCCTGTGTAATGTGCTGCCCCTGTGTTAATGTACCGCCCCCGTCCCTGTGTTTCTGCCCCCTGCTTACCTGTCCGGCGCCTCGTTGGTCCGCCCACCGTCTGCAACTCCTCCGGCTCCTCCAGGCTGTAGTGCGCGCTGCTCGTCACGTGACTGATGCGACCCGACGTTGAGTCACGTGACCCGAGGCGCGCGGTGCAACCTGGAGGAGCCAGGCCGCCATTATCGTCAGACCTGCCAGTAAAGCTACAGGGAAGAAGACATCACTGGGTAAGTATATAAGTTTATTATTATATTATATTTAAAGGGAGGCAGTTAGGGGTATTTTAGCAGTAAAAGTAGGCGGCTAGGGGTATTTTAGTAGTAAAGGCAGGCGGCTAGGGGTATTTTAATAGCAAAGGGAGGCGGCTAGGGGGGTATTTTAGTAGTAAAGGGAGGCGGCTAGGGGGGTATTTTAGTAGTAAAGGGAGGCCATAAACAGTTCTTATGTTGTTTAAGAGACTCCCACCCAAGAGTGATAGGGAAACATACAATTTTATTATTTTCTTGATCTCCTATAAAGTCTTTTACACCAGTTTTGGATGTCAGTTCACATGTGGTAATAACTAGACCAGTGATGGCGAACCTATGACACGCGTGTCAGCACTGACACGCGTAGCCATGATGGCGAACCTATGACACGCGTGTCAGCACTGACACGCGTAGCCATTTTTGGTGACACGCGGCCTCCCAGCGCCCGCGGTCCGCCCCCCTCCCGAGGCGGCTAGGGGGGTATTTTAGTAGTAAAGGGAGGCGGCTAGGGGGGTATTTTAGTAGTAAAGGGAGGCGGCTAGGGGGGTATTTTAGTAGTAAAGGGAGGCCGCTAGGGGTATTTTATTAGGGAAGGAAGGCTGCTGCTGGACATGTTCTTAATAAGGGGAGGCCGCTGCTGGACATGTTCTTAATAAGGGGAGGCTGCTGCTGGACATGTTCTTAATAAGGGGAGGCCGCTGCTGGACATGTTATTACAAAATTAGGTTTTTTTCTAAAGGTGACACATCACCTGAGTTATGCTCGGTTTTTTGGCGAATTTTGACACACAAAGCTCAAAAGGTTGCCCATCACTGAACCTGCCTATGACGTTGAAACATCAGACATGTGACTGCCCATGTGACTTGTTGCTTTTATGGACATTATTCTGATGTGCCGATACAGTATAAACTTTTTTCAGAGAACTGGCTGTGCTATCCCTAAGACTACATGCATGGGACTGTAAATGACCTCACAAACAGGCCCCATAGATTTGTATTATGCATATTCACAGTGGGGAGAGAAAGTGTCACCACACCATTACACTGGCAGGCATATATTTTGCACCGCTGCCAGTCGCTTCCAATGGACAACTGTGGGGGGAGCGGGTACCTGCCCCTTTCCCCCTGCTGATGTCTGCCAGCCATAATAGGCAGCAAACGATACCTAATTGTGGACCGTTTTGCACACTGGGTAGTGGCATGAAGTCTTATATCCAGGTCCGTGGAGTCTAAGTAGGTGACAATTTTGTTGGGGTCCAAATCGAAGTCGTGATAAAATGAACTAACTCCACAAACGTGTAATAAATTATAAGTAAGTAGTTAAGTATAAAAGTACTCGCCACTCCTGGGTCTTCTCCTGTGGGCACTCTGTGTCTGAGGTCAGAAGCCAGAGCAGAGCCGTGTGCCAGGAGAGGACCCCCGGAGCAGTGAGCACCTCTGACCCGCCCTTACCACTACCCGTCCTCCAATAAATGCTTCAGTTATGTTACATCAGATATGGAAGTTCTCATTGAACCTCAACTCGTTGCTTGTGGCCTTTTGGCCCTGCTTGTGCACCCCATTTCCCCTTTTAGTTGAGATGAATGTGTGCTGCACTTTATGTACATGCTCAGGAGTGAAGTTTCACTGGGAAGGAATACCGACGTGTATCTCAGCACTACTAGAGCAACCAGGAAAACAGGACTGTGAAGTGTGATTCATGGAGTCGGTTACTTTTTGGTGGAGCTGTAGTCTTGGCTTAATGACCACCTTCAGTAACTAGAATAGTATAGTAGAATTGTATACAATTACATTAGTTATAGCCGTCTAATAACGTAGTTGTACCCGGAGAACTACAACTCCCATCAGTCTCGCCTGACAACTGGAAGAGGGGACTACGGGCCAGGGTTGCTACCGGAGCATCCACTGCTGGAGGGCACAGAGTGCCGGCTCGATAGTGACCGTAGCACAGCGGAGCCGAGCACTTTCCGTGTATGCAGCAGGCCGGACTGCTGAGCCATAGAGGGATAGGCAGGGGGGATAGCCAGGCATGACTACTTCAGCTATGGAGGGCAGCAGGGGCTATGGAGGGCACACAGGGCGGGGGTTATGAAAGGATAATGAATGTATAAGGAAATGGAGGGCGAAAAGGGGGGGCTTATGCCCATGGAACTAGAACGTTCTCAACCAGGGAGGGCAGACAGGTGGCTATGCCAGGCACTGACTGATCTAAGCAATGGAGGGCAGCCAGGATGGCTAGCCAGGCAATGATGTATCAGCCATGGAGCGGCAAGCTCAGGGGGGCTATGCCAGGCACTGACTGTCTCAACCCGTGGAGGGAAAGCTCAGGGGGCTATGCCAGCACTGACTGTCTCAGCAGTGGGGAGGGGGGCCCCCAGAAGCCGAGGCAGACAGGGCAGGGGCCTATGCCAGGCACTGACTGTCTCAGCCGTGGAGGGCAGGCACAGGGCAGGTGGCTATGACAGGCACTGACCACTTCAGCCGTGGAGGGCAGCACAGGGCAGGCTGGCTATGCAGGCACTGACCACTTCCGCAGTGGTAGGGGGGCGAGCACAGGGCAGGGGGCTATGCAAGGCAATGAATAACATCGGTAATAACTAATCTGGTTACAGGGATCAATATGTCATACGTCAAAAACGGATGTGTTACCAGTGACCTACCCAGTGGACACCAGTACTTGTGAGAGAGAGGCACGTAACATTTATGAGTTGAGGGTTTGTGACCCAAGTCACAAATTTTTAGCACCAATAGCAGTGTCTGGTGTGACGATCTGTGACTGCTGCCATGCACAGTTGTGAATGTGTGTGACTGCCCATTGGCCCCAACAGTTGTGAATGTCGTTGTGACCTTGCCCATTGGCACCAGTGTGGAATGTGTGTGACCCGACCATTGCAAAACCAGTGTGAATGGATTCCACAGTTAAATGGACCACAATTTTCCAATCACGGTATTTCCCAGGTAGGTTGCATATAAAAAGGTTTTTGATTAAAGTGTGTGTGGGGGAAGTCAGGACGTATATGGTTTACTTTCTTTATAATATCGGATTTCATATGATACAGGTGTTTATCTGGGATACAGTTATTTATTCACATGCCAGTTACATGAGTTTCTCTTCTAAGTAGTGATACTAAGAAGGAATTACTGATCAGGATGTTCGGAGGCATTTGTCGCTACATCCGCCAGTGTCTCGTGCTCCCATTACTATTTACAGTTCTGTAAAAATTTTAATGTTTTTTTTTCATTGGAAAGTCCAGTAATACTGGATAAGAAAATATTTTCCTCTAATTCTGTATCCACTACTGAATCACGTTTACAGGGTTTTGCGCCGGATATCATTATATTTATATGGGAGAAATGAATAGAAGTCACAACGGACAGAATAAGCCACCCGTATTCATTTATGGTGTCTTTGCTGCATTGGAGACAGCCGAAGTATATTTATCATCATTGTAGTCACTTATTAGAGGAGGGAGAATGTGCAGTATAATTATTACTTATTATTGTGCGCTTTATTCTTAAACTAGCGGACTTATAGTGCCTACAGCTGGTAATGATATGAAGGAATACCTGGTGCGCTGAATGAATCTTAGATGACATTATTATGAGCCAACTGAGATCCTGTACCACTACACTACTCCAGGCTACAAGCCATTTTTAGGACGGGGAGGCCAATGCTGTGGCTGAGGTCTGCCCAGTCCTGTTGGACTGTATTAAGGATATAGTCGGGTTCTATGCCCCTAATCATTGTATACTAGAGATGGACCACACAACATGGACTATATGGACTATGCTATCCGTCCTGCGGTGTGTGCCTAAGTCCTGTGAAAAGGAAATTCAGGCGGTGTACATGGCATGGCCTCTCCAGGAATAGTGGATTATTCACCCTGTGGTTTACACTCACTGCTACAAATGTCATCGAGTTTGCAAAACAGAGGATGCTTTGTTGGAATGCAACGTAGAACGATTTGTCAGTTGTGTATCTAGGGTCTTGTATCCTAATAATCTGAATGGTTCTACTATAACTACATGCAGGAAACATACAGGGCCAGCTGGAAAGAATCAGTTGCTTGTTCCTTTTTGCCTAAGGTATTTCGGCACGCGGATACTGCGTTGACCCACTTCCGACTGCCAAAACATGATGGTTCAGCCTTTGGGATCCACTTTGCAGGGGTTCGGCATGATCAAAAACAACTCGCTGGAATTACAATTTATCTGGTTTTGAACAATCCATAGGATTAGGGGTAGGTCACAAGGGCAGCCATCAGGAAATTAGGGGCCCATTACCAGCAAAAAAGGTCTGGGCCCCAACACACCCAAAAACCGAACAAGCCTCCTGCCCCCCGAGTGACCTTGTACAAACAGGGTTTGAGGCCCTGTTGCTAGGACAAGGCACACCTTTGTAGATGCCAATAGGAGTCATTACTTTTGGCCAAGTTATTTATTTTTATCGTGGCACATATGGCATCAAAAAACTAAAGCATGTTGAAACAGTAAAACATATAAAGTGTTTTTAACAAAGCATATAACAATTATAACAAATGTGTATGCGGCTGTAGCTCCAGGTTATGCTGTGTACTTTTGTACTGTAGCACCATGTATGGTTGTGTGTATGGCCAATGTAGCTCCCATATGTATGGCCGTGTGTACTGCACGCTGTATAAAGACTATATACTATAGCGAAAAAGGGCCTCCCCCCCCACCACGCGATAGAAAGAATAGGGCCTATCCCCCACCCAGGATAGAAAAACGGGACATCATCCCCACCCCCCACGATTAGAAAAAGGGCTCATCCCCACCCAAAGGATAGAAAAAGGGCCTAAGCCCCCACCCCACGGATGGAAGAAATAGGGCCTCAACCCCCCCCACCCCCACCCAGGATAGAAATAGGGCTCATTCCCCCCACCCCCGGATAGAAAGAGGGCCTCATCCCCCACCCCAGGAGAAAAAGGGCCTCAATCCCCCACCCAGGATAGAAATAGGGCCTCTCCCCCCCCCAGGATTAGAAATAGGGCCTCATCCCCCACCCCAGGATAGAAAAAGGCCTCATCCCCAACCCAGGATAGATAGAAAAAGAGGCCTCATCCCCCACCCCCACGAGAGAAAAAGGCCTAATCCCCCACCCAAGGAATGAAAAAAGGGCCCTCATCCCCCACCCAAGGATAGGAATCGGCTTCATCCCCCAACCCAGATCAGAAATCGGGCCTCATCCCCACCCCAGGATAGAAATCGGGCCTCACCCCAACAGGATAGAAAATAGGGTCTCATCCACCACCCAAGGATAGAAATGGGCCCTCATCCCCCACCCCAGGATAGAAAATAGGGACGCATCCCCCACCCCAGGAGAGAATAGGGCATCAAGCCCCCACCCCAGGATAGAAATAGGGCCTACCCCACCCCAGGATAGAATAGGGCCTCCTCCCCCACCCCAGGATAGAGATAGAAATAGGGCCTCATCCCCCACCCTAGGATAGAAAATAGGGCTTCATCCCCCACCCTAGGATAGCAAATAGGGCCTCCATCCCCCACCTAGGATAGAAATAGGGCCTCACCCCCCACACCCAGGATAGAAATATGCCCACCTCCACCCCGGATTAGATAAGGGCCTACCCCCACCCCAGTACCGACCGGACCCAGACATACACACACACACAGAGGACCTTAACGTGGTCAGCACCGAGGGGAACGAGCCATCTAAGGTGCAGGCGAGCACAGGAGCAGGACGCAGGCATCGGGAGCCGGGACCACGCGGGCCCCGCCGGGAGATAAGGGGAACAGAGAAGGACGGTGAGAGAGAAGGGGCAGAGCTAGGCGGGGGAAGAGCGAAGGGGAGCGATAGAGGGTGAGAGCGCGGGGAAGAGGCAGGGGTGAGAGCGGGGGGGGGCCCGCGCAGGGTGAGAGCGCAGGGGCTGCAGCGAAGGGTGAGAGCGCCGGGGCCGCGCAGAGGTGAGAGCTCCGGGGGCCGCGCCGTCATGGGAGAGTTGGGAACTCGACCGCATCGGAGCTGTGTGCAGCACAGACCGCACAGTCTGCGGCCCACCGGCCGGGCCCCCCCCCCTAGTGTCTTAGAGTCCGGGCCCCATAGGGCAGTACCAGTTGTACTGCCCTATCGGCGGCCCTGCGGTTCACACGTTGCAGTTAATTTAAAAACTGTTATTGCAATTAGTTATGCGGTGGTTTAGGGCAATTTCTTATTTTAAAAAGTGAATACATGGTTAGGAGGTTTCCTCTTTCAAAATCAAGTGCACCCGTTCAGTTCTGTCTTTCGCCTGTTGAAATAACAAAACTGCACCTGAACCACCTCAAAGCTGTTTTGATGCAGTCGTAACCAAAGTGTGACCGCACCCTAGCCCCTCATTATACTTCTCCAAAACTACTACCCATCGGGTCCTGTGAACCTTTTTGTAACCCTGAGGGTGCCGCGTCACCCGTCGCGTTTAAGCATGTGTTTAAAAACACATTGGGAATAGTGAAGAGTGATTGCCTAATTAAACAGCTCTAACCACTTGTGTTTACAAAACGCATGCGGGGTTTCAAACGCGATGGTACACATGGCGTTAACAATCATTAACGGTTTCGTTTTGTAAACACAGTTCGTTAGCAGCTGTTTAATTAGGCAAATCACTCTCCAGCTATTTGCAATTGCGTTTTTAAACGGAATGCCGTTAAACGCGACGTGTGACCGCACCCTGACACGGTAGTGGTTTAGGTTGATCATGGTTTTGGGAGGAGGGGGGCTTGTCCCTGTTAGATGGTTGTGTGACACTATTGAGACCTTAACTATAGAGGCATTTGAGGAAGAAGAAACATTTGTTACTGACCTAGAAACATGGACTGATAACAGTTATGCTGGGGGATGTGATATATAACTGTAGAGGTCCATTGCTTGCAGAGAACCGTTGCATTTGATTCTATGTCCCAGAACCACAAGCTGAATGTGATCTGAACAATTAAATTCAATTTAATATACACAAAAAGCATGGCCAGGTACTATAGAACGGAATTAGGGGCATCTGTGTAGGCTTTATCGGAACATACCGAAAAGCTAGGTACTCCATAGGTAGCAGTCCGATTGTTGCGACCTAGCTACAGCGGTCCGGCATATTCATGGGGGGGCGGTTCTGAGGAGGCGCTGACGCGCAAGCATGGAGCCTCTGGCAAGTCACTAGCTCGTTATCTGGTGTTGTAAGTGATTGCCCCCGAGAGAGCGAAGAGGGGAGTGCCTCAACCGTCCCCTCATGAATAGACGGACCTCTAAGCTCTGTCCCATAAAGCTACACATTTAAACCTATGATGATAATGGGGGAGGAGCTAGGTAGCTGCGTACTTTAGTATGAATGATTCTGAGAGGTCCTTTTAAGGCTTAAAGCAGGATCGTGGACAGTGAAATATAATTTTTCCCTTTGGTCCAGAGAGAAGAATTGGGATTACCAGCCTTCACCTAGTGTGATTTCAGTTCTAATTTTCTAGCTGTTGCCAGCAGCTCTGTGTATTTGTAGGCTGGTTGGGTCACAAGTTTGTTTACAACGGGTTTACATTGGTCAATAGGGGCCATTTGGCTAGGACATAGCTGCTCAAATGAGTGAATGCACACTTTTTTGCGTTTCCGTAACACATAATAATAAAGTGATAAGTGCACGCCCAAACAAGAATTACGCACTTCCTAAAAATGAACCTAGCATACTAGCATCTAATGACAGTTAGCGCTGTCACGCGGCGTTATGCAAAATGGGTGCCATGAAATGCCAATCTCGTTACGCGACCCGATAAGGAATAATAGAAACAACGTATTGGAGTCGCACGGGCCGTGGCCCGCCCAGCCAAACGCACGCGGGGACGGCCTTTAGTTTAGTTTTAGTTAATTTTTCTCGATCATAATCAAAGGATCTTAAATAACGTCATGCCCTTCTACTACCCCCATCCATTCGTATGCCGCAACACCAAAGCTGGAACCTAAATGGTAGTTAAGACTATTTTGTTTGAAAAACAGACACTTTTTTTGAATTTGAAAATAGCACATTTTTTCCAAATTTTTTATAACTTTCACTATTTTCAATAAATAAATGCTAAAATTCAAACAAAAATTTCCCAACTAAGATTGAAGTACAAAACGTTACCGAAAAAGAACAAACTAAAAAAACATTGGGTAAGTTAAAGCTTCTAAAGTTATAATCGGATAAAAGTACACGTGCTGTTTTGAATATAGGCCTTGGTCATCAAGACGCAAAAAGAGAGCTTGGTCAATAAGGGGTTAAAAAATTCAGAGCCCATTGTATTTTCCCCGTCGTTATTTTTTTGGGAAAGATGGCTCGGCTAGCAGCTGAAACGCAGCGCCCGCCCCAGGTCTTACAACTTATATACGTATATTCACTCGTGGTAAGTATACAGGCTACACCATTGCTCAAGATTTTCATATAGAAAATCGCCATGAAAAATCTGATATAAACTTTCATACAAATGTTTTTGTTTGGGAGTGTTACGGGCAGTAAGGTTAGAGATATAGCTGCCTGTTCTGTGATGGAACATTTGACTTTCTATCAGATAGCAGTGATACAGCACCTCTAGTGAGGGATAATACTTGGTGTGAGTTAGAGTGAATTTAGACTAGTGGCCGACTACTTGGCAACAGATAGTGGAAACATCCTATAGATAGGGAGAACATAAAATGTAGAAAAGTCCTTCAGCAAGTGCTGCGATGCCGGTTGGAACTAGGGGTTCCCCAGAGAGCTACACGCATCATGACTAGATCCAGAAAAAATCTAGCGTCACCTGACACTGAGGCACCTGAAGGACTCGCTGACCCATTGTGAGCTCTTCAAGTCTTCCTTATTCAGCCGTGGTTATTTTTTTCCTCGTCCATATGAGGAGAACATAAACAATAGCGGGAACAATCAAGGAAAATGTAATTAGGACAAAGTAACTAGAAATAGTGTATTCACGGAGTGTAACACCTAAATCTGATGAAGGCTTGTAACTTTGTCACAACTTACGGCAAGAAATAACCAGGGCAGGTCCGGTTTTCCTAGCGTCATATTAAATGAGTAACCTGCCTAGTTAGTCCTCTGGATCATGTCTTATGGAATGTTTACTATAAAAGACAAAGATCAACTTCTAATACAATAGAGGACTACATTTTCGATACAACGCTTCTTTTTATATATAACTAATTTTGGTATATGTCGTTTTTTCTTAAGAGAATCTAATTATACAGTTGTATACCATTCCGCCAATGACACTCAGACCATCCAGGGTAGACTCCATGATCAGAACAACGTAAAGATGCAAGGCGAAATCATGCTGCCAGTCACTGGTTGAAACCACTAAACAGTTACTTTATTGTTTTGAAGAGACTCCCACCCAAGATGATGAGGGAAACATAACATTTATATTTCTGATTCCCTATATAAAGTCTTTTACACAGTTTGGGATGTCAGTTCAAATTGTGGTAATAACTAGACCAGTGATGGCGAACATAAGACACGCGTGTCAGCACTGACACGCGATAGCCTTTTTGGCGACACGCGGCTCCCAGCGCCAGCGGTCCGCCCCCCTCCCCTGTGTAAGTGCTGCCCCTGTGTTAATGTACCCCACCGTCCCGGTTTCTGCCCCCTGCTTACCTGCTCCGCGCCTAGTGGTTACCGCCCACGTCGGCAACTCCTCCGCTCCTCCAGGATGTAGTTAGTGCGCGCTGCTCGTTCACGTGACTGACGCGACCCGACGTGAGTCACGTTTTTTTTGTTTTTTTTTTTTTTGACCCGGAGGCGCGGGTGGCAACATGGAGGAGCCAGGCCGCCATATCGTCAGACCTGCCAGTAAAGCTACAGGAAGAAGACATCACTGGGTAAGTATTTAGAGGTTATTATTATTTTAAAGGGAGGCGGCTAGGGGATTTGGTAGTAAAGGGAGGGGGGCGGCTAGGGGTATTTTAGTCGTAAAGGGAGGCCGCTAGGGGTATTTAGTAGTAAAGGGAGGCGGATGTAGCTTAGGCGGTGGGTATTTTGTAGTAAAGGGATGCGGCTAGGGGGTATTTAGTAGTAAGGGAGGCGGCTAGGGGGGGTATGGGGGTATTTAGGCGGATTTGCAGTAGTAAAGGGAGGCGGATCCTAGGGGGTATTTTAGTCGTAAAGGCCGAGGCCAATAGGGGTATTATTACGGGAAGGAAGGTTGCTGCTGGAACAGGTTCTTACTAAGGGGAGGCCGCTGTGGACATGTTCTAATAAAGGCGGAGGATGCTGCTGGACAGGTTCTAAGTAGGGAGGCCGCTGCTGGACATGTTATTACAAAAATTAGGTTTTTTTATAAAGTGAAACCATCACCTGAGTTATGCTGGTTTTTTTTGTGTATTTTGACACACAAAGCCAAAGTTGCCATCACTGAAACTGGACTATGACGTTGAACAGCGACATGTGACTGCCCTGGTTGCTTGTTGTTTATGACATTATTCTGATGTGCCGATACAGTATAAACTTTTTCGGAACTGCTGTTGCTATACCTAAGATACATGATGGGACTGTAAATGACCTCCAAACAGGCCCATAGAGTGTATATGATATTCACAGTGGGGAGAGAAAGTGTTCACCACACACATCCACTGGCAGGATATATTTTGTAACCTGCCAGTCGCTTCCAATTGGCAAAACGGGGGGGGAAGCGGGTACCTGACCCTTTCCCCTGCTGATGTCGGCCAGCCATAATAGGCAGCAAACGATACCTAATTGTGGACCGTTTTGACAAACTGGGTAGTGGCATGAAGTCTTTATATCCAGTCCGTGGAGTCTAAGTAGGTGACAATTTTGTTGGGGTCCAAATCGAAGTCTGATAAATGAAATAACTCCACAAACGTGTAATAAATGAAAGTAAGTAGTTAAGTATAAAAAGTACTGCCACTCCTGGGGTTCTTGTCAGGGGCATCTGCTATGGCTTCTGACCTCAGACCACAGAGCAGTTGCCCGGAGAGGATCCCGGACGCAGTGAGCCCCTCTGACCCGCCCTGACCACTACACGGCCCTCCAATAAGCTTTCAGTGATGTTAAATCAGATATGGAAGTTCTCATTGAACCTCAACTAGTGCCTTGACAGCCTGATTGTGCCTTTTGGCCCTGCTGTGCACCCATTTCCCCTTTTTTTGAGAGGAATGTGTGCTGCACTTTATGTACATGACTCAGGAGTGAAGTTCACTGGGGAAGGGAATTACCGACGTGGATCTCAGCACTACTAGAGCAACCAGGAAAACAGGACGGTGAAGTGTGATTAGGAGAAGTCGGTTACTTTGGTGGAGCTGCAGTTTTTTTTCCTTTGGGTGATGGACCATACCGCCAACTACTGAGTAAAGACACCAGCGGGCACTGGCCCCAAGCACGCAACGTCATCTTTTGGGGTTTCTGTAGTGTTTCTTGATCCTGCGCTGATCGAAAGATCAGGACCGAGTTTAAAGTTGTCGGTCACAGCCAGAGACCCTGGAGAGAAGATGGCAGCGGTTCATCAGGTAGAAGCGGTGCAGTTGTCAGGTTATATGGGTGCAGCATTTCTGTGGTTTTATATTTTTAACTTGCTCATCTCCAAAAGCCACAACTTTTACAATGAATTGTACTTCCTAGCGGCTGTATTAAATACTCCATGCAATGTAACAAGAAGCTGAAAAAAAAAAATCACATTTGCATAATTTTCTTGCAGGCTGTGATTGTGCATTTTGGGATGCTAGTATACCTACCATGATTTTGTGTAATTATATTTTCATTACAGTTGGGTGATTTAAATACATTTTTTTGACATTTTTTTTTTTTTAACTTTAAATGGTCAAGGCGTGTTAGCAAGCATTGGGTGTCTGCTGTTTCATACAGCCATCGTCTATACTCCCTGGAGTGGGCTCAGTTGCTGAGTCTATACACTCTTAGGCTATATTCGCACAAAGATATGGGGGACGTATATACGGCCGATATACACTCACCGGCCACTTTATTAGGTACACCATGCTAGTAACAGGTTGGACCCCCTTTTGCCTTCAGAACTGCCTCAATTCTTCGTGGCATAGATTCAACAAGGTGCTGGAAGCATTCCTCAGAGATTTTGGTCCATATTGACATGATGGCATCACACAGTTGCCACAGATTTGTCGGCTGCACATCCATGATGCGAATCTCCCGTTCCACCACATCCCAAAGATGCTCTATTGGATTGAGATCTGGTGACTGTGGAGGCCATTTGAGTACAGTGACTTCAGTAACTAGAATAGTATAGTAGAATTGTATACAATTACATTAGCATCAATGTCATTGGAAGTTCCTCTACCAATTTCATTGGTAAGTCAATGTTATTTAGAAGAGATTTGGAATGTAGACTTGCATCATACAATCTCAATTAAACCAACTTTGTATCTTCTTTTCTCTTAGGACCATTGAAGCCAGAAATCACCATAACCTACATTGCTGTGTCTGCTATTTTCTTCAACAGTGGACTGTCATTAAAAACAGAGGTAGAGTATATACACTTATTTTCTAAGGATATAATGGGTTCCTGGGTTTGCTCTATCGTATTTTGATAAAAATATATATTGTAATGTCAAATAAGATGCTGTGGGTTATGAATGCACAACAGATTCTTTATTATGTATGTGTGTTGTTATGGTCTGTTTTCCATATTCAAGTACCACTTAGGCTATATTCACACGAACGTATGGGGGACGTATATACGGCCGATATACGTCCCCCATACACTTCTATGGGCGCACGGCACCCTACGGGAGCGGTACGGTGCCGCACACGTGCGGCACCGTACCAGGGAAAAAGATAGGGACCTGCCCTATCCTTTCCGTAATACGGCGCCGGCGCATAGGTCTATGGAGAGAGGGCGGGGTGAGCTGCGCTCACTCCTCCTCCTATCCCCGTAACACTGCCCGTGCCGCTACGGTACGGACGGGCGGGCATACGGCAGGTGAAATAGCTTAGATGTATCATTTTTTTCTTGTTTCGTTGACATATTATAGCAGCTTTTATATTGAGGAATTTCTTCTTTCCGCATTATGCAGTTACACATAGATTGTCACAGGATATGCCATAAATGTTAGATGCAGGTTCCATTTCTGGGACCACCTTGATGTCTACAAGAAACCACTTGGGCTATGCAGTCTCAATATTTTTCACCTTTCCTTTGGGTTTGTTCACATCTGGACTGGACCCTCTTTCACCAATAGGTCATCTATCCTGACAAGTGAACGTCTTGGTTGGAAGCCATTTCTTCAACTGGATATTTTGTAAAAAAAAAAAAAAAAAAAAGTACCTGTGTGAAGATAATTTTCCATAAATGTAGCCTTGATGTCCCTTAAAACGAGATTGTTGTCCTATGATACGACCTTATCTGCTGAAGGGATTGCACAGATGTCCGGGAGCTACAGTATGTCCCACAATTGTTCTGTGTTAAAGAACACCCAGTCCAAGTGGTCAGGCGCGTCCATAGCACGTCTGACCACTTCTGCCAGGGTGCAGGGGGTGGTCCTATCCAAGGACAGGAATCTTGTTTCTAAAGGCCAACAGGGCTTTATTTATGGGAAATTATTTTCACACAGGTACATTTTTTTTTTTTTAATAACCACTAATTAAAGAAATGTGTATATACGTATGGCAGATTATTTAAATTAAATGTGAATCCTCAGTTAAGAACACCCCTTTAAGTATCCTTGCCTATTCATTGCCAGCACAGTACATCTTGTACAATTCTCAGGCGACATGCATATAAAAGTTTGTCATTCTGGGTGTCGCTGCTGATGTGTACTAAGGTTGAGTTTCCAGGTGTTGTTTCCCATAGTGCTCATCAGGTGGAGACATTCTCACCATCAGCTTGTAGATCCTGTAGCTTATACACTAATTATTATATTGCTTAATTTAATTTACAGCATGTAATGCATTTCCCCACTGTGGATCAGAGCCATTAAATTCACCAGAGCATCTTATTGCAGATAGGCACCGTGTATGGGAATGTTAATGGGTCTGTATCCTACTACAGCTACAAATGAAGCTTGGAGACAAATTGCGTTTATTTATCTGAACATCTCAAGAGGATGGTTATTAAAGCACAGCAAAAACCTCCAAATCCTGCAAATGTAATTCATGTACCAACAGGGAAAATGCAGAATGGAAGACGGTATAATAGATGTCAAACAAGAACCAGTCTCAGAAATGAAAAGTTAAATATTTGTGCAAGAAATACATGCATGTCTTTATTTCCACGGTATTCACTTGTTCTATTTCCCATGTTGTTTGTTTTAATATATCCTGAAAGCATTTTTATATCCTTGCATCCAGGAAATCTATATTTTGTTAGACACCGTGGGGCCTCCACTTACACAGTCAGATTGGTGTAATGAAGGCATCATTTGTAGCTTGTGTCTTGTTCTACACAAATACATCAGGATGAGTTGCATCATATTTCCTGATTTATATGTGACGCGCCCAGCTGCTTACACGTCTACTGCCCGTGCAGCTTTGTTTCTTGTTCTTTCCCTCGGATACTGTATTGGTCTCGAGTGGATACAATCATATTTACCCCTGGGATATCCTCTAGCGATGAAACTTCATCCCAATTCTGTCTAGTGTCTCTCTCTTGTAGAGTAAAACATCTTTGGAACTACCTCCCAAAATTGCATTAAAAAATGGTCTTTTATGTAGATGGTCCTGTATAAGTTGTATTATAAAAAGTTATCTTTTTAGGAGAGGTTTTACTGTACCTGAGTGAGTGAGTACATGGGCATTGGCAATAGTTCATGTACCGACCACAGTGCAGAGGACGGGATAAATTGATATATGATGCAAGGAGTCCCTAATTCCCTGTAAAACAGCACTGGACACAGTTTAGCGCATAATATATCAATGTAATGTATGGAGTCCCCTCCTCTGCATTGTGGTCAGTCCATGTAATCCTACCAGTGTACCGTCCTTGATTCATGGACAAACCCTAATACAAAGAATACCTCAACTTTTACCCTTTATTTGTATGCAGACACATTGCTGCAGAGAATACCATTGACTAAAAATAGTATTAAAATGTAGTCATTGCCAACATGGGGCAGCAAAATCGACAAAATAAGAGCATACAGAGGTAAATATTTGGGAAATAGGCCTAGGCTAATAACCAGGGAAAGGTAGCAAGATTATATTGATCCAAGGGAACACACAGAAGGAATGGTCCTAGGAATGGGCGCCACACGTTGAAACAGATGGGTAGCAAGACCTACAAGGAAATTCCTTATCACCAGGCACTAAGTGAGAGATCTGAGGACTTTATAGCCCATCCATAGCAGCTGCAAAGCAGGACAAGTAAGGATTAACCATTGGGTTGCCTTACAGCAGAGCATAGAGAATAATAAACAGAAGCACACAGAAACATTTAAAGGACATCTACCACCAGGAAAAAAAGACTGTATGCAAAGTGCTTCATCCTGGTGGTAGGTGACCTTTAAGGAACATTATTAGCGGCTTCTGTCTGACCCGTACCTTTTTAATGGAACTCTACCATCAAAATTAATCATGAATAAACCAGCTTACATATAATTCCAGGAACTGTGACTGTGGTCATCTTATATGTTTTATCCATGGCCTCCTTCCTCTAAAAGCAACACATTTATGTTAATGAGCCAGAAGGGCTCTGGGGAGGCATCACAGAGCCTCTCCATGCTGTAGCTTCACAGGCTGTTACACTGTGCAGGAGCATGTCTCCCCCATCCACCCAGGTCCACCAGCACTTCATTCAGCCTGCTGTAATCTCATACAGTGGGAGGGGAGAAATTCTCCTGCACAGTGTAACTGTGTGTGAAGCTACAGTATGAAGGGACTCTTTTAATGCTATTCAGACTTATAAGCATAATTTTAAAAGTTAATTTTAGAAGAAAGGAGACAAAATAAAAGTTGTGGAGTTGATAAGCCAAACTTCTGACTCCGACTCCTCAGTTTCCCCAAATTTAACTCCAGCTCCACAAAAATGAACTTTTCCGTGTCACTCTAGCAGTGCTGAGATAAATTTGGGGACTCCTTCTCAGTTCCCTTTTCCTCTGATCTGTAGTGGAGGAGCTTCACTAATGAACATGTACAAAAATTGCAGCCGCATTCATCTCGACTAAAACCCTAGAAATGAGCGTTTCCATAGCTAGTGGAAGTGATGATTGGTGCAGGAGGCTGGGTAGTGGTGAGTAGAGTGAAGACCTCCCTGGTCCTCTCCTATCACTCCACTCTGTATCCTGACTCCTGACACTGGTTGTATGCGTTGGCTTGAGTACACAGACCAGAGTGGTGCATGTAAGAGAGAAGAAGCTGCAGCATGGTGCAAGTAAAGGATTTATTTATTGTTCTTGTCTGCCATGGGGTCTCCAGTATTAGTAGTTTTATGCTCGGTGGGGTAACCAGTATTATTAGTCCATTAGTTGTATTATCTGGCGGTCTCTCATGTGTTATCTAGGATGTTGGTTACCACTGCTCTTCTTAGTAATATGACAATGTGACCCTTGAACCAATAAATGTTGTTCACCCCTGGCCTACATTTTTAGATCAGAAATAGACATTTAAGGAAAAATTCATAATTTTTAAAATAATTTTTTGTATGTTTGTGAAGTCTGAGTCGGTCCATTTAATAACGACTCCTCTGACTCGGACTCCAAAACTCTGATTACCACAGTCAATGTGCCTGGATCTATGAGTAAGTGCCCCTGGTTTATCCATGCTTGTTATTGATGGTAGATTTGGTCATGGGGTGTGACCAAAATTAAACTACACATACTTGCCTTATGTCCCCTTCATCTTGATCCCGGCGTTGGTCTCTTCTATTCTTGACACTTGCTGAAAAAAAACTTATTAAAAGCAGGCCGGATTGCAGGGATTCATGCCTTCTTCTTGATGGACACCTTCTTCTCCTGTGTTGCAGAGGGAGGTGATGTCACACAGGAGGTGTGAATAATTAGCATCCTGGAGCACCGGACAATGTGTCCCAGCACTCTGCCATGCTTTTTAGAAGTCTTTTTTTTTTTCAGGCAATCCCGGCGTGTTAATCTTGGAGAAGACAAGCGCTGGGATGAAGGTGAAGAGGACAATAGGTGAGTATGTTTAGCTTTATTTTCGTTAGATGGTAGATTTCCTTTAACCCTTATCTTTATCATAACTTCATGTAACCTTCTGAAGTCATGAACATTTGAGGATAGCCAATAACAAGCATACCCCTTGATGACATCTGCAGTGACATAAATAGTGTTGTTTTTGATGCAGAATTTATAGTGTTATTGGTGGGGTTTACATTGTAAACGGTGAAGTCTATGGTAAAAACCTGTAACATTCTGTATACATTCTGAATATGTTTCAAGGTTGGGATAAGGAAAACATTGCTACCTTGTAAGGCAGCCCCAATTCCCCAGTGGAGCATCGGTGGCTGTAAGTTTCTACCCATTGGCCTTTATTGGCAAAGTCTCTGTAAGGAAGAGCTTTTACTTGACTGATTTTGTATACTGATCTCTGCAGCGTGGGTCTGTTTATGTGCGGGTTCCGCAGACCTCTGTCTGCATTACAGATAAACCAACAGTATTCGCTTTGCCCATCTGCTGTGCAGAGAATTACTTAGCATATACCATGTGGTAACTGTATATTCACTAGGGTATAGAAGTATTGATTTTACAGCAGATCAACTAGTTAATAAGAAACATCTGCTGTTATGTATACATTACCGTGTTCTGCAATGTGATTCCAATTCTGTTAAATGGAGACAAGATTTCTCGCATAGGATCAGGCTTTGATTTAATTCCTTGTCTGTATCACATACATAAAACCTTATGAGTATGTCATAATCTAATGACTTTAAGGTGGATTCAGTTTCAGTAGAAATACTATATGTGAGGATTACACACAAGGTTACAAGACTTTTATTCTGCTACTTGTAGTTAGACAAAGTTGTTTGACATATTCATTCTCATCAGTTATTTAGAGTTCTTAAATTTAAGTTTTTTAGCGTATGCAAGAGCAAATCGTTATTGCTTTATGAACTGAGGTTTGAGCATTGAATTTATTTTTTTATGATTCAAGTGAAAGAAAATTCTTTAGAAATGGCTTTTTTAAAATACATTTACTTCTTTTTTTTTTTTTCTTTTTTTTTAAATAGTAGATGAGTTTTCTCAAATAATATCAGACTGTTTTCTTTCCAGGAACTCACCAGTGCTCTGATGCATGTGAAGCTTCACCTCTTTGTCCAGGTGTTTACACTCGTCTTCTTCCCAACAGCAATATG
Source organism: Engystomops pustulosus (assembly GCA_019512145.1). Lineage (NCBI taxonomy): Eukaryota > Metazoa > Chordata > Amphibia > Anura > Leptodactylidae > Engystomops > Engystomops pustulosus. The sequence goes on along the minus strand of CM033641.1, from coordinate 59,051,410 downwards.
GTTCTTCCTTCAAGTGCTGTCACTTACGCCGATTAATGAATGGCTACTAAAAGGGTATGTTATGCATCCTGCAGCACATTTACAGATTATATTATTTCAGATTTACCTATTGTAACAATAAACATTAACAACTTTGCGATCTAAATAGTTTGTACCAAAGGTGTCCTCAAACACACCCATTGGTTTTATCTGCGGTCACCCAGTAAGAGATCCTTATGACTCTTGCATACACTTAAACCAAGGTCAGTTAACTATATATAATATAAGTACACTTACCTGGGTCTGCGCTCAGGTTAAAGTTCAATCCTATCTCCAACAATAAATGTGTAGTCTTTGTAACTCTGTAGATCTGTCCTTTAATCCGTACTTGTAAGATAGAAAATCAGATTCCCAAATTTATTAAGGCTGCATTCACATGTTGCTTTTTGTTTGTGTTAACATATGCGTTTTCAAACACATCGGAGCAGCTGTGAAGAGGAGATTTGCCCGATTACATTGCTGTAAACATTGCGTTTACAATGTTAGCTGCTCTGATGCGTTTGAAAACGCATGCGTTAACGGAACGTGTGAATGCAGCCTAAGACTTCAGACTTCTCTTTAATATGATGCCAAACAAATGGTTTTACATGCTGTGGAGCACAAGTGATGCTGTCTCTTTAGCCTTTCTGGGCGACTTGTCGTGGGCTAGCTTCTGCACTTTTCAGCTCAGTTGCATAGGACTTTGGAGGAATTTTTCTTTACAGCTAAATGATGGCGATGTAAAATAAATCATGGAATTCTATAAAAGATATTGATGACTTCCTGAGGGGGATTTTAGTTAATGGTGGTGTAGAAGCTGGGGACAGAGTGTCTTTAACCCCTTTCCGACATGTGACTTGGTTTGTCAAATGTTGACTGCGAGTGAACGGAGAGGGCAGTAATATGCAGCAAACACTAACCGGCAACACCCCTATTGCTCCCCGTGGCGTTATAGGGGAGCGGCGTTCTGTTACCATGGCAACCTCGGTAGCCGGAGACTACACGAAGAAGGGACACATCTCCCCACAGGAAAACTATACCACTAAGAAGAAAATTTATGTAAATGAGAATTGATTCAAATCTCTATAATTGTGCTTTATTAGTAGCTGTGCATCATGAAGTTCACACAAATGATTGTTTTCTGCTGCTGTTATTAGGGACTTTTCATTTTCTATTATAGAATACTAAACTTTAATGATAATAATGCATTGTAACCCAAAACCTCTTTTTTTTTTTATTCACAAAAGCCGTGTAACTACAGCTCCAAAGATACTATTATGGAAATTTTAAAAGCTTTCTCTTATTCTTTGTCTATAAGGGTTTATAAAAAGAAAAAATTCAGGCAGATTTACTTGGATAAAAATGACTTTGGAGATGTATGTGCTTTAGCTGTGCACCCAGAGTGAAATATTTAAGAGTCTTGGAATTGCTTATGTATCTGACTTATGATAATTTTCTGTGGCTAGATGACGAGGAGGAAGGATTAAGATGTCAAGAGAAATTAAGCTAAACACATCAGCCAATCAGTTGCATTCATCACGCCGAGCGTGAAACCTTCTTATATTTAAATGGGATCGTCTCATGTGTGACACGGAGCTCTTCGTTAAGCGCTAATAAGTGTCCTTTATTCCCATTCCACCGCAGACATCCAGTCTTCCCTTATGCTGTCCCCATGTCAAGAATACTTTCCAAATTGGCCCCTTATAATCACTTCAAGTGCTTAATGTGTTTCAGGTTTTAAACTGGTATCCCCCCCTTAGGACTTGGTAGAATGGATGAATATAGCAAGTGATCATGGAAGAAATTCAATACTTCCACTCAAGAAAAGAGAGAACTAAGGGGCCAGCTCCCAAAGATGTAACCATGCTATAAATTATTCTGGTTCATTTATATTTCCCAATATGAGAAGGAAACTTTTAATATTGTTGAAATATATAATGATACCAAAATCCACCAGCCGACTTGCCGGCCTCCCCGCCCGTCCATCTTGCCTGCCTAAACCTGTCACTTCATAAAATGATTTTTCTACCAACTGAAAATAGGAAGAAATGTATTATTTTCTGGTGGCAAGTTTCCTTTAACATTTTTAAAAATTTCGGACTTACATTTTGTCAGCTTTTTTGTTGTTTTTTTACTTGCTCATGTTACCTGTTTTGTCTGTTTATTTAACAAAAACCCCTCAAATTTCTGCAGTACCCTAATATGCCATTTGAATCCATTTGAATGAATACTACTTTCTATTGTGTAGGAGATTTCTTTACAGCCACCACCCGCATATCAGTAATTGATGATCAGATATAGTATATGTAGGTTACATACAGAATTCACCTTTCACAGTAGGTGATGGTCACAGCTTATTAACTCCTCTCTCTGAACAATGACCTTTGCACAAGTCTCAAACTCCCAATGGGGACCACTCATGCCAATAGAGCTAAGGATCCACTTGGTGGTGAACGTTGGAATTACAGAATGTTTAGAATTCTGCTAAATATTGATTCTAAATTTAAAAAGAGCATCAAATAATCTTAAGAACTAAAAATATTATGGTCATTTTCTTATTACACATTCCCTATAACATTCCCTATGATGCCTTTAAAGCTTTTCTCTTAGTGTTTCTTCAGTAAGCATTTTTCCTGTTTAATGTGCTTTGCTGTTTTGAGGGCTCGGCCACATCCCATAAAGGTTGAAAAACATCATCTCCCTTCCAAAAACAGCTTCTCTCCTTACCATGGATTGTGTGTGGTATTGCAACTAATCTCCATTCATCTCTGTACAGCTGAGCTGCAATACCTGTACAAACCATGGTCAGGTGTGGCCTGACCTAAGGGGGGGGGGGGTGTCTAAAAAAATATGTAAAAACCCTAAAAATTTAAATCTCTCCTTTTCCCTCGAACTGATCCAAAAATAATCAGTAAAAATCATAAATCATTTTGGGGATCTCCGCATCACAAAATTCTTGATCTAAAAAAATACAGTAACAGTTATTCCCGGTGTTTAACCCAATTATGGGAAATAGTGCCCAAATGTCTGAAATGCCACTTTTTTGCCATTTTGCAACATATATAAAATGTTATAAAAAGTGACCAAAAGGCTGTACAGTCCTTAAAGGACATCTACCATCAGGATTATGGATTATAAACCAAGTACACTTACATGCAGGTGTGTGCCCCCTTTGTCAGGATCAGCTCTTCTTTAAGCTTTTTATGTCTTAAGGAAAAAAGGCTTCAAAATGAGCCGGAGGGGCTCCACGTTCCATAGAAGTTAATGGAGGCTGGTGCCCCTCAGGCTCATTTTCATAGCTTTTAAAGCGTATTTTCTTAAAAAACAAGGGCATAAGAAGTTAAAAAAAGAGCACATCCTGATAAAGGGGGCACACACCAGCATGTAGGTGTATTTGGTTTATAATCCATAATCCTAATGGTAGATTTCCTTTAAAATAATAGACATTAAAAAGTCCTCTCATCTAGCAAAAAATGACACCCCAAACAGCTCCATACACATATTATGAAAAAGTTATTAGCGCCAGAAGAATATATAGAATTTTAAATTTTTTTTGTACAGAAGATGTTAATCAAATCTGATGTTTTTTTCCTTATTTTTATCATACGTGCGTTGGAAGAGAGCTTGTCTAATACGGAGTATATCCCAAACTCTATATTAAAAATTACAAACTTGGGGGTCTTGTACATGGGAAAATACAGTACATTTTTCACAGTCCTGCTGCTATTAACGACGCACATAAAGGGTATGGTAACACAGGTTTCCGGGACCAATACCCAGCACTGTCTGTAGCTTTGTATGATCAAAACTGCTGATACCCTCCATTTTTAAAGGGATTTTCCCACTAATTCAATTTGGGCCCTATCCACCAGTCATTTTCGTGATCTGTGGGGGTCTCATCACTGAGACCTAACTTGAATTTGTGGGAAAACCCGTTTAAAGTAGTTTTCGAGCTCTATTTGAAATGTTTTTATTGGTCCCGGCACATTGATGGCTAGGGCATAATATATCCCCAGCACTGCCCAGTTACACTGCATATTCATGGGACAATACCTTAAAAAAATATTTTAACAGAAAATATTTAGCAAAAGAAAAAACAATAAAGAAAATCTCCTCTTTGAACCTTAAGAAATCGGAGAGCAAGTGTCTTGTGCAGGTAGTACTTTTCATCATATACCTTTGACTGGGGCAGTAGATTTGTTGTCTTTTTGCATATTTCTATTGGTGCCAAGCAATCAAGATCCACATACATGGAAGTGATTTTCCTATAGTAGTCCGCTTCACAGTCACAGAATGAAAACCTCGTATTTCTGCATAATTTTAAGATGGAAAACAAAAGAAGGCAAGTCTGAAAGGTTAAGGCGCACTGCTGAAAAACAAAAATCTGATTTACTCCAAACTGAATCTGCACAAAATCTTTATTGCATCACTTGTGTAATACATCATCAAAATTAAATTTTGGATTCTACATCTACGCCTACCAGCACATGACTGTACAATAGATCATTTTTCAACTCAACTTTTTTTTTTTTTTTGTATTGCCATGGCTTGCAATGTGCTGCAGTCTCCCTTAGCACAAATGATTATGAACGCTGCTCAATTTCTCCCCTATATATTCAATGCTGTTTAGGTAGAGGAGAGAATAGGGATTGTGGTCAGCACAATTAGCAATTTCTCCAGTACTCGGGGGCACTTTTTTGTGTATTGGTTACAAAAAGTAAAAGAAATTGATTTAAGTCAATTAAGAAAACAGGGATACGGCTGTGGCTCTTGCGGCTGTCTCGTGGCTCTGTTTATTTCTCCTGCACATGGCTGAGGATTCCTAAGCACTGGGGGAGATTTATCAGAAGTGTCTGAGGTAGAATTGTTCTAACAGCTGTGGGAAAATAAAAGCTGAGCTCTGATTGGTTGCCATGAGCAACTAGAACAGTTCTGCTCTCAGACACTTCTGATGAATTTCCCCCACTGTCTGAGGTTGGTTCCCCTGTGAAAAAACTCAGAGCAGGCCCTATAATTGGCCGTGTTTGTGGCTCTGCTCTCCCATACAAGTCTTTAGGCCTGTGAAAAGTATAGATGACATACCCTGTGTCAACGTAATTCAAAAGGGATTGGTTAGCACAGCCATATGTAGTCAAGGAAGCCTAGTGCAATTAGGTATACTTATAAAAGCAGACACGGCAAAAGAATTGCACTAAAGCGGCTACAAATAACATAAATCACAAGATACATAGAATTTTATTTAATCATGATATTCAAGAACAGACCATAAACAGACATACGGTACATTTAAAACCATCTAAAAAAATAATAATGTACACGGAATCCACAAGCGGAGACCCAGGTGGGGGGTGCAACCACATTCCACCTCTATCCAGACAATAAATAAAGTCGGTGAACCTCCTTTAAAGTATCCAAAAATGTAATGTTTGTGGTACATAATAATAAACAAATAGAAAATCCTATAAAGCCCTCGATACCAGTCCTATGGGAGTACTCACCAAGGTGACTTCTTAATTGCACTTGGCCCAATATGAAACCGCAAATAGATAAGTAATCAAAAAAAGAGTCAAGATCAAGAAGTAAATGCATCACATACAATAACAAAGTGCTAGTGCTCTAGTGCAAAGTTCAGTAAAAAACCATGAAAAATAGGCCAAGGGCAAGAACTGCTATAGAGCTGGTATGTAGACAAAGAGGAGGCAGGAGACAGGAGGTGGAGAGCTCCCCATGCATATCGCAGGGGTAAGATACCCTGTGTCAACGTGCGCTGTCCGTATTTGCAGGTCAGTCGCTGGGTAACCTAATCATGTGACATTCCTAGGGGTTGGGACCAGGTACTGATATAATTTGCCAGCCTTCCGCTTATTTTGCAGATCCGCAAAAATGGATTATACACAGTCTGGACATGGACCTACGGCAGAGACGCTGGAAAATACTACTAAAACAGTCAATACAGCCAAATAAAATCAATGGTCTTGTGCAGGGGGCCTGGTTTTTGCACCGTGGATTTAGGATCTGATTTTGAAAACTTTTTTTTTTTTTTTTTGTCTGCCTTGACATCTGATTCAAAACGGTCCCTTCTTTCGGTGGCAGAAAAACAAGGTTGAGCCTCTGCATCAAATCTTCTTACAGTAGGGCTTTACCCATGTGCAGTAAAAAAGAAAAACTCAGATAGCAATCCAAGTCCTATTAGACGATTTGTAAAGTCGGCGCCTGCAGCTCAAGGTTCAAGTGCTCGAACCCCAAAACGAATACCATCAATGGAGGAAACCACAGCACCCAAGAAATTAGATTCCAAAAATCTTTATTTTCATCCAGGCATAAAAAAAAATGACGTTTCGATTCATCACAAATGCTTGATAAAGATTTGTGGTGAATCAAAATGTAGTGTTTTTTTATACCTGGATGAAAATAAAATTTCCTGGGTGCTTTACCCATGTGCAGCCTCTTGCCTCAGTTAAGGCAGCGCTTTTGCCTATGAAACTAGGTTATTGCACGTATGTCTCTTCTCGATTCTGACTTGTTATGAAAAAAAAAAGGGAAGCAGATTTATGGCACCCCATGCTAATTGACAGGATCATCTTGCCCTAGACGACCCCTTTCATGTTGTAGTTAGATTTGTTACCCTTTTACCTTTCTTAACCCTCTTTACCTCTTCCCTCCAGCATGGTACAGTCTGTTGGTTAGAGTGGAGTGGGGGGGGGCATATAGATGGTATGTAACCACTGAAATCTATCCCATGACATGTTATTTTATACATACCCGTATTTATTTTTATTATAATATCCTTATGTACAATAACACAAACATCTTTTTATGTATTTTCTGTGTTGAATAAGTACACTGCTCAAAGAACATTAAAGGGAACACTGAACTGAATGTTCTGTACAAAGTTGAATGTGCTGACAACAAAATCACAAAAAAAATCATCAATGGAAATTACATTTGTTAAGCCATGGAGGCCTGGATTTGGATTCGCACACAAAATTAAAGTGGAAAAACCCACTGCAGGCTGATCCATCTTTGATGTCTGTAAAACAAGATAAAATGAGGCCAAGTATTATGTGTGGCCTCCATGTGCCTGTATGACCTCCCTACAACGTCTCGATGAGGTTCAGTGAGAATATTTCATTCATTCCGATCTAGGATGTGTTGTTTGAGTGTTCCCTTTATTTTTTGAGCAGTGCATTTAATTTCCTTTATCTAACTGGAGTTGTTTTGTTGCAGTCTACAGACGGTGAGCTGTATGCCCCCGCCAGTATCTTCAGCAGTCATTTTGACCAAAGCGGTTGGTGGTAATGAGGTAAGTGGGTTAAATATATATATTTTTCTCTTATACTATCCACTATCCCATGATATCAGATTCTTGTTTTATCTTATGTGAAATGCATATTAAGTGAAATTCAGTCGGTCTTTTAAAGAAGGACAGTTTTTATATTATTTATTCCTTTATTATTCTCCCGCCTAGTACTAACTTATTCTTTTCCATCTGATAATTCCTGAGGTTTATCTCCAAGAGATGATTTTTCACTACCTGTTTGGACTGTACCATACAGGCTTTCCATAGGGGAAAACAAACTTCTTACTTTAAAGGAAACCTACCACTGTATCCCAGCCGAAATGACATCCTCACACCACCCTCTGGGCTCTTAACCACTGTCCCTAAACAAAATATGTCCTGGGATCAGTGGTTCAGAGTCCAGCGGGTGGTGTGAGGAGGTCATTTCGGCCAGGATCAAGTGTTAGGTTTCCTTTAATGAATGGGGATGAATTAGATTACTGCTCAAATACCTTATCCAAATACTTCCAGTCTCTTTATTTAAAAAAAATATAGAGGAAAAGATATTTACACTGACACTTGCCAGACTTAGATGCTAGGTTTTTTATCTGTCCATGTGATGGTATGCTAATGCAAGATGAGGTCAATTATAGGATATGCCTTAATTGTTAGGTGCTGGATGCCTTGGAGGTAGGTCCCATATTCTTCTCCTTCAACTCCTTGCTTGTTTATCCATGGCAATTTTGCAGCTTGTTAATGAAGAGTAATGCAGTGGAAAAAGTAGCAGTCTTTATCCATTGCAGCACCTCCCTCTCCCATGCTGGAACAGACTCCCCTCGTTCACGTAAAGGATATGTCTTTTAGAGCCGGCTCGTTTGCAAACACAAGATGGCTTCCCTGACCTTAAAGGGGTATTCTCGTCTGGGCATTCACATTCAGTTTCATTAATCTGCCACATGTAAACATTTTTTCAATTAGATGTTATTAAAAAAATGTTCCTGTGTGAAGATAATTTCTCATAAATGTAGCCATGTTGTCCCTTAGAAACGAGATGGCTTCCTCGGATACGGCCACCTCTGCTGGAGTGGGTGCACAAAGAAACAAGAGGTTATTGTATATGAAATATCCGGGAGTTACTACATGTCGCACGGCCGTCCTGTGGTAATGATCGCTGAATCCTGGTGGTCCGGCAGGACTTTATAACGCAAGTCTGGTCATCGCTGCCAGAGTGTGACGTGGTCGTATCCGAGGAAGCTATCTGGTTTCTAAGGGACAACATGACTACATTTATGAGAAATTATCTTCACACAGGAACATTTTTTTTATTTACATCGAATGGAAGAAATGTTTACATAAGGCAAATGAATTTAATTAAATGTAAATGCCAAGATGGGAATACCCCTTTAAAGGAAACCTACCACTGCTCACATGATGAAATCATACAAGCACACCACCCTGTAGGCTATTTAATACTGATGCCGACAGATACTTTGGTTAGACACAGTGATTTTTAGTTTAGCTAAAAAAACGATAAACTCACATATGTAAATTAGCCCTCTGGTGCTACCCCTACATCATCAGCCCTCCGTTGATGCCTTCCTATTGTTATTTATTCATGCCTCCATCTTTCACAGCTCTCAGCACCTGAATGAGGGCAGGTAGAAAGACGGAGGCGTGAATAATTAACAATTGGAAGGCATAGACAGACGGCTGATGACGTAGGGGGTAGCACCTGAGGGCTAATTTACATATGTGAGTTAATCTGTTTTTAGCTAAACTAAAGATCGCTGTGCCTAACTAAAGTATGTGCCGGCATCAGTATTAAATAGCCTACAGGGTGATGTGCTTGTATGATTTCATCATGTGAGCAGTGGTAGGTTTCCTTTAAGTCAGAAGTTACAGGGTTGTATCGAGGGGCAACTGAAATTACACTGATAGAGACAGGTTGCACTTCTATGAAATGCTGTATTTTTGTTAATAACCACGAATTAGAGAATGTGTTATTTTGTTATCATGAGTACATTTAAGGAACTTGTCTTTGTGGGAATAAGAATAAGAACACACGACTTGCAGACAATCCCTAGTTACAAACGGAACTCTGGTAATTGGTAACTTACTGTACTTTAGTCCCAGGCTACAATGACGTCTGTAACCATTATCAAAGGTGTCTGCAATTAAGCTTTATTGTTAATCCTTGTTCTTACCCTAGAATTTTAAAATTCAATTGTCCCAGAGACCAACAAAGTTTTGGATGGGGTTGTAATTATAAAATATACAGTTCTGACTTACAAAGAAATTCAACTTGAGAACAAACCTGCAATCCTGTACGTAACCCGGGGACTGCCTGTATATAATACATAGTCTATAAAATAGTTATATGATGTAGCAAGGAGCCTTGTAATCCACAGCAGTCTCCTGCCTTCTAGTGATATCTCTGTAGCACAAAACTAATTGCGCTTTTCTGTGATTTCTATGACAATTAACACTTTAGGGCAGAAAGTAATCGTAACAAGCAAGAAATGTTCTACAAATTTGTCCGTATTCCGTTTGATGGGAATTATTTAGATTTTTCTCAAAGCTAATGGAATAATGAAGCGCTGCTGATCACTGGCTACTCTGTACAGCCGAGAGGCACGACTGCCGAGGATCGCATACGTGTTTGAACAGTGAGATGTTGTTTGGCGTGACTCGGGTCACAGCAAATTGTTCATCCACTTCTCCCATACGCTGAGCGGGTTAACAATTTTTCTAGTGAGCCCTGCTAACATACCCTTCTTTTGTTAGGGCCCTCTTGTCTCTATGTCATTTCTTTTTCCATAATCCTTTGGGGCTGGATTAGTCTAAAACAGCAAAGTAGCCAGATGTCTGATTCTGAGCGAGTCCCAGAGGCCAGCTACGGAAGGCAACTGAATTCGTTCAGGGTTGCAGATCAAAGGTACCTGAGAATTACTTATGGGCACGTAATTTGTGTCACATCTATTATTATCACACAGAAAAAAAAATCCATGACACTTCTTATTGGGACATGCGTGAGAATCCAACTCAAGCTTTTTTTGTCAATTGGTAAATGTATTTTAAAATGCAACAATATGTCATGTATGTGATGGCTGCATGATAATATGGTTCTTCTCATCCTGTCCATAGTCCTTGCTGTGATGCTGCTACCCACTCTGGTCACACATAATTATTGGTGTCTTCTAATAATTGGATGCCAATGATCCCAAACTGACTTGTCAATTAGGAATCGTGCTCATATTCCTAATGTGACTAGATAGCCACTCCAGGGACTTTCCTAACATTGAACTGATCCCTGTATGAATTTTATATGTGGCTGTAGTGGGACTGGGATTCTCAGATTCCCGTGTAACACTGTGTAGATGAAAATGTTAAACTTTGTGACTTCTTGGCATATCTGTCACTTTACTGTGGTCACTTTTTGGTGGAAATCCTTCCTTTTTGTTCATCTTTAGACTAATATGTATGGTCTCCTCTAGAACCAGGAGAGATTAGCTAATGCTAGTAATATTGAATTCCTTCAGTGGGATTATATCTTACCATATCAAACCCTTTAGGACAGTCACAAACATAGCAGATCACTCATCCAAAATCACCTGATTTTGGCAGTTTTTTGTTATCATCTTCAAATTTTTGCACTTGCATGTTATCTTTTTTTCTTCACCTCTTACCCCACCGCCCCTCCTTCTTCCCTCCCCCCCGCACGCCCCCATCTTTTTCACCTTTCCCACCCTCTCCTTCCCCATGCCCTCTTTTAATTTTTTTGTCCTCCTCCCTCCGTTCCTCGCTGTTCCTCCCCTTCTTTTCTCTTGATCCTGTGCTGATCGAAAGATCAGGACCAAGTTGTCGGTCACAGCCAGAGACCCTGGAGAGAAGATAGCAGCGGTTTCTCAGGTAGAAGCGGTGGAGTTGTTGGGTTATATGGGTGCAGCATTTCTGTGGTTTTATTTTTTTTTAACTTGCTCAACTCCAAAAGCCACAACTTTTACAATGAATTGTGCTTCCTAGCGGCGGTATTTAATACTCCATGCAATGTAACAAGAAGCTGAAAAAAAAATCACATTTGCATCATTTTCTTGCAGGCTGTGATTGTGCATTTTGGGATGCCAGTATACCTACCATGATTTTGTGTAATTATATTTTCATTACAGTTGGGTGATTTAAATGCATTTTTTGACAATTTTTTTTTTTTTTTAAACTTTAAATGGTCAAGGCGTGTTAGCAAGCATTGGGTGTCTGCTGTTTCATACAGCCGTCGTCTATACTCCCTGGAGTGGGCTCAGTTGCTGAGTCTATACCCTCTTAGGCTATATTCGCACGAACATATGGGGGACGTATATACAGGCGACGTATATACGGCCGATATTTGTCCCCCATACACCGCTATGGACTCGCACACATGCGGCACTGTACCCTTCCGTACTCCGTAGAAAGATGGGACATGTCTTATCTTTCTACGGAATACAGCACTGTGTGCCGTATACTCCTGTGGAGAGCGGCAGGGGTGAGTGGCGCTCTCCCCCTTCTCTCCCCGGCACTGCCGTGTGCACGCCATGCTATAGTACGTTGGGCAACGGCAGTGTGAATGTAGCCTTAAAGAGGTTTTCCCACGAAAAAAGTTAGGCCCTATCCATTGGATAGGACTTTCTGATCAGTGGGGGTCCAGGTGTTGAGACCCCTACAGATCACGGAAATCAGGGGTCCGATGGAGGTACGTGGGATCCTATCAGACCCCTCGTTTTCGTGATTTGTGGGAGTCTCAGCACTGAGACTTCCCACTGATCAGCAAGTAAGGCCCTATCCCATGTATATAGGGCCTGACTTTTGTTTGTGGAAAACCCCTTTAAAGGAAATCTACAGTCTGCTTAATACCTTAATTAACACTGCAGCATCAGGGACTGAATCCTCTTTGCACCCTGGTGCGGGTCTGGCCTTGTAATAGATTTTTATGGTCTCCTTTTTCTAATCTCAGAAAATGGCTTACCGTATTTTTCGCCCTATAAGGCGCACCGGACTATAAGGCGCATTAGTCCGATTCGCCTGATAATGTATAATTCCATATATAAGCGCATCGGACTATAAGGCGCGGGGGGTCGGGGGGGGTGGCGGAGGTCCGGGGCGGAGCGGAGACCCGACGCGACGCCGAGACGCGCCGGGGAACGCGGGGGAAGGTGAGGGGGAGGTGGAGGAGGGCAGCGGACCATACTTACATAGGTCCCCGCTACCGGAGACAGCAGATCTCCAGCGGAACTGCAGACCATGTGGCAGAAGTTGTTCGTGCCGCGTGGTCTGCAGTTCCCGCTGGAGATCTGCTGTCTCCGGATAGCGGGGACCTATGTAAGTATGGTCCGCTGCCCAGCGCCATACATAGGGCGCACCGGACTATAAGGCGCACTTTGGATTTCCACGGAAATCCAAGGCTTTTAAGTGCGCCTTATAGTCCAGAAAATATGGTAGTTTATTCCACAAAACTGAACCTAAATTAGTGTGCATTTGCGTATGTTTTGAAACTTGCAGCCACACCTTTTTTACCTTTCTAGTGGTAGAATTGCCTTAAAAAACATGTTTTAATTACACACCTCCAAGCACTTGTAGCTCATTAGCATATTTTAAAACCTCTTTTACTACTAGAAAGGCAAAACGGGTGTGTAGAAAAGTGTCTTTAAAAAGATGTCTTAAAAATATGATAATAAGCTATATGTTCTTCGGGGACGTTTAATTAAAACTTGTTTAAGGCACTAGAAATGCAAAAGGGTGAAAGGGCCAAGTTCCAAAAGTTATGAAAATGCACATGAATTTTGGTTCAGTTTTGTGGAATAATCTAAGCCATTTTCTGTCATTAGATAAAAAACCCCATCTTTCAGAGGATTAGACGCGTTTTAAACTTTTTTTTTTTTTGTAAATATTGCCTTTCACAATGTTTATCCTATGGGCCCATGTACCAAAGGTAAGTGTTCTTCAGAGGTTTATTACATGAGAGAAAGGAGGAGACCTGCTTAAAAGGATCAGCAAATTTGCTATCAAGCACAATGCCATTTATCCAGAAGTATTAGGTCAAGTGAAAGAAATACACAAAACAGACATAAAAGGATGGATTCCTGTATTTATCAGCAAAGTAATTGTGCGTTTGGCTGTGGATGCAGCTCGTGCTATTGAGCAGTCCATAACTGCCAGGGGTTGACAGGCAGCTTCCGCTAGGGTCTGCGCAGGAGGCCTACCTAATATGCTGTCTGCCCTAAGGGCCTATGGGAGCGCAGCTGGATTATTATGTTAATGCATGAGCCTCCTGCCCTCTTCCTATCCCAGCTGGGCTCCCTGTTGTTCAGCTCTGCTTTTTCCTGACAGTATAGTAATATACTTCATGATTGAAAGGGCAAAAGGCCTTAAAAAGGAAAAAAAAAATCCCAGGTCTACAAAGAGATGTCATTGAACCAGCGGAGAGATTTCCTCCTGTCAGCATCTTAGGAGCATGTCTGTAAATAGACATTTAGGTAGCCGGGGCCTTCTTACCATGTGATGAGTTATACTAATCATTTACATGGGTAATAAGGGTGTACAACACTACAACCTAATTGTAGCTGATGCTGGACTTGTCACACAGCTTTCCTAGAACCCAGATTGGAAGAGCTACGGTATATATATATCTGAGTGTTTCTGTATAGCCAGACAGTCCTGAGCAACAGAAGTCTAGGAATGGTACATGGCAAATCCTGGGCCATTATATTTATCACCCAGAGATGGATACCAGACATTTTAAAAAGGGTTTTCTTTGTCTGATTATAAGTTTTTTTTTTTTTTTTTTGTTTTTTTTTTTTTTTAGGTCAGATTTATTACTAAGCGCTCTCTGTCCCTTGTGAGCCTTTTTGCCGTTGATGGACAAATAGACTGAAATATTGCTTGAGACAAACTAACGCACAAAGTAAACATTCAGGCTTCCTCTGCCCTGTACAACTTTTTAAAGTAGGAAAACAAAAAGATTTCAACATTTCCTATGTTGCAGTCTGAAAAGTAGCTTGTCGTAGGTGGCAGAGTTGCAAAAGACTTCATGCTTCCAAAATTCAAGAAGGGCTGTAAACAATTACTACCAGAACCAATGCGATGGTGCTGGAAGCAGTAGGTGAGATTTCATACACAATGACCCAACAAGCCATTTAAGATCTTTGGGTGGGGGGGGCAGCAGTTTTCTGGCCACAAGGAGCGTTTATCATCCTGCACACCACTTTGGACCCTGCTTGCTGCATTTACAGCAAATCTGGGGAATACAGGTCAAACCTGGTGGAGATTGCATCTGCATCTACTGAGTAGCTAGAGTCTCTTAGTAGATATGGGAGGCTAGAGGGTATTTTAAGACATGTGTTTTAAACTTTACTAATTTCTCCCTGTGTGTGTTTCATAATATTCCTTTTAAAAATGTTACAAATATTCTAATATGAAATGTAATGGATAACAGAACAGTTGAAATCTGTTTTTTTTAGCTCTGTTTTCTGGTCTGTTTCAGCTTAAGATTCCAGAAATATCAAGTGGTTTTACTATAGACGTTGTACTGGATGTTGATGAACATATTACACAATTACACAAGTTATTTTCTCCCAGTTCACGACTCGTTGACATATTGTGGCTTCAATGACTTCTACTTCATTCAGACCCAGAGTTGAGTCATCCTGTAGTTTTTCTATAGTCCATAACAATTGGGGAAGTGGATCATACTAAAAGTATATTTGAGGCGCTGACACGAGGGCATGCTCGTGATCAGCCTAAATTTGCCTGGCAGGTCCCTAAAATTGTGCACACACTTTTAAGTCTTATCATTCCAGAGCAAATATCTTTTAGAGAACAGGGCAGTGATGCCTGATCTTATACTGCATCACTAACTAGATACATGGTGCCGTTCCAATCCGTGCTCCAACTAACATTCTTCTTTAACAATTTCCTAACAACCGTACCGTGCTTGGGCAAAAATTGTACAGAGCTACAGAATGTGATGACGCTATAGGCAGCCAATTATCATTACTAATCGAAATGACAATATGTCAGGATTAGGGAAACCATAATTGACTTGCAAACTTGTGGGGTACCTCAAACCACAACCCATAAACCGCAATATGATCATTCTATATTGTAGAAGATTTAGAATCATGCTGAAAAAAAATTAAATGCTGTATACAAGTAACTAGCAAGTAGTCACAGGGGGAGAGATGAGTCATGCTTGAGGATGTCCTCAACATGCTGCATTGATGTCCCATAGCCCAGGTACATCATCATAAGTTTGTGTGGTAACTTAATGATAATACTTGTCCTGTAGGATATTAGTCAGGTCAGTGCCACTCTTCACCGCCCCCCCCCGTGACTCCTTAGGTCATTTGTATGCAGTTTTCAAAAAACCATTTCAGTGTAGTGCTGAATTTTTCAGCATATTGAAGGACATTATTGTGATCATGTCACTATAATTTAGTTCTCCATGTTGTGTGATCCTCAACCGAAGAAATACTTCCATTTTATATTGGTGTATATTCCATTCAATGCCATATCCTGAAACCCTTTACATGCATAAAGTGGTTTTCTATGAATATGAATATGCTCCCGACCGGAGCTTCCATGGAATCGCACCAGGGAACAAGACAGGAAGTGACATCTGAGGTGGCCAATAATTGGATGCCCCTTGGAAAGTATAGTCGGCTGCGGGGCCCACTACTGACAAAACTAAACCAACTCAGAGGCTGGTGAGGGAAAAAAAAATTGGTGTAAAACCCCTATAATTGCTCCATCCCACCTTTTGCTCTCCTTTTATTCCCCTTTATTGAAACGTGTAACCACATAGACTACAGCTGCATATCCCTGCTCCCCTTCTCCCTTTTATCTCAATAGTATTTACTTTATTTTCTAATTGGTGTCGGAACATGTCACAGGTAGCGGATCTTTTTATTCACTCATCCAGTACAGAGTAGTTGGTTATACTTCAGAGTAGTTCAACCAGCAGATGACCGCAAGGTGCAACCCCTAAAACCATAGGGAGTCAAATAGTGGGCTCTTTTAGTGCTCCTGGTTTAACTCTTTGATCTCTTCATTTTCAGGTGTCACTTTTAAAGTACACTTAAAGAAATGGTCTTTTTAAAGGTGAAATTTTTTTTTTTTCTATAAAATGTTAAATGCATGTCGATGGCTTACCATGTATCGGTCGTGCCGTTGTAACATTCATGTAGGAATAGTGTATGAAGCTGTTCTTTGTGTACTTGTGTGGAGCGGCCATACATGTGTCATTGTTGCACATTAGCTTGTGTTTTATAGGCACTTTTGGGTTATGGCTACTTTTATTTAACTATTCCCTCCATCTTTGTGGGTCACAGTGTTCCTAGATTTTTTTTGTATGCATTTAAACAGTCTTGTTAAAGGCCCGGGTGTATTTCAGACGGTCTTGCCTGCAATATTCCTTTCACCCTTAAGAATTGTAGAGAGTCATAGTGTGAACTTTATGTAAAAGGAGTGCTCGCCGAAGAATTCTTTTATTAAATGTCATCATCTTCATAATATATGTCCAAATAACTGTAGTATAATAACTAAATTTGAGAATAATAGTCCCCTTATGAGAGGACTAAGGCATTCAGTATAGTCGGTGACAAATAGGCTGCAGGCGGGTAACATGCTCATATTGTCCTGCTTACACCCTCTCCTCCGTGTCATTCCCATTCGTCAATGTCTTGACTGCCTTTTTATTAAGGCGCACTTCCTCAATGACAACTTCATTTCGGTAAAGAGGAGTGACACAATATTCAATTGTGCGGATATAATTTCTGGAGTAGTTTTTTATTCTGTTGTTAATGTAGATGGGCTAGAATAGCACAAGACGCACCTACAGAATATATAAGGTGTAGGATGGTGTTATGGAAAGCGCATACTGTGGGTATACTGATAACAGCCGCCTGCAGCTGTCTCCTGTAGATCATGGTTTTAAAGGTTATTCTAAACCACAAAGTATAGTAATGGCCAAAAGTGCCATATTATAAGAACCCATATATATCCGGTCAAATCATGTCAATCTAGTTCTATACGCTATACATACCTACAATCGCCTAGATGACAGCTGTTTTGATTATTATATCAATTGAGGAAGATAAAGATATCATATTTTTTTTTTTTTTTGAAAGCAACAAAACCCTGCTTAAAACTTAAAGGATATCTTCCATCTGGTTTACTTATGATGGATGTCCAAAAAAGATGGATTTCCCTTACCTGGGACCTCCAGATTAGGGTTGACCATTTATTCTAAATAATATATTCATGAGCCGCGGGTGCTCCGGCTATGTCACCGGCGCACCTCTAGGCTCCGCCATCCGAATATGTATCCTGGCTGCCTCATCCCACCCATCGATTGTGACATCGGCATGAGCGACTTGTAAGACCAGGCAGCGGAGTACATAGGGGACGGGGACGTGCATACATAATCCAATGGTGGGCGGCAGTGCCTAGAGGTTCTCTGATGATGTAGTGGGAGGATCTGCGGCTCATTAACATATTTTTTTATAAAAACTGTTTTGTAACCTAACCCATCCACTAGAATAAATGATGAGCAGGTAAGTTCAGACATCTACCATCAGTAAACCTCATGGTAGATGTCTTTCAAAGGGGTATTGCCTCGAAGACAAGTTTCTTATGTGTACTCCAGATAACAAAATAACACATTCTCTAATTCACTGTTATTAACAAAAATACAGCATTTCACAGATATATCTCCAACCTGTCTCTATCAGTCCTGCTGTACACAATTTCAGTTGCCCCTAAACACAACCCAGTAACTTCTCACTTGGGGTCGGCAGCCATCTTTGATTTTTGTGTGAGATTGTGCTGCTGGGATTTCTGTCTGTACCCACGCCCCCTACACAGAGCTCACACTGACACTTGCTGCCAGGAGATCATGAGGAGAGAGAGGCTGCAAATCACAAACTACAAGCAGATAAGTGACCTGGGGGAAGGTGGAGGCAGGCACATGTCTGTGAGATGTAGCAGAGCTCAGAGTGTAACATTGTAGGGGTCTATCAGCCTCTGTGTAATCATCTCTGATCTGTCTCATATCTCTTTCTATGTGTCATTGTGTTAGTACAATGTCAGAAGTCAGATGAAAGTGTATATACCCCTTGTACCCTGATAATGTAACCACATTGTCACCCCATAGAACTAGATTTGATAATACAGTAATGTGTCTGCTTGGAGAGGCCCCGCCCACACCCTAGGATTTTGCACTGAGCAGCGGAGGGAGAGATGGGGGCTAAAACAGCAATAACACTGAGTAACATTGTAAAGTAATGGGTTAAAATGATCTTTATTGTGTTAACATCACTATGGGATTGAGATGAGAGAATTTTCTTTTGTGGGAAACCCCCTTTAATGTATTCATTTCCTTTTATTCAATCTGACTGTTATTTCTGTGTAATGTCTTGTTTGTATGTGCCCATGATCTGTACAACGCTCAGGAGTATGTTGGCGCTATTTAAATATTTATCTACTGTTAATACTGTTAGATATTGTAAAAGTAGATTGGTCTTTCAGGGCAAGAGATACAGCTATACTTGGGCTTGTGTATGTGCATGCAGGGTTACAATGTGTCTGAGGCACATTATATACATTGTGTATATTAAGTTTCTGATTAATGATAAGGTTACATGAGGACAACAATACTGACCTAAAAGAAACCAGGACCTCTTACACTCACAGACCTACATGTAAAGCTGCCCCCTAGTGGAAGTTTTACCAATTACAGTTTTTTTATATGAAGGAGATTGAATCAAATGAAATAACAAACCGTTTTGGTAAATCCGTTCCCAATGTAGGTATGTATACATAGTGGTCAGATTTGTCAACAACAATGTTGCACTGTGGGCACACCCTCCATCATCCCAAATTAACCCTTTTGTGAATGAGGGTCATTGGTTTCTGGGCCAATTTTTGCATTTCTGTTCTGCTCTTTTTTTTTTTAAACAACGGAACTGCTTTACATATCATAACTATTTTTACTTTTGTTTTTTTTCATGACATGCAAGAGTTTTATTTGATGTCATAGGTAAACTATGTTTCACACGGCCTGTTTCCCCGTGTGAAGTTGCGCAGGTGCGAGTGACAGTGACGTCACTGGCTCTCTGGCACTTCCGAATAAGGCGCACGCATGCACTATGCCATACTCTGGTGCGCCGAAACGGATTTTAATATAAAGTAAAAATCAGCAATTTTTGTGCTGGTGCCATGTATCTGTGGGTTAGAACTACCACTTTTAAGTGGTAGGTTTCCTTTAAAGGGGATTTTCTCCAGGAGATAAAGCTGTTTTAAAGTCGGACACTGTGCTGACATTTATACATGTGCTATTAGGACATATATAGCCCTATAGACCCTAGTAGCCGCAAAATTTTCTTGTCCTCTAGGGTCCATAAAACTTTGCCCCCACCTCCCCCCTAGAGGGAAGCCACCAAATATGTAAATGTGCACATTCATTGGCTGCACATCTACTATAAGATTTGAACACAGCTATAACACAGTCCCCAGGTTACATACAAGATAGGTTCTGTAGGTTTGTTCTTAAGTTGAATTTGTATGTAAGTCTTTTATAATTGTAACCCCATCCAAATTTTTTTTGGTCTCTGTGACAATTGGATTTTAAAAACACTGGACTGTTGTCAGAACCAGGATTAACAATAAAGCTTCATTGCAGACACCTGTGATAACTGTTATATCTGTTTTATTGTACCCGAAGGCTAAATAAAGTACAGTAAATTACCAACATCCAGATGTCTGTTTGTAACTAGGGGTCGTCTGTAAGTTGGGTGTTCTTAAGTAGGGGACCGCCTGTACTGCAAATTCCAGAAGCCACAACTGTTTTTTTTTTCTCTGGTTTAGAATGCTGTATGAGGGTTTGTTTTCCATGGAACATATTCAACTTTCTAATGGCACAATTTAATATCCTGTGTAATGTAGTGGAAAACACAATTGTGCCATTTTCCCACGGCTTTGTTTTTACGGCTTTTACTGTGCATTTCACCTCCTCATTATTCTTTGGGTCACTATGATAAAGGCAATGACAAACTTGCTTAGCTTTATTATGTGTTATGTTAATTTTTTCTAGAAGTTTAAAAAATATTTAATTTTCACTGTATTACCATTTTCTCACTAGATGGTCACATATACTCTGGTGGATTCAACATTAAGCAAAAAATAATAATTTTCTTCACTGTTGAAACTTAATTATCTGTAAGGTGTCATGAGGGGCAGCAAATAATCAGCAAATTCCAAAACAATAGTGAACATCGAAAATTCTCATGTCCTGTATTGTTTCAGCGCAGAAACCAATGCACAATTGCTCTTGTAGAAATGATTTGTATCGTAAAGTTCAATCATTCAAAAAAAAAAAAAAAAAGTCAGCCATTATTTTGCCAAGGCAGGGTCATAAAACTCCAGAAATATCCCTTTCTCTTGTGAACTAAAGATAATAAAGTCATGATTGCTCTTTAGTTCCCAGTTACCAAACTTAAGCAGAACCTATGTTTCTTGTGTTAGATGATGCTGCTGTTCCTTAGCAACATGCAAGCAAATCTCCAAGCATGCATTGTCAGGGGTTGTCGGGGCATGTTGATATTCCTTTAGCAGCTGAAGGACCATTGACTGCCTAGGGCTAGAGATGCACAAAGGTTTATGGATTGTGAGGCTGTGCAAAATAAAAAGATCAGTATGGCAGTGTAATAATTAATGTAATTCTTTTATTTTTTAAGTCACATTTACAACTTTATGCAACCATAATATTAATATTGCAAAATAACACTGTTTACTGTGATACCAAACCCATCCCATTATCATAAGCGCAACAATTTAACTACTGATAGTGCTAGGTATAGGCCCTGGAGAAGTGAGTTATCATTTTACCTTTGTTTGTAGTAAGTAGCGGCAGGACTGTGAAAAGTGACTTTTTTTTTTATCCAGGGATTCAGATTTTTCAAGTGCTCTGGACGGGTCTTTCAATTTCAACTTGAAGCGCTTTCTGCAATGAACCCTCCTCTCTGCTCTGAGTGACTGCTGTAAATATCCAACCAAAAATCCTGTTAGCACTCCTACTTTCAACAGAGGGGAGAGGCTGTGGAGAAGCACACTAGGGAGATCAGAAAGCTCTTCAGGATGAATAACCCACCCTGAGCCCTAGGATAAGCTGCAGACTACTAACAACATACACAAATGTATGATAAATAGCAGCAGGACAGTGAAAAGAACTTTTTGCAGCTCTTGCAAGTGCTCTGGACTGAACTCTTCCACAGCCCCTCCCCTCATCTATGAATGACTGCTGTAAGTATCCAATCAAAATCCTTAAACAGCTCAGCAGAGGAAAGGGTCTGTGGAATAGCACAGTGCAGAGAGCCAAAAGCTCTTCAGGATCAAAGACCTGTCAAAGCACTTGTAAGAGTTGCAGAGCTGGATTATAACTTCACTTTTCAGTCCTGTCACTACTAACACCACACACAGAGGTAAGAATACACAGATCACCAGGCCTGCCAGCAGCTTTGTATGGGCATATCTGCTGACAGATTCCCTTTAACAATGTATCAAACCTTGTCATGCATGTTTTAAGTCTTTACTTGTCCCTTTACTTTTGTCATACCTGTACTTTGTATGATAAATGCAATATGCTATGGGATTAGTAGGCTAGTTCTTAATCTCTCTTTTTATTTTCCCACAGGCTGCCGCAATTTTTAATTCCGCATTTGGGAGTTTCTTGGTAAGTTCATCTCAAATGTTATATAGGGCGGCATGATATCATTGTCTTTTGTGAATTGTCAAAACCTCAATATAGAGGAGGATGTAATAAAATTCCTCCCTAGCTTCTAAATGTTATAATGAAGACACATGTCGATATAGTGATTTATTTTCCAATTGTCTGTAATGGGCTGTATTGGATATCCATAATATAGAAAGCAGTGGTATAATGTAACCAGAGCACAAGACTCATGATTGAGGCTCTTCCTCATCAGCGGGAGTGTCCCTGAAGGATTAATATACTAGTGTGGTGGGTTTTTGGCATATAAATTGATTAATGCTTCAATGGAGGCATCAGGTCCTGTGGCTGGTGGGAAAATATGAATATCTAGAGTACTTTATGCTAATGAATTTTCAATAGAATTGGGAAATAATGATGTCCAGGAATTAATGAACTTGCATAGGATGGATAACAGTCCGGATTAGTGGTTTCCTCCTGTGTCTGTATGTATATGTATGTATGTATGTGCTATAATGTGAGTATCTTTTAGTGTAATAGGGCCTACTACTGTTTGCTGTTGCTTATTCTGCTGTTTACCACATATAATTTATCACCTACCTGAACCCTTGGATTATTAGACTTTTACTGTATTGGCTCGAGGCTTGTTTTAATGATTATCACTCCCTAAAAATAAATCCTTGAATGTGAAATTGTCAGATTGTTGGCAGAAAAAAAAAAAGATTTAAAGGTAATTGGAAGGGTTTTGATCACCCAGCTTTCTCAATATGTGCAATGGTTGCAATAGAATTAAAATTCTGAATAAGTCAAAAAAATTTTTTGTTTTTTGCTTGCAGTGGATTGGCTGCTGTGGGCTCCAATCTGTGTAAATCTTTTTGTTTTCATTGGACAACTAACTGACACTCTACGCCTTATATGTGTACAGGAAACAATATATCTAAATTGACTTCCTGTCTATACATTCAGTCCCCAAATAAGGCCAGCTGTAAGGTGTCTGTAATGAAGTCTTATTGATAATCCTTGTTCCCATGATGGCTCAAAGTTTTGAAAATCCAATTTTCAAAAATAATTGTCCTATATATTATAAAAATATACATTTCTGACTTGCATACAATTTCAACTTAAGAACAAACCTAAAGAACCTATCCTGTACGTAACTCGGGGACTGCCTGCACATAAGAAGACATGTCAATTGGAGAGTTACTACATTAGAGAACAAGGCTGAGTGATTTTGGCTAAAATAAAAATCTAAATTTTTTTTATAACTGAAAGATTATTGTGATTTAAGCTATTTTTGTGACTAAACTTGTGAAGTTACAGAAACAGTGTGACTCACTCTGCTGCATTGTTTCTGTGACTCCAATGCCTTATAATGAAGGTACAGGTAGTCCCCGGGTTACGTACAGGATAGGTTCTGTAGGTTTGTTCTTAAATTGAATTTGTATGAACAGTATTTTTCGAACTATAAGGGGCACCGGAGTATAAGGTGCACCATCAATAAATGCCTGCTAAAACGTCTAGGTTAATATATAAGGCGCTTCGGAGTATAAGGCGCACCTGATTATAAGGACCAGCAGGTGGCAGAGCTGTGCACAGTTCAAAGCAGCTGTTGTTTGTAAGTACAGTTCATATATAAGGTGCATCTTTTGATTTCTGAGAAAATCAAAGGATTTTTAGTGCGCCTTATAGTCCGAAAAATACGGTAAGTCATATAAATGTAGGTGTTCTGCCAGATATGTGATGAAAATGGAAACTTTGTAGATGTGGAGTCTTTGTTTTTTGATTATTACCTAAAGATTGTGTTAAAATTGAAAGCTGGAAAGTTTGACTTCCTGTGGTACCAATACAGATCTGTTTACAGCTGTTCATAAGGGACGTGACCTCCGGAATGAAAGGAGCAGAACCCACTTCAGCCAAAATGCAGTAGCACGTCTGTCCTGTGCACACACTCCCGATGTTTGCACTCTGTGATTATGTGACCGGGGAATGTACACAGACCCCAACCGTAAACGTGACATATAATCCCACATTAAGTTATTGATTAGGTTCTCCTCGGGAAGGCTTATTTGACTTTTTGGCCCGTTCAGTTTATTTTAAAGCTTTATGTCCTAGTAGTTCCCAGAACACTAAAAAAAAAAATAATAATAATAAAATCTAACATTATTTTGCTGACCAGATGAAAAAAAGATTCCCCCTAAACAAAGACCGTTTCCAATTAAAAAGCATTGCCTTTAAGAACTAATTGTTTTTAGGAAACACTTTTTTTTTCTTTCTTTCTTTTTACTTGACTGGTAATAACTAATTATGAATGAATTCAATTTACATAAATTTCAGGCCAAGAGAATATCTCGGGATAGTACCGTGGAGAATTTCTTTAAGTTGCGCCAGTAATGTCATTATCTCCTCCTCTCATTTAAACCGCTCGCTTTACAATAATTGTAGCGTTTAATAAGTGATTTGATTTCTCCCCTTGATGAGGTTTTAATAACATTTGATAGCGTTTGAGTAATTCAGCATAGCTAGTTATCAAAGAGGCTGGTCCTGGCAGCACGCATACATATATCCCCAGGGAGATGGGGATGTCTGCTCTGTGTGCCACACGGCTGTGCTGGCACTGCTTCCCGAAACCACATAGTGCCACTCATTTCCATTAATGTTTAAGATAAGTTATAAATATATCAAGTCTGACCAGAGCAGTATCCCCAAGGTCTTTTTCTGGTCTCTTCATGAAGAAATGTATCTTTTTATGAAGCATCTTAATTTTTGCAAACATTTCCTTTGCAAGCAGCGGTAATAAAGTTGTAAGGCTGCCCAGAATACAGATACTCCACCTGGAAATAATGGGGATCTCTGCTCCATCATGTAATCATAGAGCCTTAGGTTCCCTATTTATTTTCTGGATGCTTCTGCTCTGGCCCTCCCTGTCATGTCTCACCGCGCCGTCCTATTGCTGCCCCAATTAGAGGTCCTCAGTTGCCTATGAAGAGGGCAGAGTTAAGCGCTGCTCACCCCTTCTCTACCCGGCCACGTACTTCGTCCTTGTTCCAGCCCAGGTGAAGCACACTGCCTAAAGCTGTGTGCAAATCAGTGTCAGAGGTTCCCAATGGAAGTATTTTTTTGGCTCTGATGGGACCCCTCATATAAAGCATCTAATACTGTTGCTCCTGTGCATTTAGTAACCAGCAGTTGGAATCCACAGATAATATGTAAGAAAAGCAATAGCGCCACTCCTTGTAATGGGCTGGGACCTGGTATTGCAGTTTACTCTCATTAAAGAGGAGTCACTGGAAAATTACATGTATTTTCAAGATCTATATATATTGTTGGTGATTCATTTTTCACTAAAAGGGCTTTGGTGACGCCCCCTAGAGCACTTGCAGCTCATTTCCACATTTTTTAAAGTTGTTTTTTTTTTTTTTTTTTTTTTTTTAAATAAGAAAAAGGACTATAAAACATTATTACATGGCCAGATCCTCCATCAGAGTGCCATGTGGATTCAGTCTGATTTAGACCTTATAAATCTGACTGTGACTGTAGATCTCCTTTTAAGACTAAGTGCACCTCATAATGTCTGTGTACAAGAGTGTTACTCTTTAGAGAATAAAGCTGGATTTTTTTTCTTATCTGGGTCACATCTATAGAATTATTACTCATCATAATGTATTTTTTATTAACACAGTCCAGACATGTATGCAACTACATTGTCATGCTCGGAGCTGGATGTAAACCTATTAATCACACTGTCCATTTGTCTTGCAAATTCATGACAAATTTAATTACTGAAAGAATAGCAACTTCTAAATCTAATTTTTTTAAAACACTCCAAAATTTTCAATTGCTGTTGATTTGATTTTTTTTCTGTTGCATTTCATTATTTTCTATGTAATTTGTAGGGCCCTCCAATAAACCGGACTTGTTATAGTTGTTATAATGCAATAATTGATTCATAGTTTGCCCTGTCAGCAAGGATCTGCTTTTTTTTTCCATTTCGAAAACCATCAAGTTACCTTGAATTTTGCCAAGTCTGTTTCAGACGCATATCCTGCTCGGTAAAACAAAACA
This sequence comes from Engystomops pustulosus, assembly GCA_019512145.1. Classification (NCBI taxonomy): domain Eukaryota; kingdom Metazoa; phylum Chordata; class Amphibia; order Anura; family Leptodactylidae; genus Engystomops; species Engystomops pustulosus. The sequence continues at coordinate 59,025,296 of CM033641.1, read as the reverse complement.
AAAAAACACAATGCTTTCTGGTAGGCCTTATTCACCAGCAAATAAACATGAATATTTTGAAGGAAGTTTTCTGCTGAGGAATTCAACGTTTATTATGTTTTATGTTAAATGAAGTATTTAATACATTACAAAATTTATATTAATATACAATTAGATATTAAAAACTCTATATTAATTTGTTTACCAGTTCACATTTTTAACAATTTATTGTTATGTGTTCTGAACATTTCCTCGAAAGAAGATATTTCAGTGGTCTTTCAGCACATTGCGAAAGCTCTTCCACTGGCACAGGATGGACCAAGAGAAATGATGGCATTGTTTATTTGACACATCGGTTCAAGATTAGGATTATCGATTGGTGTTAAGTGGAGTTCATTTTATTAAAGATCTTTTTGGGGTATTGGATTTGGGTATTTTGAGTGCTGTGTATAGTATCCAATTAATGCTGGGCCCAACTCTCCAGGCTTCCATAACTGCAGAGAGAGATGCAGGATTCACCTCTTGAGACACAGGACCCCCATTCTTAAAATATGAATACATCTTTAAAGAAAACTACATTATGTGCTTTTCAAAGTTGGCAATCACTGACCTTAACTGTAACCTCTATACAAACACAGCAGATCAGTGACTGACCTAAGTAGGAACGTGTTATATACTTAGAAGTCAATGCAGTCCTTGAGCAACATGTCAGAAGAGTAAAGACAATGGAAGGGGGGCATTATAATTGAGCTTAGCCTCATGAATAAACAGTGGTTGTCCCAAGTTTAAAGGAAACCTGTCAGTTAAACTTACCCACACTAACGAAACATATATGCTGCTATTATACTACATTAGAATTATCCCTATATTGTTCCTCCCCATGCCTATTAAATTCCACAGTCATAAAGTTGACTCGCCATCTATGCATATTCATGTTCTTCCTGCTCGTCCATGCCTCCAGTAGGGTTGCACCAATACCAGAATTTTGAGTGCGAAACGATAACCAGAAAAGTATTGCGATACTCTATACCGATACGATAATTTCAAGAAAATAAAAATAGTATCTGAACGTTTAGGGTGCGGTCACATTGCATTTAGAAATGCAGTGCAAACATCTGGGGGCGGGGCTCAGCTTTATAGCATTTGCATTTCCATTGAAACACAGGCTGTCAGTAACGGTCAAGCAGTGATTTGCCAGGAGAAGCTTTAGTGTTTTATGACAATGTAGTATATGTATTGCAAAGGTTATCCTGGTAATGTTACTATAAAATAGTATACTAAAGAGTGTAATTTAGGGCTCATGCAGGCAGGCATTTTTGACGTCCTAAGCATAAAATAATCTCCATAATAATCATAATAATAATTATCTCCATAATCCTCATCATCATCTCCATAAATAATAATCTCCATAATAATCTTAATAATAATAATCTGAGAAGATCCATTTCTATATACCAGTGCATGGAGCCTGTGTCACAGTGTAACAGTGAAGCTCTTGGTTACATGAAATCTTCCCATAGATAGCCAGTAAGCCTACATGGTGAATAGATGCTCTGTCCAGTATCTCTATGACAAGTGGAGTGTGGAGGTTTTGGATTCAAATCCTGGGCAAAAAATTATTGAATTAAATAGAGGGCCAGATTTTTTAGATTTAAGCTGTCTATAAGTCTGAATATTTGTAGTTGCAAATGGCAACCAATCACCAAACCTCCCCTTTAAAATATTCATGAGCACTGGTAAAATGAAAGCTGAGCTGTAATTGGTTGCTATGGGCAACTAAGAATATTCTGACTTTTATACAGCTTAAAAATCTGCCCTTTGTGTCTGGGGAAGCCCTGGGAGATGTAGTGAATTCATATATGGACAGATTGTGATACAAACCTGATGACGTGGTCCCTGCTCTGCTGCTAACCCGACACTTCTATGCAAAGGATTCCCTGCCTGATGTCTGCTCTGGGGAAGCCCTGGGAGAGATGTAGAGATCCATTTATGGACAGATGGTGATCTCTCCTTGATGACGTGGTCCCTACTCTTCCGCTAACCGGACACTTCATTGCAAAGGATTCCCCGCTCGACGCCTGCTCCGCAGACAGATACAAGTCTATGAAAGTCATTCAGTACCACAAGTAGCAGAAACCTGGTATTGAACCGTTCTGCCTGAAAGTATCGTATAAGTACCGAGATTTCAGCGCATCGTGCAACCCTAGCCTCCAGCTTCTCGATGGACAAGGGATCTGCTTCAGCTGAATGAACTTGGCTCTGCTGTTAGGAATGAGAGAGAGGCTGGCTGTGTGTGACTGACTCGCAGAAGAAAATTCCTGAGGGAGAGGGGATAAGGGACTTTTTTTTTTCTCTGCATGGAGTTAGCCTCTCTTACAACTTGCTTATTCCCGTCCCACAGGAATTCTCTCCACCAAGACACACAGCCAGTGTCTCTATCAGGAAGCTGGAGGCATGGCTGGGCTGGAAGAAAATGAATATCGGACTCACATGGGGTGATTTGCATAGATAGTGAATCGACCTTACAAAAGGACTCTGGAACTTTACTGATGTGAGGGGGAACAATATACGGATACTCTTACGTCTGTATAATAGCTGTTTTCCAAGATATGTTTAGTTAGAGTATTTTAGATCAAAAGGGAACCTGTCATTTTATCTGATTAATCCAAATTCTGGGACCTCAATAGCCACAAGAATAATGTGGGTTCCAGGAATTGGTGACCTCCCCTATAAACTTGTACTTGTTAGGCTTTGGTCACCAAAGGTCAGTTCCATACGACTTTGGGCGGTCCCTGAGAGTACCCTTTGACAGATTTCATGGACTGACACAATGTCGGGGATGGGTGTGCTTGAATTGTAGTGGAATATTAGGATTCCCTCCTTCCCCCATGGTTCATGATTTCAATTATGTGCTGCTGTTTTACAAGGACTCCTTGCACCATATATAATTGTTCACAGATTGAGCATGATCTGCTGGCACCATCCTTCTAGGCAAAGGAGATCTTGGCTCTGCCAATGAAAGACCGAGTGGAGGAGTGTGCTCACTGTGGTGCACATCCAAGGCTGTAATACATACATCTATATCTACTGCTACTGTGTGAGGCATACTACCATAATTCAACAATGAAACCCATCTCATCCCCCCGCCTTATGTATAATTAATGATCATCAGGATAAGAAAAACTATTACACGTTTGATTTCAGAAAGATAAAAAGGCGTGCGTGTTTTAGGCATTATCCCATTGAATAACCATTTTCTTTCAAGAAATGATCAAAATATTTCCGTGAGTAGACCCGTGTCACCCGCGTAAAAGCTAAATAATTATGTTCCTCCCGTATCATTTTTTTTGTGTGTATGCGTTCTAGATGGACAGTATAAAGATGAAAGGGAAATTTGTTCATATCGGCTCTTCACAGATGACTGAAGCAGGTGTTAGAAATGCAGATGAAGCGTGTTGACTAAAGAGTGTACAAATTTGAAGTGAAAATGCCAGTGGTCGGCGTATAGTACTCGGCACATGTGAAGTTTCTGTGAGCTAAATTATTCATATTATTGTGTGAGCCAGTTTAACATGCAGGAGAAAGGTGTCGATTGCATTGAAGCCTCCTCTCTTCATTTACTTTGTTTCTGTTCCGAATGAGTCCATGATCATTTCTTTTTTTATACATGAATGTGACATATTGATCCAGCCATCAAAGAGCAATCAATACAAAACATACATAATACCATCAATATACCATACAGAGCACAACTTGAATAGAATTACCAATTTAAGATGGCTCATAGGTATCTACAGAGTATACCTTCCATGGAAAGCAATGGAATCCATTCGACAAAGGGATTTCTATGGTGGATGTGATTTTTTTTTTTTTGAGGCAGACAGGTGGGGGAATTTACCAAGACCACCTTTTTAAACATGCAGGCACTCTGCTGCCTGGATATACTAAGTGGCCCTGGCCTCTTGGTAAATCCAGACAACCTATCTGACACGTCAGACTTATTAAGACCAGGTCTGACCTTGCATAGATTTTGTCTATTGCTTCGGCCTCTGTGGCATAACAACTGATCAGCATGGGGGTAGGATATAGGGCCTGCTGATTAGACATTAGTGACTTATAGGCCATCTTATATTTTATTCCTGGGAATCTGCAATGTAGGAGTAAAAATAGGAAATGGAGAGATGAGACACATTTGTGTGTGTCCAACAAACGTTGGCATTTCCTGTGCTTTAAAATATGAAAATTTGGAGGAGTTCTATTTGCCATAGACATCAGATCAACCTCAACTAAACCCACCAGCAGATGTGTATCTATCTAATGTGTATGGAAGGTGTGGACTTTAGCCCAATACCAAATATTGTTATAAAGAAGGATTGCTAATTATTGTCTTTATTGTCAGGTGGGCGGTGCCAAGCTGTCTATTCCGTCTCCTTTCACATGTGGCATTTAGGCTATATTCACACTGCCGTTGCCCGCCTGTACCGTACCGTAACGGGCAACGGCAGTGCACGGGGAGCGGAGGAGGAGGTGAGCGCAGCTCACCCCCCTCTCCATAGAGATCCATGGCACACGGCGCCGTATTATGGGAAAAGATAGGACGGCACCGTACCGCTCCCGTAGGGCGCCGTGCGCCCATTGCTGTCTATGGAGGACGTATATCGGCCATATATACGTCGGCCATACAGTAGTGTGAATGTAGCCTAAGTCTGTGTTTTGCAACGCAACACAACAGCGGAGAAGATTATGTTTCTGTAAAAGGAAACCTACCACTTGAAGTGGCAGGTTTCAGAAGAAAAGACCGAGCACCAGCTCAGGCTGAGCTGGTACCGGTGCTTATTTTTGTTAGTGTTTTAAACCGCGGTATCGCGGTTTAAAACACTTTTTAAACTGTATAGCCGGCGCAGGGAGGTACGCGCTCGGCGCTTACCATGCGCGCTTACATAGGAATAGTGAAGGAAGAGGCAAGCGCATGGTAAGCGCCGAGCGCGTACCTCCCTGCGCCGGCTATACAGTTAAAAAGTGTTTTAAACCGCGATACCGCGGTTTTTAAAACACTACAAAAAATATAGCACCAGCACCAGCTCAGCCTGAGCTGGTGCTCGGTCTTTTCTTCTGAAACCTGCCACTTCAAGTGGTAGGTTTCCTTTAACATTTTGTATTTACAAAACACAATGTTAACACATGTTTGTTAATGCTTGTGTTGATATTGCTTTAACTGTTGTTTTGTAAACGCTAACTGTCATTACTCAAATCTCAGTTGTTTCATATGCAATGTAATGGATATGAACATGAAAATTCAGATGTCAACCGTGTGCTGTCCGCATTTGCAGATCATTTACTACTTAAAGGGGTATTCCCACGAAGACAAGTTTCTTGGGAAGGGGGGGACAGGCACATGTGTGTGAGATTTGACAGAGCTCACAGTGTAACACTGTAATGGTCTGTCAGCCTGTGTCTATCAGCCTGTGTCTATTAGCCTCTATGTAATCATCTCATGCATCTCTGATCTGTCTCCTCTCTCTTTCTATGAAGCCAGATGAAAGTGTATTTACACCTGTACCCTGATAATGTAACCATATTGTCACCCCATAGAACTAGATGCATAATACAGTAATGTGTCTGCTTAGAGAGGCCCTTCCCACACCCTAGGATTTTACACTGAGCAGCATAGAGAGTGATAGGAGCTAAAAAAGGCAATAACACTGAGTAAATTGTAAGGTAAAGGGTTAAAATGATCTTTATTGTGTTAACATCACAAGGGGATTGAGATGGGAAAACGGGAAATGGGAAAACCCCTTTAACACAATTATGTGACACTTCAAGGGGTTGCAACAAGCTAGTGATTTGCCAGTCTTTCATTTTTATTTTGTTTTGCTGATGACTATTGGACCATTTTTAGGGAGATAAGGATCTAAAACAGATTACACATTGCTAGCACACAGACCAAAGATCCATGGTTTGCAGTTGGAGAATAGCAAAGGTAACCCCAGCCCAAAAAATAAGGACTAATAAAAAAAATAAATAAATAAATTAACCAGCACTTATATGGACACCATGGAGAACACTGGTTGTGGTATTTGGGGGTGTGTTCTATAGATGTGATCCTATAACAATGAAATATAAAAAGGATGGCTTATGGCACACTCTATATTTTAGTTTTGCCGACGTTATTGGCTTTGTGTATATTGATGTACTTTCTGTAGTATGCTGTGAAGATGTGGATAGCCCATTTTAAAAAAGAGAAGAGATTTTGCTACCAGTATATCTCCTGGCTGTATTTTTGACACATTTTTGATGTTTGTGCCGCTAGGAATGAAAATCGTTTTATGCAAACAAGAGAAATTGAAATAAAACAAGTCATAAAAGGCCAAACTTGTGTGACGGATTGTAAATGTATTGCATTTTTATTTAAATCAAGCTGATTTTGCAAGTTCTTTTGTAAGTAATTTCTTTAGTAATATGTCAATATGACTACATTAAGGCTTATGTCAGCAACACAACAATTTTACCTTCTATTCTATAATGAAATGTAAATCTTGTCGATTCTTCACTTTGTTCATATGAGCAGCATATTGATGCTATACTACAATTACAAGATCTTCCTTAAAGGACATCTGCCACCAAGATGGAGTATAAACCGAACACACTTACATGATGTTGCGTGTCCCCTCTGCCAGGATCTGCTCTAATTTTAGCATCTTAAGTACTTGTTTTTATGGAAAAAAAAAGCTTTAAAAATATGCAAATGAGCTACAGGTGCTCTAGAGGTGTCAATGGATTCTGGAGCCCCTCAGGCTCATTCGCACAGTTTTTAAAAGTTTTTTTTTTTCCCATAAAAACAAAGGCTTAAGAAGCTAAAAGCAAAACCACATCCCAACTGAGGGCACACACATCAGTATGTTAAGTGTGATTGGTTTAAAATTCTTTTTTTGAAAATTCTGATACTGTGTTTTTCCAAAAATAAGACCCACATTGAAAATTGGCTATAGCAATAATTATGTTTATAGGTACCACAAAACTGGAAACATCTACGCTTGGTATCATTTTCGTATAAAGCTCTAACTCCTGTCTGTATATCTCTGTGTCTGTGACACCTAAACAAACAATCCTTATTCAATATTAAAGGAAATCTACCATTTGCCTTTATGCATTGTGAACCAAACATACCTTGAGAACGCTGTAGCTACACTGATGCAAACACATATCTTGTTTTTTGTGCAAAACTACTCGGTTCAGGGATTAAACAATTATAAATTTTAGGACCTTGAGGAAGCTGGGTGCCGACTAGCTGTTGTACATAAAAGAGCTGCCTGAACTGTCCAGACAAGACTAATCAACGTGAGCTTGATGACTTATACACAGAAGCTGGGGGATGGTGCAATGATTGATTACTTCTTCTGTCAGGGACAACACAGTGATGACGTATTCCTGCCTTATGCTGGGCAGGACAAGGCTGGGGCAGTGCATAATGAGGGTGAGTAGAAGTGCTGAGCCAGCCAAAGGAGCGACAGAGCCTCATTATCATAATTTTATAATTGTTTTTTCAGCAAGACCACTCAGTTCAGGGATTAAACAAGATATGTGCCTGCATCAGTGTAGCTATAGCATTCGCAAGGTATGTTTGGTTCATAATGCATCAAATTACATGGTAGATTTCCTTTAAAGGGGAGAATCTGCTCTTTAAAATGAGAGACTAGGACCGTGCTAAGTTTCACAAGATATCCCTGTTTGTAGTTTGCTGAAGGTAGCATGGAGAAGGAGCTGACAGATGAGATGCACCACAAGCAGCTACATGGACAGAATGAGCTCATGTGAGGGAAAGTGCCATTGCTGGACATGAGGAATTGGTTCCAATGACTCTAAAGGAGTCACAATAAATTCACAATGGAAATGGTGGTTTGACAGTGCCTTATTTTCAGAGACACATGGGTACGTATCTAACAATATCTGATCCCGATTTGATGCTACCTGGTTGGTGTCTGTTCTAGGATGGATGGCTATCCCAGTGGATTTTTTTTCTTTAAATTCATGATTATATCCCGTCGTGTGTTTTGTCTTCTCTTATTTTGCGAATGTTTCATAAAGGTCCATTGGTTTCTCTGTAATGCCTCATGGTAAATATCCGGAACAAAAGAAGAAATTCACTGCTTGTCAATATATTGTTCCCAAGTAACAAAGCAGATGATTTTACACTCTCCTGGGTCCTGTTTACATACAAGTCATAGCTCCCTTTTTCTATGTGGCCTCATTTCCCACTAAGGCTCTGAATTATTGATATACAGGAAGCTGTGAGGTTCAGTAAACTTGGGATTTTCTACGGCGGAGGGCTACAGTGTGAATCTCTGGCTGTTACTGAGGTGTAATTGTTATAAAGATATGATATGTATAATTTGTTTTCTGTACGAGTTTACCCTTGAATCAGTGAGCACATCATTGAGAAGATTTCCTAATGTATAGATATATATAAAAATGTATATTTTCATATTTTTATAGTAATTGGGGGTTTATTTTCTGCTCCGCTAACTTAAGAGGTGGATTTTCTTTTTCCTTGAATAGTGGTGTGTCCAGCTGTTCCTCATATGAACATTAATATGTGTCCTATCTTCTCTTCTCCTCTGTGAATGACACTTCTATGGATGGTTTTTCACCTTCCTGGATGATGTTGGGTCCTCAGAGTAACTGCTTCAGAGAAGATTTTCTGACTGTGACTTAATGGGGTCCCAGTGGCTATTCCATAATCTATTTTACAAAGGTTTTTTTCCCACCCTCATTATCTTATTGTAGAAAGAAGTGCCTGGTCTGGGACCTTTTCTGATGTAGACGGTCCTGTAACTTTAGAGTAGTGGAACCAGATCTGGCAATGAAGTCAGGGGTAGTGTATCTCTTCTGTGGGGAAACCTAGGTTTACTGTGTGTTTTTAAATAGCATTGTGAAGGAAATAAAATTGTTAATAAAGTGCCACCAAACTCAAAGGAAAAGCTACCATCAGAATCAAGCATGGATAAACCAGGGGCACTTACTCATAGATGCAGGCACCATGCGGTAATCTTCTCATATTTGTGCCTGCTTCCTTTTAAAATCCACTTATAAAATTATGCTAATAAGCTGGAACTACTATGGGGGGACTCTACAAGAGCCCCATTCATACTGCATCTTCACAGGCTTTTACATTTACACAGACTATTACACTCAAGGAGCACTCCCTCCGACCCCCTCCAAACTCTGCGAGATTACAGCAGTCAGAGGAGAGGGGTGCTGAGTGAGCAGATGGGAAGGGGACACGGTGTAAGAGCCTGTGAACCAGACCTTCGCTAGCATAACACACCCCTCATTAGCATAATTTTAAAAGTTGATTTTAGAAGGAAGTAGGCCATGGATAATATATATAAGAAGATTTCCACAGTCAGAGTGCCTGGATCTATGAGTAAGTGTCTCATGTTTATCATGATGGATTTTGATGGTAGATTTCCTTATAAAAACAAAACATTCATGACATCTATAAATATCCAAAGCTCTCACCCCCTTACAAAGTGTGTTAAAAAAAAAAAATGCAAGTTGTCAGTACCTAGCAAGCGATTCGCAAATACAGACCACATGCGTTGGTGTGGCATACATGTTTTTCACATTCTTATAGACATGTATGAAAAGTCTCGAGCCGCAGGGCCTACTATGAGATTTCTACAGCCTCCACACAGATCAGTGATAAACACACTCATGTGCATGGGTCCATTTGAAATGAGTCTGAAAACGTATAGCAAGTGGAAGAAAAGGCGAACCTTGTGATGTCTCTGCTGTGGTGATGTAGTGAGTTCTCTCCATGCTGTGCAGAGAAGCCTGGCTGCTAGTATTGTGCATCTCCCGTGTCTCCCTGGTATTGCTGAATCCTTGAACTGCTCCCTATATGAGGGGAGGGCATGGTAATTACACCTGCGCTCAGTAATAATGATCACTAATTGTAAACAAGGGGCAGCTCAGGGACTTTTGTTTCCCTATTTAAAGTGACAAATTGATGTATTCCCATCATTTTCCGGATTATTCAGCTGCTGCATTTACTGTGCAGGTTATTATGTTATTCTCAGTCCATGTACAATGTGGGTGTAATTAAATCAATAATAAAAAAAATATAGACACATGTTATGTGTAAGCAATCTATCCATGAGGAATCATTGAGTCACATTATCCAGTGTTGGTTTACAAAGGAAATTAAGGAAAATCTGCTTCATTCACTTGGAGTACACATCTACCTACATAATTGTAATTCAGTCGGCTGTATATGCAATGGAATTCAATTGAACTTCTGATAGACAGTGTAATCTGTATGGAGGGCAGCTGGACTGTACCCTGGTGACCACTGAAAGGAGAAATGGATAGATCTGCCTGACATGGGTTATTATCCCTCTACCCATTACAATAAGCATGCATGCTCCACATCTGAGCAAGCATCATGTTCCTGTATTATACTGTTACTGCTTAGCTCTATGCCACAATAGTAGTCCAGTCACATGCTATCTGCTAGTAAACAAAGTCTAGGAGGATCAAGAAAGTGTTAATGCTGAATTGCTAGGAAAGAGAAGTGTCCAGAGTTTCTTTTCCTTTTTTTAATAGTTTTTTATATTTACAGCTGTTTTTATGGCTCAGTTCACACCGGCAATTATTTTTTGTTTTACTGACTGAAGTAAACATCAGAGGCACAGATGCAGATATGAGCTAAGAAATTACCCTCTTAAGCCTACCTGTCAGAGGTTGCACTCGTCTTTTTTTTTTCTTCAGAGTAAAAATACTCCCCTTACCATTTTTGAGAAGTATTTTTAGCGGAGGAGTGTATTTTCAATAATACAAATACTCCATAGGCATATAAAATGGTTCTAGATAGCTATTTATGCAAGAAAATATGGCCCCAGACCAGGCAGTGTCTGACACCGCAGTTGCCCCAGACCGGGCAGGGAGAGGAGGAAAGGTCTAATGCATATTTATTTGCATGAAGCATTTTTATAAGGAATAAAATATTTTTTACTCGAGTATAAGCCGAGGTTATTGAATAGGCTTATGCTGGAGTCAAGAAAAAAACAAACCATGTACTCTCCTTCCGACGCCCCCCACGACGCCTGTTGCCTATCGGACCTTGCCAATGCCTGTCCATTGAACGCTAAATAAAGATTGTGGATCGTGGTAAGCGAGTGCCGTCCTGTCCTTGGATCGAACTGTAAAGCTTAAAGGGGTATTCTCGTCTTGGCATTCACATTCAGTTTCTTTAATCTGCTATATATATACATTTCTTCAATTAGATGTTATTAAAAGATAATTTCATAATTAATGTAGTCATATGGCCCCTTAGAAACAAGACTGTGTCCTTGGATACAGCCACCTCTGCTGGATTGATTAAACAAAGAAACAAAAGGTTTTTGTATATACAGTATAATGTCCAGGAGTTACTGCAGGTCCCACAGCCGTCCTGTGGTAATGATCGCTGAATCCTGGCGGTCAGACAGGGCTCAATAGTGCATGTCTGGCCACCGCTTACGGAGTGTGGGGTGGTCGTATCCGAGGAAGCTATCTCGTTTCTAAGGGTCAACATGGCTAAATTTATCTTCACACAGGAACATTTTTGTTAATAAGAGCCAGTTGAAGAAGTGTATGGCAAAGGAATTAAATGTGAATGCCCAGATGGGAATACCCCTTTAACTTACCTTTGGGACCTGAGCACCGCAGGGGATCCTTTTGCACTGAAGACACCAGCAGGTACCGCACAGTCTTTTCCGGGGACTGCTAATAAGAAGCAGCGGGGGCAGTGCCTGTTCTTCTGTTTTTCTTTTGCTAGTTCACTGGCTTTTGGCGCCTAGGTTTGCAGTTCACTAGTGGTTGTTTGTTTTTAGAGAAGTTGTCATTAATGTTATTATACTTTTTGGATTATAAGGGGTAAATTGTAAGATTACTGCAGTTCAGTAAGGCAGGGATAGTGCCATCCTGCCATGTAATGAGTTATTACCGGTGCAGTCTCATCAACCATTGTTGCATCTTCAATTCTAATTGCACAAACCATGTTGGACTTTGAAGAGCTTCACATAGTTGCCTTACACTAACTATCCACCTAATCAAGGCATGACTGGCCTTAGATCTATTCTGACTTTGCTTCAGATCTACTGTGTGAATCTCTTGATACCTACTTAAATCACTCTTATAATGCAAAAACAACATACGGTGCTCATCTCGAGCTTCTGATTACTCTTTTAGGCACTGTGCTCAGGATACAGACAGTAGGAGCTGCTCATCATCATGCTGTTAATGAAACTGAGGCTATGCCATCACTTCTTTTAACCTACTTGGATAACAATCCTAGCTTGAGTTAATTATACAGTAGGGCATTGAGATGAGAGCGGTAGCTAACTGATGGACAACGGCCCCAGCAGCATAACACTAGAGAGAGAAAGTATTTTTTTCTCTCTTCTTTTTCCTTTAATGAAATAGACTTGATTTCACATTCCACTGCTATGTTAATTACCTAGGGGATATCTATGGTTCTTCAAACAGGACCCAGTCATCTTAGTATTCTATAAATTCATATAATTTAAGTAAATGGGGAGCATATCCTGGTTGAGAAACTGTGTTGCTAGTTCAACTATGTGGAATTTTATGTTCTATATCTATTTTATGTTAGTTATGTTTTGCTTGTTAGAAAATATTTGGTTTCATATTAATAAGAAGATTTTCATGGATTTTGTGGGGCAAGACCAGGTCTGTCCTCTTGAAAGGATTCTTCAGACCATATTTTCACAGTTTGAGCTGATATACTTGGGGTTCAATACTGAAGCCAGAATACTGAACGTTTTGGATTGTCGACTGTAAGTATTTGTTTGAAGTTGCGGTGTAGTTGCAGACAACGATTTATTATCCACGTTCCTTTCCTTAACACATCTTCTGGCTAAATAAAATAATTCAGAAGAAGCACGTTTGACCGTTAAACGTTTTGAAGGAAAAAACCCTAGAAGTGAATAATTGTTTCCATATTTGTTAGGTTTCAGCATTTTGTCCAATCTTTGGAAGGTAGAGAGGGACATAGTAGCAGGCTGCTGCTACACCAGCCAGTCGTCTTACACCCAGATATTGGGCACAAGACAACGGGCATATAAAGAACATAATATATATATATATATATATATATGTATATATAAGAATTTTTTTTAATGTAAATACATTTTTTTATTTTATTTATTTTTTTCCAGTTTTAATTGTAATATTAAACAAATATTAAACCACCAACATTCTTTAAAATGATTTTAAAATATGCAATGTATTCTTTTCTGTATTTTTTCCCACACACTTAACCTCCATGTTTATTTTTTTATATACTCAAAAATAGAGGCATCAAATATAGATTACATAGGGTACATTCAACTAATTCCTTGCTTACACATTTTCTTATAGTCCTCACATGTCAGGTTGACATTTCTCCAAAAACCAAGTGAAAAATATATATAGCAGTTCAATTGTTGAGTATTTGGCAGAGCTTTTACAGACTGTACACCTTCTTGGTAGCCTTCCAGTCAGATGTCACCTGTCATCCCTGTGTTCACATAATAGCTATTGAGTGAGGACAGAGGAAAATCAGCCGAGTAGTGACAAGATGCACATTGTAGCGATGGAGGGGGCTGTGATCCCAGCTGTGCAGTGAACCATTGCTTGGAATAAAAAAGGGCAAAGGACAACATTTTTTTGTGTAGAGACAGTAAGTGAGCAGCCGGACTACATATTCTTATACCAAGGCCTAGGAACAAAAAGTATACTTTCAATTTTAGATTAGAGACTGATCAAATCAAATAGTGAAGTGGTGAAGGGCAAGGGTGCCAAGGGATTGCCCCCCACTGAGCAGATATTGATGACCTATCTTTATTTCATCATGCATATTGAATCCTTCCAGCTGTCCCCCAATGACTGGAGGAAGATAACCTTCTTGACATTAATAAATCCAATACATTGTTTAATCAGACGGTGCGTATGGCTAAGAAAGATGTATATTAGACTCAAGAAAAGTTTCTGTCCATATTGAGTGGCTGCAGTGTACATTGAACTTGGGTCCAAATGGCATTATGTAGTAAAAATTGCCATCACCATAGATATCCAACTCTCACTTAGTACAATACCTTTTACGCAGGACCATCATCTTTCAGAAATGGCACCAGGCTCATTGTGCAGAATAGCATTCTACATGGTTTAAACGGAAGAATGTTGAGTCGACATTAAATAGTGATTTCAGGGAAACTGATTTAAATATTTCTCTCACGCCTGAACAGAAATCTGTCACAGCACCTCAATAAGCTCAAGATATCAGGAGATCGGTAAAAACTGATGTCTAGGTGGTATAGGGTTCCTACCCGATTACACACCATCTTGCCACTTGTACCCACTACGTGCTGGAGATGGGGAGAGGAGGAGGGATCCTTTTTTCATATGTTTTGGTCATGCCGGGTCTTTACCCCCTTTTGGCAGAACTTGCAGTGTCTTATCTCCTCTGTCTGTGGAGATTCTGTGAAACTGGATCCTCCTTTCTTCATCCTCCACCATTGTGATATCTTGGCGCGGACGTAAAAAAGATCACTACTGCGTTTCTTAATAATAGCGGCCCGATCCTGCATTCCCATACTTTGGAAACAGACCACCCCTCCAACAACTGCTATGTGGATCACCAAAGTAAATGACATCATGCACATGGAAGACCTCACCTCCTCTTTGCACAGCACTTTCACTAAATTCAGCAAAACCTGGCAACCGTGGATCCACTTTCAACAATCAGCCGAATACAGGCAATCCATTTGACATACTTGAGTGGCTTCTTTTTCAGACTTTTCTGTCCGTCGCTGCACGCTATTTCAGGTACAAAGAACTCCAGTTTTCTGGCGCAGACGATTGATACATCTCCCCCATTATGTTCTGCATATGTCATTATATAGAGGCTGGTCAGAAAATTCCCCGTGGGGGATATGTAATAAGTTAAAGGGTTAGGCCCTATCCACATAACTTCTTTTGTGGAAAAACTCATTTCGTTTGCTCATAAAAATTTGCATACTTGCCTTGTGTGTTGACATTTTTGAGTCTTTAAAAAAATTTGTTTTTGTACCAATAGTGCTTGGTATATTTAAAAAAAAGAAATGATTGTTTAGTCTTCAGTTTACACTGCCTATTTACTAGACAGTATTAGCAAATATACCAAAAACATTAATAAAAGAGCAAATAATATAAAGTTCTTTGGCAGTGCAGGAAACAATGAGTTGTATACTTCTTCTGTATTTAGTTATCTGGGAAATTATGGGGAGGAAATTGATATTTTATAGTATTTCAGCATTCGGCTCACTAGCTTTTGCTGTTGAAATGAGAAATGACAGTCCTTTGCCTAAGTATAATTCAATCAATACCAGAGTGGCAGACTTATTTCACAGGTAATCGGGCCAGTGTAAAACAAAAGCTTTTCTATTGATGTTCCATCATGGAAATCAGGCTTTTGTAGCCTATATGATATGGGGCAACAACCATTTCACTAAAATGATCAGAATTTAAAGGAACTCTACCATCAAAGCATGGATTATCCAGATACACTTACTCATAGATCCAGGCACCAAGACTGTGGTAATCTTATATTTGTTATCCATGGCCTCCTTCTAAAATCAACTTTTAAAATCATTCTAATGGGCCTGAGGGGCTCTAGTGGGTGCTACAGCGTCACAGGTTGTTACAATGACCACAACATGTGTCGCCCTAATCGTGCTCTCTGCCTCCTCTCTCTGCCTTTGTAGCAGGAAATGCAGGGGACGGGGAGACCTGCTCTTCTCATTGTAACAACCAGCGAAAAGACATTACTTGGGGGCTCTGGAAGCACCAGAGACCCTCAGGTCATTAGCATAATTGTAAAAGATGTTAGAAGAAAGGATCGCTTGGATCCTCTACTTTTTGTCATGGCATTCTTTTTATGTTTTTAAAACTATGGAATAAAAGTTGTTTTTAATGGGATTACCTTATGGATTTGGCTGAGTGCTGGAAAACCTTCATCTCTTTCTCTGCTACATCATGATGTCAGACCCCACTACTCACACACACACACATGGCAAAAGAGGTTGCAACACTGTATGTAACCCAGAATTGTGGAAATAAAATTACTTTTTACTTTTTTCTCCAGATTATGTTAATGCAAAGAAAATCTTGTTTTCTACAGTTTTTGTTCATCCTTTTCCTTTCCAAGTTTTTCTGTTTGTAAGCTACTTGTTGAATACCTTCCTCAGCAGCAGAGAAGTAGGTCTTGCCTCTTCCAGTCTTTGTCCAAGAATTGAGTCTATGGCATCCTGCTCGCACTTCTTGTGATGCCTCGTGTTCTTTCATGAAAGATCTTATTGGCAAGTTCAATGAGTTTGTTGCTGGTAACACAAATGCATAGGTTGCAGACACTCGTCTATTAAATTTAGGAGATTTGAAGCTAATTATTTTCTGTGTAGGGCACATTTTCTGCCATCAAAGTAAATATATATGTGTTTTTCAAAATAAAATTTAGCCTTTTGGGTGCTTTATTTTTTCCTATGACAACTACTTATCCTACTCGAGCTTCAAGCTAAGGGAATTAACTCCTATTTTGTTGACAATCTACTACAGTTCAAATGCCTTATTTGTTGCCTATTTTGTAATACCTCTGTGAGTGTTTTGTAAAATGTTGAATTCATTTTCTTCTTAATGATGTTCTTTACACTTTGAATCAAAATTGCATGAAGGCAGTTGCATAAGCTCTTTAATGCAATTTTGAAAATGGGGAAAGTGTCTGCTTTCGGAAAATATTTGGTTTGTTGGGGTTTAGTATAATTCTTTGTTGTATTTTTGGTTTAATTTGTACATGTCAAAATTGAGAAAATTTCTCTGGCCAATAATGCTACAAAATTTCCTGGCAGGGGAAGGTTTAGAGGGAACCTTTCACCAGATGTACCACACCAAACTACTAGCCCCTCAGGTAGGGTATGAAATGTCCTTTGTAGAATTCCCTCTTTTATGTGAAATCTCACTCATTTTACCTATAAAATATCTCCCCCCAAAGTTAGGAAACGACTCTTCTCACCTAATTTTAACGAGATGAGTCAAAGCTGTGCACCTGATTTGTTCTGAAGGATAAGATTCTTTTCTTTAATAAGAGAAGACACTAAAAGCTTGGGTTCTATAGAACAGAAGATACATGCTTTTGAAGTGACTGTACCCCCCCCAACCTGCATCACTGAGCAGGAGCATTGTGTGATATAACATCAGGCAGAGGGAGGGGGAAATGCTGAGGAAGTAGGGTGGGGGAGGGTGAGACAGTGTAACAGCCTGTGCAGCTAGAGCACCACGGGGCTATGAAACATCCCCCAGTGCCCTTCTGGCTCATTGCCAAAATTGTAAAAGTTGATTTTAGAAGGATGGAGGCCATGGATACCAAATATAAGAAGATTACCACAGTCACAGTGCCTGGATCTATGAGTAAGTGCCCCTGGTTTTTCATGCTTGATTTTGATGGTAGATTTCCTTCATCTGTGTGCATTGAATTCTGATTTTATTTTATTTTATTTTTGTAGCCTAATGTCGATGTTTTCCTTATTTTACCAGTGATTGTAATGCATTGCTTGTTCAATAATGCAAAAAGGCAAGTGTGGGGTGCAGGGGGGGGGGATACTAGAGCACTATTGTTAGAAATTAAAAGTGACACGTTCTTGATAGTCTGAAGTGATAAGCGCGGCTGGTGAACTAAGAGAGCAAAGTTACGTCTCTCTGCCATTGGTGGAACATCTCTTACCATTAGGCCTTCAAACTCTCATTCAGCTGTCAGTACACGGGCATATTCCAGAGCCAGCGTCTCCCATGCTGTGCAGTGCCTGCAGCTTGCCTGGAGCTTAACTTTGACTAAAAGTGTTGATTTCATTTCTCTTAGCCTTGTTCCCATTTAGCGTTAAAAACCTGCTTCAGAGCCTAGCCTTTTATTCTGCAAAGCACACACACGTGTCATCTCTCGCTGCACACTTCTGATGTGAAGTTAAGGAGCTCAAAATATATGCTAGTCATCGCCATGAATAATTGATCAGAGGGGAAGCCTGGCAGTGTTAATTGTGAAGGTGCTGCTGAGCAAATGCCAAAACAAAAGCTCCCCTCAATGCTGACGAAAAAAAAAGCCTGTAAAGTCTTTAGCAGCAAGCAACAGGGTCAGCGCGCCGAGGTGGAATTTAAAAGGGCCACTTGAATATAATGGGTTCTGACTTGGATTTGTCATGTGCCTCAATGCATCATTGATTGAACGCTGGCTTGTGAAATCAGCTGTGTGGTCTGCTGCTTGTCCGCCACAGACACTTCATGCAGAGATTCTTCTATTTGTTTTCAATTTTAAATACACACTTGTATATTTGTAAATGCAGATCTGACACGATCAGATGCTCGATAGGGAGCGGCTGAACACTGAACAGGTGTTAAAGTTTTTATTAACATAACTCAAAGAGGCTTTATTAATACGGATATTATATTATGTGATAGGGGAAATTATGGTCATACAGAAGGGCCTGGATGGCGTTACCAGAGGCCCCCCTGTGCCGCAGCTTCCCAGGTAGTTACTGTGCAGGAGCTTGTCTCCCCTTCCCATCTCACACAGTGGGAGAGGGGGGTGGGGGGTGCTCCTGCGCATTGTAACTTCCTGAGAAGCTACAAGGATAGGTTTATACTTGACTCTCTGGTGGGTGGTAAAATAGATATTAACAGTGCTTAAAAAGACCCCCCATTACTATAATGTAGTTCCGTTGGAGTGTCCTTTTTTTCCAGACTAAAAAGTATTGCTTTGTAGGGCCTTCCACAGATATCAACTTATCCTTCTACAATTTGAGAGAATCTTAAAACCCCTTTGATATTTTTTTTACTGAGCAAACGTAAAAAAGAAATCTAAAATCTCTTTAATTCCAGTCGATTCGTGTGTCAAGGTATGTCTTTAAGGTGACATTCAGGTTCAAAAAGCTTGTTCTACCCTTGGCTATTCTTCCTGGTGAGCATCCTATTTGTGAGGCATGTACACATAAAATTGTTGGCTTCTCCTGCCACAACAACAAATTTGGATGAACTTACCATTTAGTGTAAGGAGGCCATAGATTTATATGTTTCTCCCATTGACTGAGTATACTTTTGTTTCAGTAGAGGAATAAGTTAATACTTAGTGCACACAATAATAAGGTGATCCTTGCCCTTCCATCTGCCATTTGCCTAAAGAAATGTTGACATATTAGACAGTCCTTTGGTTCCACCAAAAATTGGAGACTCACTTCTTAGAAATAAGCGGGAGTAAGCGGGATTTGAGTTCTCTGGGCTTCTCTATGGAATGCCTCCTGCTTATAAAGAAAGATATTGGGGGTATTGCAAAAAAAATTAGTTTTGCTCTACGTCAGCTTAGAAGCTTAGTCCTGCCATATGAAGTCCTGTATTGTACAACAATTATAAGCAGAACCAAACTCTGTACAAGATAAAAGTGGTTTACAAATCTCACAATTCTCCACTGTATTTTCATTTTAAAACACAACGTCGTTACCCTTGACAATGGGTATCCACCACTTGCCTAAAAGCACCACAAAGCAACACAATGCAAATGGAGAAGTCAGTAGCTGCACAACCATGCTCACAATTGTTATGGCATATGTTTTTTTTTTGTTTGTTTTTTTTTTTTGGATCTCCTACTTACTGGCTTCCATACTAGGACCTTTTGGGCTAAGGAGGATTGGCAGGAAGATAGAAATAATCTTTATATAGTGCCATAATACACCCTTGCGCTTTACAAGTCATAGGGAACATATGCAAATAAAAGATAACATTCATATGGAATAATAATAGTGAGGGCATAGAAAGTTTGTTAACCCCTTAACGTCGGCTGCAGCTGTTCAGAAAAGTGCTCAAGCGCTGAAACCTCTCCTTACATAGTGAGTGTTAGCTGCATATTGTAGCAAACACCCACGATCGGCACCACAAAGCTGTAGTATGGCTGTGTATGGTAGGATCCATCAGACAACCCAAGGTTAAAGTGCCCAAAGGAGTCTTAAAAAGAGTAAAACAAATAAATAATAAAATGTTAAAAAATAAACCCTTGAAATTCAAATTTTCTAATTACTCTCCCCCCCCCCCTTTCCCTATAACTGATATAAATAAATCTGATCGCTTATTCAAGCCTCTACACTGCAATACACTTGTATTGCAGTGTATAGTGTAAGTAACTGAGCATGCCGCGCATGCTCAGTCACTTACAGCCGGGCCCTGCCAGGAAGGCAGAACCCGGCGGGGAGAGAAGCCTGCATCCTCGGGTCACTCGTCGCAGCGGCAGGAGGGATCGGATCCCCCGGTAAGCACACCGGGGGGGGGGGGGCCCATCCACGGGGGACACACTTGCACGCTGCGGTCATGCTTGACCGCGGCGTGTAAGGGGTTAAACACCCGGGATCGGAGTTTTTCCGATCCCGGGTGTTAGTGCCGGGTCTGGGCTGTGAAATCACAGCCCGACACCGGCACTATACTGACCCGATGTCCCAAAATCTTCTTCTGACGCGGCGCCGTAGAAAGGCGTCGCGTCAGAAGAAGTACCCTTAATGACCGACGTAGATTCCCGATAGGGCGGTCATTAAGGGGTTAAACTTTATAGCCGAAGCTATTTCGGCGCAGGGAGGTACGCGCTCGGCACTTACCATGCGCGCGGCTCTCCTTCACTTCCTATGTAGTCGCGCGCATGGTAAGCGCCTACGCGTACCTCCCTGCGCCGAAGCAGCTTCGGCTATAAAGTTTAAAAAGTGTTTTAAACCGCGATACAGCGGTTTAAAACACTAACAAAAATAAGCTCCGGCACCAGCTCACCCTGAGCTGGTGCTCAGTATTTCCTTCTTATACCTGCCACTTCAAGTGGTAGGTTTCCTTTAAAGTCATAAGCGTGAACAAATTCTCACAAGGTCTTAATTTTGGGAGGTGTCTTATTTTCTGGGAAAACAGGGTAAACTTGTATTGTTTGACAGCTGACACAATATTGTGGGAGGTTGACAAAAAATGGTTTGGCATGTGTTACATGTGCCCCAATGTATTGTAAGAGGAATGTATCAGTTATAAAACAAAGAAAACATCTTGGAAAGATACATTTAGGAATTCTGCCCCGACACACCCACCGGTTAACTTAAGACCCTGGCGTAGTCGCAAAAATGCACCGAAAAGTCCCAAATAATAAAAATAAAACTAAGAGAATAAAACAAGTAAAAATAACAATACGTCTCCCATTTTGAAGTAGGCAGTTTATCTGCCTTTTGTTCTTCCTCAGCTCTTGGCTGAGCGATTGAAAAGCATTTTGTTTAGTGAAGTGTGATACTGTAGAAATTCACTAAAGTCGTAGCTCTAGGTATACCGCAAATCATGTTTTTTTTAGAACTGTGTGAGTTTAAGGAATGGAAAGGGGAGGAGAAGCAGCAGCTAGATATTGGCTGAGGGTCCTCCATGCTTATGAAGAATCAAAAAGCAGCATGCCTTGAGCTAGACAAGCCTATACTATGACCTGATGGAGAATATAGTACCTGATTCACCCTATTACATCATATTATTACTTTTATTAAAGGGAAAAACCTTTAAAAATAATTGTTGTACCTCATTTTTATTATTCAGAAGAGAGGCAATTCCAATCACCCCTCATGAATAAATATTAGGCCCTATTGTAAGGAAATATTGGTAACTCTAACGATTTATCGTTTCCTGCACCTTGCCTGACAAAGCACAAAACTACCAAAAATAGGGCAACAATTAAGTAATATGTATTGTATAGGTTGTTTTTTTTTATAATTGTAGTTGATGGCAATAAGAACGGGACTTGCTTCATATTGACCAAGAGGTGGGGCATCAAATGGTAATTGGTGGGTGGAGACTAATTTTGAAAGGAGTTATGACTGACACATTATGTTGTGTACATCTGTTGATTTTTGGCTTTTTATTTTAACACTAGGGGTTTTTCTTTTTTTTTTTTATGAATAGATCATGTTTCTGTTCACCATAACCTTTACTCTTAATGTAACCATAGCTTTTTATTCCGGGCACTTTTTTTCCCATTTATGTAGCTTCTTAAATACCAATTTTCTTACAAAATAAGCCTAAAGTTCAGCACGAACAAATATCAGTATACTGGTATATTCGGTTGAAGAATTTACAATGAAGACCTGAATGAGGAAGACCTAATACTAAGGAGATTGCTATTTGTGCACTCCCCTAATTTATTCTGAAAAGTAGCTCCAAGGTGAAGTTTTCATTGATGAATTATTTATGATGCCAGATATGGGTGATTTACAAATCTAAATACAGTGTACGACAGTGGGAGCTGCTTAAAAATAATGGGGGATCACTGTTATGTAGGGATTTCTGAAAGGAGTCTAAACTATTGGAATATAGGTGTCTTTTTGTACTGAATCTGCGGCTTTCATGTGGTTTAGGTTGGGTTTCTCAGACTTGCGTTTTTAGCTAGACTTTTTATGGGAGAGTATTAGCAAATTACTATTTTCTGCTTACTTAGTACATACTGGAGTTTGAGAGTTTCTCCCCTTTTTCCTCATACATTATATTCTCTGATTACATTGTATCTGATATTATTGTATATTAGTGTATTGTATCGTACATTGTATCGCCCATTTACCCAGAGAGGTCTGCAGTTCTGTCCCCACCCCAGCTGCTGCCACTGCATTCATTTCAGTATGTAAGAACGACACTGCATGTCTCTGTAAACAAAGAGAGGTCTGGCAGTGACATACAGCGCTGCATGTGAACGGGAGCGCCACAGCAGGTGAGTATCACATTTTTTTTATTGTTTTATTAGCACCCCAAGCTATATATAGTTTTTTTTTTAAAAATCCTTTATAACCCCTTTAACCCTGCATGAGATATCTGCCTCGCAGGCAATGGAGAGTCAAGAGGCCCTACTACACCTAATAAAATGATGTATACCCCTCCTCTTCCACTCCTGGACTCCTTGCCCTCAATGTCTCCCTACTTTCTATTACAGGCCTCCCACAAAGACATTTTATGTAAATATTTTATTAACTGGAAGAAACCTTAACGTGGGAAAGGTGGTTTATCCAGTGTCTGCTTCACTGCATGTAGATGATTTCATGAGATCACTGCAGGGTCATTTTGGACTAAACAGTGAGCATGTTTTAGTGTTATTACAGTATGTAATGTACATCTGTGAGCTGTAGACAAGAGATGAGCAGACCCAAATGTCAGATTCAGCCAATCAGTCAGTTTGCCTAATTGGCTATTCAGTGGCCAACCGGGCAATATGTCAGGTCCGCTTGTCTCTATTGTAGACTGTTGCAGAATTCAGAAAAAAACTGCAATCTCAGTTTAGGAGGAATGAGGGGGTGGTAGAAATAGCCTCATAAGCGGAGAAAGAAGTTCTTGGTTTCTGCATAAAAAAATTTGGGACTTTGTATAGTACATTGCAAATGCTGTGATTTAATGCAAATCTTACAAATATTGTATAGCAATTTGTGTGTATGTATACATAATATATACACAAGGGTGGTTCAATAAGTACTCGTGTTAGAAATAAAGTAACCAATGGGACCGTCTTGCCTTCTTTGGAGCGGATTCACCGGGAGAAATCCATTGTTTTGATTGTTGCTTAGTTTCTGGTGTGTAATGATGAATCCAGGTTTCATCAACGGTGGCAACTCAATTCAAAAACTCCTTCGGATCTCGCTTAAATTGCTCATAGCTTAGAAGTTAACAGCCGCATCTGCTTGTTGTCCACCGCGAGCAATCGCTGCACCCATCAGGCCGACAATTTTTTAATCGCCAACTTATCATGTAAAATATTAATTGTCTTTCCGGACGACACAACTACGGCCTCTGCTACTTTGCGTACTTTCGTTCGTCGATCAGCGGGTATCATGTTGTGGTCTTTTTGAATGAATTCCTCGTTAACCATGTCTGCCTGGGGTCCTGGTCAATCCTCATCAAAAACAGATGTTCGCCCACGTTTAAATTCGTTGAACCAATATCCAACTGTGGTCATAGATGGCAAAGTGTCCCCATAAACAGCATCCAACTTTCCTTTTATCTCGTCACATTTTTCCCATCCAAAAACAAAAAGCGAATTAGCGAACGATGCTGCTCTTTTTCTATCTTGGCAAAAATCACGAAACACGTCTTGCTCAAACGGCTGCCAAATCCAAACTAACCTATCAATCAGTCTGCAATTTGACGACAAAGGGCATTCCTGATGGTGTTATCATTGTGTGCTGCCATCTATCAAATGACGGCAAAACAAACACTGGTACTTATTGAACCGCCTTGGCAGTTCAATAAGTACCAGTGTTTGTGTGTGTGTATATGTAATATATGTGTGTGTGAATATATAATATTTTACTTTACAAATCTACCATTTGATTTCATGCATTATGAACCAAACATACCTTGAGAATACACTGATACATTGATAATTACAGTACAGAGGTCTCTCCAAACAGTTCAGACAGGACTAATCAACCTGAGCTGGATCAATCATACACAGCAGCTGGGGAATGGTGCAGTGCTTGATTATTTCTGCCCGTCAGGCACAACACAGTGATTACATCATTCTCTAAAGCAAGACGAGAAGCAGAAAGCCAGGCACGGGAGTGACAGAGCCCATTATCGTAATTTTATAATTGTTTTTCAACAAAAACACTCAGCTCAGAGATTAACCCTTTAACGCCGAGCCCCTTTTTCATATTTTTATTTCCATTTTTTACTCCCCACCTTCAAAAATCCATAACTTTTTTTATTTTTCCATGTAAAGAGCTTTATGAGGACTTGTTTTCTGCATAACAAATTGCACTTCATAGTGATGGTATTTTATATTCCTTGCCATGTACTGGGAAGCGGGGAAAAAAAATCCAAATGCATTGAAAATAGTGTTACCGGTGGGTGTTTGCTGTAACATGCAGCAAATGCCCACCTTGTATGGAAAGGGCTCAGCCCGTGAGCCCTCTCCATACCCCTGCAGCCGGCATGTGACTATTAAACAAGATATGTGCCTGCATCAGGGTAGCTACAGAATTCTTACGATATGTTTGCTTCATTATGCATGAAATCAAATGGTAGATTGTCTTTAAGTTCCTATAGACAACAGCAGATGATGTATTGTGGGTATGGTTTGTGAGCCATCATGTGACTTTGTTCCCAGTATGACAGCTCCGCTACAGTTTTCTACTATTACTATTTTCTCTTTATTAATTGGTCACCTAAGCAGAAATAAACAGAATTTTCCATCTCTCCGTAGTATTTCTATCCTCTAATAGCAGTGACAGGCGAGTGATTGCCGAGTTAGAAACCTGCTATTTTTAATGCCTTTGGGTTAGACTGTTAGTTTTCTGCCTTCATTCCAGTCATAAATATCAGAAATGTCTCGTATATGAGAAAAAAAATGCATTTTGACTATTTCAAAATTACCAAAATATTTGTTTTCATTCCTCAAGTAGAAGCAATTGAACCCTGCTACTGTCACCCATTCAGATTGTTTCCAAATACCTTGTTAGGAAACAACTAATAACTATAAAAACTGGCATGTCTGCAAACTGGCATTTATGGGAAAATATAGGGTGTCATCTAAGGGTTAACATAAAGTGGCACAGTAAGAAAGCATTTAAAAAATGATTAAAGAAAACACTTCTGGAAGACACCCTCTCTGGAGCTGCAGATACACTGTAATGTGATTGGACCATGCCAACATAATAAAGGGCCACCAGCAAAGCCGAAAAGACAATTACAATCTTATGTATTTGTGTGTGACATAGATAGATAGATAGATAGATAGATTCCTAGAGATGAATGCATTAACACCCCCTTACCCAGACCAGAATTCTTGGGACAGATTTTTGGTTTTGGCTTCTGACTCCTATTATAGTGTCATATTGGATCATCTTAATTAAATAATTTTATAGATTTATCTATTGATGTCTTTCCCACCATAGAAAATTGCGAAAACTTTTTTTTTTTTTTTCTTTTTTCAAAAGAAATTGATGTCATAGATGAGCCATTTTTTTTATATGTAAATCCATCTCTCACTATTCATCTCCTACAGGTTTACTAAATGCATGTACTTACTGCAATAACCCCTTAACCCCTTCCCGACGCGCACCGTAATAGTACGTCACGCGTTGGGTGCGGGTGCATGTAGAGGGCTCACGGGCTGAGTCCACAGCCGGTAAGTCATTGCTGCATATTGCAAAGCTGCCGGCGGCTTTAAAAAAAATGGCTCATTGGAGACCATGAAGTCGTCGGGTAGCAGCGGCCGGTCGCTATGTCTTGTTTTAACCAATTCATTACAATGTGTGATTTGCACATTTTAATGAATGAGGATGAAAATCGACATATACTGCCATACTGTAGTATGGCAGTATATGGTAGGTTCGATCAGACAACCTAGGGTTAATGTACCCTAGGGGTTCTGAGAAATAGTAAAAAGAAAATTTTAAAAAAAGTTCAAAAGAAAATTTTAAATAAAAATTCAAATCCCCCCTTTCCCTGCAACTGAGTTAAACATAAATAAACAGTAAAAATCATAAACACATTGGGTATCACCGTGTCCTGATCCATCTATTTTTAACTGCGTTTAACCCCATAACGGAAAATAGAGCCCAGAGTCAAAAATTTTACTTTTTTGCCATTTTGAAAAATATAAAAAAATTCAATAAAAAGTGATCAAACGAGCTTACAGTCCTAAAAGTCCTATGCAAAAGTTATTAGCGCCAGAAGATGGCAAAATCTGAAAAAAAAATTGTACAGGTTTTAATTCTTGTAAATCCAAGCCTACAAGAAATGGCGCAAATGCGTTTTTTGACCATTTTCACAGATTTTTTTTTTCCCCCGCTTTCCAGTACACAGCATGGAATATTAAATACCACCACTATGAAGTGCAATTTGTTACACAGGAAACAAGCAATCATGGAAAATGGAAATAAAAAAACAAAAAAAAGTCGCTAAGAAGAATCCTGACTCTCACCTTTAGAATGAGAATCTTCTCATTGTTATATGTAATACTTTATTGCAATAGAGGTGAATTATGGAAGCCCCATAGCACAACCTTGTGGCCAAAATGAAATACAAGATCTTCCCATTTTGAAGCTCTTCATCTGAGATATAACTACATTGAAAAACTCTGAAGCTTCAGATACTTTCTGAATGGTATATTGTAACAATATAATTGTGTGAAATACAGCGATTATTTTTGTATCTATCTCTCTATACACATATAATATATAATATATGTGTGTGTGTGTAAATATATATTTATATATTGCAGTGTTACTGGATTGAATAAAGAAGTGTTCTATACAATATTTTATTAATACTAATAGTGTAATTGATGTTAGATTTTGAAAATATATAGTCCTAAAATCTCAGCTTGTCCATAGAAATCAGCTTCTGCAATGGAACGCTACTTTCCTGACAAATTTGGCCTTGTGGTCCCACAGCCATTGGAGGGCAGCAAAGTATATATAAAAGTGAATACCATATATAGTCGAGTATAAGCTGAGTTTTTCAGCACAAAAACCCTAACCCGGCTTAAACTCGAGTCAAGGAATAAAAAACCCTGTGTACTCACCATCCGACCCCCCCTTTCCCCGGCAGGTCCTCTTCTATCCATTGATGCTCCGGTATCTTCTCCATGTCCCCGCGCAGTCCGTTGCAGGGATCGTGCTGTCAGCCGCTCACTGACATAGTACTATGTGCACCGGCATCGGTATGCACAATGATGTCAGCAAGCATCTGACCTCGCGATCTCTGCGACGGAGGGCACGGGGACACGTAGAAGATACCAGACCATCGATCAATAGAAGAGGACCTGCCGGGGGCGTCGGAAGGTGAGTACATTTGTTTGTTTTTTGCAGGCTATATACTACAGGGGGCTGGCTGGCTATATATTACAGGGGGCTGGCTGGCTATATATTACAGGGGGCTGGCTGGCTATATATTACAGGGGGCTGGCAGGCTATGTATTACAGGGGGCTGGCAGGCTATGTATTACAGGGGGCTGGCAGGCTATATATTACAGGGGGCTGGCAGGCTATATATTACAGGGGGCTGGCAGGCTATATATTACAGGGGGCTGGCAGGCTATATATTACAGGGGGCTGGCGGGCTATATACTACAGGGGGCTGGCGGGCTATATACTACAGGGGGCTGGCGGGCTATATACTACAGGGGGCTGGCGGGGTATATACTACAGGGGGCTGGCGGGGTATATACTGGGAGGCTGTGACAAATGCATTTCTCACCCTCTGCTTATACTCAAGTCAATAGGTATTCCCATTGCTGCTGCCTCGCCGCGGTCTGCTGCCCTCCGCTGCCTCGCCACAGTTTGCTGCCACAACTGTTCTTCATTTACATGATCTTTGTAATTTTTCCAATGTTCTCCATTCAACAGAATTGGTATTTCGTATGCTCATTTCGTATTTATATTCCCAGAAAGCAATGCTGGTGTGCTGGTGTGAGAAAGGAGGTAATGTGTTGCTGCGGCTACATAATGCCTAAGATACGGCCTAGTTTTTGGTCACGCCATATATAACACTTCATTGCTTTGGAAATGGAAATTCAGGACCAATGTATCCCAATTTAAGTCAAATTTACTGCAGAAATCAATGTATCAAGAAAATGCAACTATACCAAACACGGCTTCCCTCTTGGATTAGTATCAGTGATTTCTGCCATTCTAATTTCCCATATTACACAGAGTAATCCAGTGAAGGTATTCCCTACTTCAGCAGTTAAAGTTGATCCAAAGTATTCCCTATAAATAAACAAGGAATGACCCCACATCAATATTTCACATTACATTACAATGTTTCTCAAATGCACAGAAATGCATTTGCGGAGATCTGGATGGATTGATTCCCAATATTTCTATCATTGCAAAATCTTCAGTTTCTATTTTTTTTAACACTGCTAAAACCCCTGAAATATATTGCAGTAGTCTTTCACATCAAAGGTGTAAATGGATTTCTTGAAAGTTCCTCAGCAGGCTGGAGATGGAAGGAAGCCTCTTTGCACCAACACAATTGCTGTTGGAAAGCTCAGCTTTCTAGATGACCTTGCATCTAGAAGGACAGATAATCATTTGGTGAAGGAGGTGTAAATATACTCTCAGTGCACATGGATATATTGCCAGGGCAGGGTTAGGCAGACACACACTTTACAACCGATTAATAGGGGCAGGACCTTTGTATTCTGGGATGTGGTCTGTCCCCTCAGCTTTGTCATTTTTCCCCTAAGTCATGTTACCTGAGTAGGACTGAATCATCAAACCACTGCATACAAATTAGTTGTCACAGCTTTTAATCCGCTAAAATATTCGTGAAAAAAATGTATGTGTGAACAGACCCATAGAAAAAAATAACTGATAGCATACAGACCTCACAAATCGGAATGAGCAATTACAGAGCTCTTGTATCTCCCTGAAAATTATAATCTGCCCAATACCAGGGCATGTCATGCAGTAGCATCTAGCAGCGATAGGCCCCAGCGCAATGTGACCTTGGTGTGTCACAATTTTCAAACTTTTTATCTTGATTGGCGCTGTTGTTCCACAGGGAAGAGCTGGTTCCTTGTGTCATACATGCATAAACTTTACAAATATAGATGCCTAACCATAACCTGAAAGGCATCTGATACTTCCAATGCAGCCCGTATAAATCTAGCAATGTGTTTTTTTTTTTGTGGTGATAAAGTTACATTGTAAATAGTGATTCTTTATATAAAAAAAAAAAAAATGCAGGGCAGTTTAACAAATGGAGCCTTCACCCTATTAATCTCCCAAAATTCGGAATCTACAGTTTTGTAGATATAAACTGATGTTGAGGATTGTAACCTGAGTGACAACTTTCTCTTGGGTACAGATGTAGTATAAACACTTGCTTCATTTCAATAATTCATATCTTACTATTACTGTCACCTGTATGTGTTTCTCAGTGTCAAAAAAGGAAAAAAGAAATGTATGTTATGAGCCTGGAAAATACGTCTTGTATTGTTACTTTTCAGTCACATGTTTAGGTTTTGACATGTCATTTTAGAAGCCAAAACCAGTATAAAAGACAATTTTTTTCAGTGCACGCATTGGTTTGGGTCTATAAAACGTCATCCTAAAACCAGAATGTGGCAATGCACTCTTACATTACTATTGAAATATTGATTTCCCCTTTCCATTTCTGGCTTGGACAATGGATCAGTGATGTCTTCAACAAAAATGTAAAATTTTCCTGGTATGAATATACTATTCATGGGACCCCATTAGTTTATCAGCATTTTCTACAACTTTTTCAAAGACTTTTAACAATTTAGGGTTGGAAATCATGGGGCCAGTTTTCCTTTCACAACTGTTGAAAAGCCACACATTTTGAATCATTATCACTTTAAGGCCATGGAGAGGGGAAGTAATTGCTGCAGAATTTACTGCAGGGGAGCAAAAGTTCAACTTTTTACAAAGTTTAATATCTGCATTAAGAATCCACAGCACTAACTGACCTGCTGATTCAGAATCCAAAGCATTAATCAGGTAAGGTCCTGGTGTACATGCTAAACATGTCCATAGACTTATATTGGCAGAGACCTTCTTTTCGCTTCTGTGTCCTAAGAATATGTTGCATATATTCAGCGGACTTCATTAGAGGCTATTCGGGATTGATGCAGCTGTATGGCATCCATCCCCTACCTCCCCTGAGCATATACTGAGCCGATTTAATAAAGAGGTTTTAGGAGAAAAATTTTATATACAGCAAGTTTTATTTTCTGCACTTAAATATCTTCTTTTTGTTGAGAGGACAGGTGGTGGGCTATATCAGTGACTGTGTCCACAGATACGTGAAGGGCTGTCAGTCAGTGATGGGACTGCCTCATGTCTTTACAACAGACCAGAGATTTAAGCGTATAAAATACAAGTTATACTAAATTCCTCCTCACAAATCTATATAATAATCTGCTCATTTTCGCCTGCTCTATAATATGTTGCTTTCAGTTTACACTGCCTTTTCCTGGTGACAGGTTCGCTGTAAGCTTTATCTAATGGACTTTATTATTCTGGTGTCAGACATTCTCCTGGCATCCATCTAAACCAGATTTGTCCATCGCACTGCCAGATGGTGAGACTTGAATCTTTTCTGCAGGGAATGTATGTATATTGTCAGAATGGCATTCAGCCTCACCCCACTCCAGCTGAAGCTTGGCAATGCATTTGGTGAGCTGACGTTTTTATGCAGTCTTTTAGCCATTGAAACCAAACCGTGAAATTCTTGTGGGTGAAGCTGCCGACATGAACCTCTGTATTGCATTTTGCAAGCAAATGCTGCTCAGCAGAGCACTTATGTGACTGTGCAGTTAATGAAGCTCTAGTAAGGCAACATGTGACACCACTAGCATCTGATGTAGAGATGAGCAGTTGGGGTGCACCTAGCATGACCCGGACGTATTGAAATTAACGCCCCGAGCTACCAGCCATCGCTGTTTCTGTCCACAATGTCTAGGTTGCGCACCTGAACGGGGGTAGAGGGGGTTCAGGTCAACTCATTTCTAATCTTATTTATTTACCTACACTTCTGGTATTTCAGTTGTTTTATACATGAGTTATAATTCTCCTTCTAACCATTATATACCTACCGTATATTCTGCATTGTTCACCAGTTTTCTTCTCTGTGGACACACACACGGCATATCTTGAGGAATCACAGTACTGACCAAGATTGCTGTAAAACCAGTATTATTGTGAATTATTGAACCACTATTTGGTTTATTTGAAGAGATTATCTTGGGTTTTGAACTTTACTCCACTTTGTCACAATGTACATTTTCTAGAAGTGGCCACTATTCCTGATCTGTCCTACTGGATTCAGGAAGGAGGGGGATTACAGTTTGTAATCTGGTTGTAAATAGGGAGGGGTTAGTTTTGTTGGATAGTTTGGGGGAACCATTGAAGGACACAGAGATTGGCACATATAGCATGTATACCGCTTTGCAATCTATTCATAATTATAGATTGAAAATGGAACAGCGGGAATGTTTGGAAATATCACAAAATGTCAAGCACAGAAAAAAATTATTTCACGATTGAACAGATATTTTATTATTGAAAGGTGCTGGTATGGAAAGTTTCTTTATGGAGGAGGCAGATTTTCTTCAATGTATTTGGTCCTGTCCTAATTTGGGAGAATTTTGGTCTAGGGTAATTGGGCAAACAAAATCCCTTTTTTTTTTTTTTCTTTTAACGCCTCACCAACGTTATTACTCTGAAAGATGCAATATCTGGTCCAGTGGATCTGGATACTAGTTCCTGCTAAAGTAAGATATCTCATGAACAGATTATCGTTCTTTGGTATGAACACCGTTATTATACAAATATTGGGAAGTTTACTGTATATACTGTATATACTCGAGTATAAGCCGAGGGTGGGAAATGCATTGGTCACAGCCTCCCAGTATATTGCCAGCCAGTCCCCTGTGGTGTATAGCCTGCCATCCCCTGTGGTATGTAGCCTGCCCGGCCCCCTGTGGTATGTAGCCTGCCCGGCCCCCTGTGGTATGTAGCCTGCCCGGCCCCCCGTGGTATGTAGCCTGCCCGGCCCCCCGTGGTATTTAGCTATCCCGGACCCCCCCTTTTGTCTTTCTCCTGGTCCCTGCCCACCCTTTTGCATTATCCTGCCCTAGAGTTCCCCGGCCTCTCCCGTTCTTCATTGTCGTCCTGCCCTTCCCCCCTACCCTGTTTTTCTTTGTGAGGCCTTTTCGGACGCAACTTTCCCTCGACAAAAAACAAAACCGAAAGACCTTTTCTCTTTCTTGAAACTGTCCACTTGAGGAAGTAGCCCCCACCGCGAGGAGCCTGGTAAAAAAGGAACATACTTACTTTCTCCCTTCACCTCTACACCCAACCGGCACTTATTTCTAATAATTCTCGGCTTCCACGGCCCCACCGGTTTGGTCTGCATCACACAGTTGCCTGCCCCACCAATGTTTTTCTTTCTCCTTACCCCAAAGAATTGCACCGCGACCGACACGCCTTTTTTCTTAACCGAAGACCTTACCCGACTTCGGACCCCAGAGAGAGCCAAAATACCTTTTGTCTTCACGACCCTATCCGCGTCCACCTGAACAAGAACCAGCCTTTTAGTCTTTCTCCACCTTCTACCGGCCACTTCCACTTCCCGCCGCCTTTCACTGCATCTTACTGGTCCGCCGCTTCCCACGCCACCGTGTTAATGATCTTCTTCCTTCCCATTCCCCCTCGATTCTTTCTCCTCGTCCGCCTTCCGAGCCCGGACCTTTTTCCCTTTCTCCTTCCTGCCGCCCCCCCTAGTATGTCTACACCTGCCGCCTCCCCCCCGTGGTATGTAGCCAGCGGGCCCCCCGTGGTATATAGCCAGGGCCCCCCGTGGTATATAGCCAGCGGGCCCCCCTTAGTATATACCTGCCGGGCCCCCCGTATATATCGGCCTGTTCCTGTGCCCCCGCAGATAATAGCCTGCCAGCCCCCCCGTAGTAATATCTCCTTCCCGCCCCCCCCCCGTAGTATATAGCCTGCCAGCCCCCTGTAGTATATAGCCTTACTATGACAGCCGGGAGTCTACATTAGACTCTCAGGCCTGTCATCCAGCCTGATCTATAATGTCCTGCTGGAGGTGTTGAACTGCTGAATGGAATATCGTGGCCAAATGAGCGAATTGCCCTTTTTTATTTTGTCATTTTATAACTTCTAAAACTCTTAATAAAAAGTGATCAAAAGAATGTACAGTCCCCAAAATAGTAGCATTGAAAACATCAGCTCATCCCGCAAAAAATGACACCATATGGTGAGTCTTGCTCAAACGCTGATTAACTCTGAACTAAACTCGCCATAACCATTCAGTTCCGAGTGTTCGGGTCAGACGATCCAGCCAGCACTCACTGCGAGTTGGACGCATAAAACTTGCTAGTGTGTAAGCGGCCTTAGATTTATGGAAAGATGAAATGTAAGTTGCTATGTATACAGTGCTAAACCCATTTCTACATTTTTATACTATTAATACATGTCAAATTATGTGCTACTGTCCTTGATTTATGCCTAATGGGAAAAGAAGCATCTTGTAACACTTATTTCTTTTTCATTTTAGGGTATTGTTGTGACCCCAATGCTGCTGCTTTTATTTGTAAGTTGTATATACGTTAATATTTTGTGTTGTTTACTACATGTTGAACATTCCATATCCCATTCATCAGTAACCTCTAACTATTGAAACTTGTACAAACATGATCTAGGCCACTTTCTTTTTCCACTTCCCATCTGATGTTTCCATCTCTGCACAGATTTAAAAAATTAACAGAAAAAAAATCAATAAATTTGATCAAGTATCCAAACAGATGTCAGTCTCTCCATAGACATTGGGTTTAAGTTGATGTTTTTCTTCTAGTTGGGATCATCCTCGTCAGTGCCCTTTACCTCCATTTTCTCTCAGTTGTTTATGACTGTTGTGGTTCCACTGATAATCGGCCAGGTAAGTCCCATGTTATGTGAACTGCTTACAATTTATTATTTGATGCTGCTTGTATGTTCGCTCAATATGTTGGGTGCACACATTCTGTGCCGTGCCATTCAATTATATTGCACTGCGAGAGTTGGGTTAGGGACCGACTTGTTAACTATCAGAATATGATATTTATGCTTAAAAGATTGTACAGTACAGGCGGTCCCCTACTTAAGGACACCCGACTTACAGACAACCCATAGTTACAGACAGACCCCTCTGCCCACTGTGACCTCTGGTGAAGCTCTCTGGATGCTTTAAAATAGTCCCAGACTACAATAATCAGCTTAAAATTGTCTGCAATGAAGCTTTATTGATAATTCTTGGTCCTATTACAGCAAAAAAATTTGAAACTCAAATTGTCACTGGGGCAAAAAAAAAAATTGTCGGGAACTACAATGATAAAATATACAGTTTCGACTTACATACAAATTCAACTTAAGAACAAACCTACAGTCCCTATCTTGTATGTAACCCGGGGACTGCCTGTATACATAATCTAGTCAGAAGATAACATGGCATAAAATGAAGGCAATGTACCAGGCTTGCAAGATATTGCCTATCCAGAGGATAGGACAAAAGACAGAGAGTCAGCTCACCTTTTCGTCATAGCAATCAACCAGGTGGAATTCATAAATACGGCCACTCTTGTGTCCAGTCCAGTTTCCTAGAAATCCACCAATTTAAAATTCTACAATATTCAAAAGGCTGATGTCAATTGCTTTGGGCTAATTGATGGACTGATAGACTTGATGGATTCATGTCTTTTTCTAACCTTTTTAACCACTACGATTCTATGATTTCATCTGTTAAAAATATAACATTTTTTATCAGTTACATTTTTAACGGTTGAAATAAATATTTTAACTGGTGGAATTCAGAAGCTGGACTTGTGTATCCACAGTATAGGAGATACAAATTGAATTGCTGAGGGTCCAAATACCCCCACCAATCACTAGAACAATGTTCCCAGCAATCCAGGGAATGGACCAGTTCTCAGTAAATGAAGATTTAAAAAAAAAAAAAAAAAGTTTGCCAAACACTGATCCGCTATCTCCAGTATTCCAGCGTGTTTAAATGAGTGTCAGAGATAGCTGAGCTTAAACTGTGGAACTAAGCTCCTCAGGACTTCTTTTATTATAACTCTTATCAGCCTGGGGTGCTCCAGCTACGTCACCGAAACGCCTCAGTGCGCCTTGTGTTATAATTTATTCACTTCCCCATTACGATACAAGTTCTGTCTGCAGCTCTATGCACTGTGGACAGGTGGGACTTGTATCATATGGAGAAGTGAATGAGGCACACTAGGGACATAGCCGGAGCGTCCCCGACTGATTAGCATCATTTCTATAACTCTATATTTTCCCAAAAGTGGACTGTAGAGTTGTCCTTCTCAGAAGTTCCTGAGGAACTATGCTCCTCAGGACTACTTCTATTATATGTCTACCATAAGTAAAACTTGATGGTAGATGTCCTTAAAACCCTATGGTCTGAAGGGCAGGAGACGATCTGCTCCGATCAAGAAAATCCCATTTCCCAGACTGCAATCCTAATGGTCCATAGTAGTCACTAGCTAACCATACAAATGCAAATAAGACATTTTCTTAGGCTTTGTAATGTTACTTTCTAAGAGATGTGATGTAAACTAAAATCTGTGACGGGTTACTTGAGTAGATTTCCAGGTAATAAGAGTGAAAATGATGTAGGAAGGATAATCTAGCTGGGAGCAGAACCAGTATTATTCCGTGGTGTTTCGGTAACAGCTGTACTATATACAGTGGTTTTCCTGTAGAATACATAAGTAGGCTGCATACAGTCGCCAGTAAAGGCAGCGCCGCTTTGGTCAATAGGCAAACAAGAGGAGACTCTCAGATAAAATTGTGGGTGACAGATCAGATTCTGAACACATCCAAGTTATTCTCTAGAGGTGTCTAATGAACGGCCTCTTGCTCAAAGCTCTGCAGATGTCACCAGCAATGTTAGTCCAACATCATGCATATTTAATTAGTTTTCAGATCATCAATATTAAATAGTAATCCGGGCGACATATTTGTGAGTATATTCAGAACAAGCGAGTTGAATCACATTGCACCATTAATATGTATGTTATATTAGGAGTTTTTCTGATTATAAGAAATTATTTTCACTAGATCATATGCATACGGACACAAGTTGTTATTTTCTTGCTTTTTGCTGTAGCTGAATATAACTTCTTAATAAGCCCTTTTAGTTCAACTTTGAGCGACCTTTATTTTAGAGGCTTAAACAAATTATTATTATTTATTATTATATTTTTAACGCCTTTATGACCAGTGTGTTGGTTTTAATGCTGCTTTGCACATGTAGTAGTTTAATTCTAGTTGCTACTTTTTTATTGTTTTATTTTCACTGCTTAGGTTACAGATTTTAATCATTTTTTTTTCTTCTTTAAGTTTTAAGAGTTAAAAAGATTGTTTTCATTCCATTGATCTAGACTAGTGCAATTTTGGTAAGTAGGAGCAACCCTAGTCGGGATCTTCCTGTGCCTTTTCATGAGTTATACTCAGGATCCAGCATTTGTCACAATGTAGATGTGAAAAGCATCTAGCAGAAATGTAGCTAATAAATCATTACCAGTGTGTTGTCAAGCATGTTTCTTTCATGATCCAATGTGGTGGCATCATCCAGAAAATCAGCTTTGAAGTGAGATGTAAAGTCATGGAGGGGAGAGCTCAGCGTTGACATCACGCTCTCCACTCCTCAGGCCGCCTCATTGGCTGTAATGCATAATCACTGTCTCTCCTGAAGCCTGGTGAATTATGGAGAGGTGTTATTCTGAAGTGGGGAGAGCTTGACTTCAGTGCTGAGCTCACGGCCTCCCTGATTTTATACAACCAGTTTTCCTCTCACTTCAAAGTTGATTATGTGGATGATGCCACACTGAGCCATAAAAAACATAATCTGGAAGGTGTTAAAGGAGTTTTCCCACAAAACAAAGTTAGATCCTATCCACGTTGCCGCCATGCTGAGACCCCCGCAGATCGCGAAAACGAGGGGTCTATCGGACAACTCCTTTGCACTGCATTTGCGATCTCTGTCAGCTCCAAAGAGATTAATGGAGCAGAATGGTCATGCGCGGCCATTTGCTCCATTAGTCTGAGGAGCGGCGAGGGGTCCGGGTCGGCACTGAGACCCCAATGATCGCCAAGTTGGTGGGAAAACCCCTTTAAGATCCTCGACAACATACTGGTAGTGGTCTTTTTGGTACCCTTAAAAACTCTTCTGGAGCTATAACTGGTTCTGCCAAATTGGACATTGAAAGGCATGG
Source organism: Engystomops pustulosus (assembly GCA_019512145.1). Lineage (NCBI taxonomy): Eukaryota > Metazoa > Chordata > Amphibia > Anura > Leptodactylidae > Engystomops > Engystomops pustulosus. The sequence continues at coordinate 58,987,450 of CM033641.1, read as the reverse complement.
GGCCTCTGCTGTACCTCTGATTTTATATTGTTTCCTATGGAATTCCTATCTGATCAATAGATCCCATTGGCTGCCATATGTATAGAGGTATAAAGGCTCTTTGTTCATGATGAAGGGTTTTAAACTTCTAGAAATAAAATGTTATGTTTGATCTAAATGAGAAAGAGCGTGAAAAAAATTATATTCATGTAAAAGACAGGTGTATGAAGTTTTAGACCAAAAACGTAAATATATGTGTGATCTCTTTCGTTGTCTTTCGTTTCAATTTAGTGGTAAATGTGTTTCTTTTGATTGAGAACCCAGCAGTTGACCCAAAATTAAAAGGACAAAAATAGAGACATTTTGGGAGTCTCCAGGTGGGCATGGGTTAAACAACACCCAGTGAAGCTATTGATAGTCACTGCAGTGTGTTATGTTCCCTTGCGCTTTCATGCCATCTCCTTCCCTGCACATAAGTGCTTGTGACAGACCTTTATTTTATGTTTTATATTAAAGAGCAATTTATGATTAAATCTTAATGACCTGGAATTTTCACAGTGCTCCCGTATATTCTACCAGTTTGAACATTTTTCAAAGAAGCACACCAAAACCCACTGTTTTCCATGAATAAGTAATAAAAAGCATGTCTGCACATTATCATTCATGCATTCTCTAGTTACCCGGCCAGTGATTAACCCTTGTGTGGGCTCTAGGAGCGAGTCGCCAGTTTGGTGGCTTGAGCCAATCTTGTGTATGGCTGTGGCGGCAGCAGCTGTTTTTACATGCAGGCAGGGCAAACACAAGCCCTAGTGCAGCATGGGTGTAAGAAGTCTTTACTAAGTAATGATATAGTTTGATGTTTGTCACGCTGATATACTTCTATATGGTATGAGAAGCTCTCTCTGACGTCAGCCAATTCCAAAAGCGAAAACTTCTCAGAATGGGCTGCTTTGAAAATTGACAAGTACTGAAAATGTCAACTTCTGGTAAATTTTTCGGCTAATGTTTGCTTCACATTTTTGTAAAGTCTATTGCATTCTCCATCCACAAAACTGGAATAAATAGTGGAGCAGAATGTTTTGTTTATACTGGAAGAATCATGGTAACCCATCATACCCTATTACAGGCCTTTGGTCTTCTGGGTTACCTTGGTGTCCTGAAATATAATAAATGCAATATTTTATTTTTTGCAGAGATTTGAAGCTATAATGAATAACTATTTTAAGTTTTTAAACCAGATTGCGAAATGTTCCACATTTTTTCTGATGTATTTTTATTTTTTTTTTAATTTAAGTTTTAAAAAAAATATTTTTAAGGGCTGCCATCTTCAGCTTGAGTTTCAGCATTTGGTGCCATGCTTTACAGCAGCAATGGACTGGAGTGGGCTCATTATGATCTACGTAGCTGAATCACATCTCCTATTTCAGGATGCAATAAGGCCCCTTCCACACTTGCGAGCTCAGCGCATCACACTCGCAGCGAGTGCTGCCTGGATCGCCCAGCCCAAACGCTGCAAACCGGAACTGAACTGACGTTCTAAGTTTGCAGCGTTCAGGCCGGGCGTTTCAGGCAGCACTCAAGGTGAGTGTGATGCGAGTTCAGCACATCACACGCCCATGTGTGGAAGGGGCCTAATAATGTGTATCAATAGGGGGACTAACCTTTTGAGGGCATTGGTAAGTGTCAGTCTGTTATCAAGCCATATGGTCAGTGGGAGAATTTCAGGATATTGTACTGAATAAAATCTAAAATAATTAAAAAAAATAATTAAAAATGTAACCAAAAAACTTGATTTAAGGTTTAGCTACATACTTAAAATAAAAAGTATATTAAACTATTGGCAATAGGGTAGGATTTTTCCTTTTTTTTTAATTCTCCACCTGCTATTCTTTGACTTTGGCTTTTGGAATAATATTTTCTTGGACATGGTTACCAAGGTTTTTGAATTCTTTTTAATATCTAAGATGTGCACATCAAGTTGTTTATAGTACTCGGACTAGGGCTCCACAATGGCATTTCATTAACCATCTGGTAAAATTGTCTGAACTTTTACCTTGCCTTTTATTGCTTCAACTTCAACATTTGATAAATAATGGCTGTTAAATCACTCAATACAACCCCCCTATTATTGATTTTAATATAAAAAATCTAGACTTCATGCAGACATGTGAGCATGCAAAGATTTGTATGACTTCTACTGGATCACACCAAATAATAACGTTCCATTAACGCTGTAAAAAAAAAAGATGTTAAATCTGTAAAAAAACAAATAAAAATATGACAGAAGTACAAAAGTTAAATGTATTTTTTTAGGAAAATACCCTGTGCTGGTAGGATAAATTAAAGGAAATCTACCATTAAAATCAAATATGTATAAATGAGGTAATCTTCTTATATGTGTTATTTATGGCCTTCCTTTTAACTTTTTAAATTATGCTAATTAACTTAAAGGGCTACTGGAGCCACTCCATGCAGTAGTAGCTTCACAGGGTGTTACAGTGTGCAAGGAGCACTTACCCTTCCACTGTGTGCTGAAACTTCCTCTTCTGCTGGGAGCTTACATGGGGCAGAAGAGGGGAAATGCTGAGAAAGCAGAGGCAGAATAACAGCCCAAGAATCTGCAGCATGTAGAGGCTCTGATAGCAACCCAGTATCCCTCAAAGCTCATTAGCTTGATTTTAGAAGGAAGGAGGCCACACATAACAGATATAAGAAGATTACCACAGTCACAGTGCCTGGATCTATGAATGCCTCTGGTTTATTGCTCTAGAGCTTGATGGTAGATTTCCCTCAAAAGTTTTTAGGGGGTCTTTTGGTTGTGTTCTATTTTTTGTTTCAATGAATGAAACATGTCACCATGTATTTTTAAGGGCTTACACACGGCCGTTGTATTCTTTTTCCCATTTTTGAGCCAACTGTCCAAGCTACAAAACTCAGAGCAGCTCTGAGTGGTTTGGGCAATTTTTCTACTGTCATTGATGGGTGATGGGTGAGCGGATTACACATGCCGTTGATGCTTGGGTCTATTGATTGCAGTCCATGAAAAGGATGTGTGCCGGTAGGGTAACCTCCCGGAGACCTCAACAGTGGCTACTTGTCTCCTAAGTGTTTTTTTTTTGGCCAATCTCTGGCCTCAGTGGTTGTGTGCTATTTTTTTTTTTTTTTTTGGCCCAATCTTTGCCCTCAGTGGTCAAGTGATATTTATTTTATTTTTATCAATTCCCAGTCTTCATGTCCGATAAATATTTTATTAAATTTTTTTGCCTAATTTCTGGCCTCAGTGGTCACGTGCTATGTGTTTTTGCCCAATCCCTGGCATCGGTGGTCTTGTGATTCTTTCAATTTTTTATTTAAAAAAAGATCATCGTCAGAGAGAACTTGCAATTCGTAATAATCGCATATAACAGCCGCACACAATTCTGTATCTTATCACTTGTGCAGCTATGAAATTGTTCATTACATGTTTTATTGCTGCATGTTGCGCTGATACATTATTAGAGAGGAGCGTAGATCCACGCTCCCCCCTCGCCCCGCTCTGCAGGTAGCTTTTTTTATAAAGGTGCCCACTCATTTTAATGTGTATGTGACGCATGCTGAGCAAAAAATACATTGCTGCCTGCACAGTGTCGGCTACATGTCGCGTTGTAGAACGCCCACACGACATCCTAAATTCTGTGTAATTTTCACTTTTTACTCTAATCCTTGAATTAGAAAAGGTCTCCACCATCTCCCATAAACAATTCACAACTTATAACGTTCTTCTCTCACTTTTTAAAGTCATTACATCCCGCCGCCCCCTTAATTAATTACTCAGGTGATGATTAATTCTTCCTGCATGAATTTTTTTTTTGGGTTGGGGGGAGAAAGAAAGAAATCAAATGGCATTTATCTTTAGATTCATGAAAACTCTAGATATTCCGACTTTGAATTATTTAAACTCCCCCAGCACATACACTTTTGCTTTTCAAGCATAAGTTATAATTTAATTAAAAACTTCTGGCGCATTCCTGGCGTTTTTAAATATTAACGTGTTCCATGGATCACTTTCGATTATCTGCCGTCATGAAATTCCTGAAGATGTCACAATTTTAAGGTTCCTGAAGTTGCACTCAGAATTGTCTGTTGATGCAAGAGGGATTGTGATAATTACACACATCCATTAGTATCAGCAGAGGAGATAAACATCAGGGAGTCTTAATGGGCTTGTCTCGGTGACAGCCGGCAAAGAACATTTGACGTAATTAAGGATAGATTTGATTCATTTGAAAATATACTCTCATTATAGGTGCCCAGTGGAAGTTGCACTAAAATTGTTAAATTCCCCAGAATAAGACGGCAGCGGCTGGGAAGCTTTTGAAATCCACTGTGGCAGTCATTGGAATTATTCACTCCTCTTTATGTCTTTCTGCTGTCAAGTTCACTTTGCGTTTCCATGTAGAGCAAGCTCTGAAAGAGACAACCTGTTGGCTCCTCTTTTCCAGATTGTGCGGAGGTACATCAAGGACTGGTTGGAGAGGAAGAAGCCTCCATTTGGTGCCATTAGCAGCTGTGTCCTTCTCATGATCATCTACACAACCTTTTGTGATACATTTTCTAACCCAAATATTGACCTGGACAAATTCAGTCTGGTTGTTATTGTATTTATCAGTAAGTGCACTCGGAAACTCTTTTTTTACATGTTTCTTTCAATGTCTTTCAGCATTTATCATTTCTGTGTTAAAATCTGATTACCGTATTGCATGAAAAGGATCATACTAAACTTCTGTCAGATCGTGGGCTCTGACTATTTTTATCCCCAGTGGTCATGAAAATGAGGCCATGTTGTGCATTGACATTCAAATGAATTAATCTTCCTTATACATACGTTTCTTCACTTGAATGTTATTTTTAAAAATGTACCCGTGTGAAGAAAATTTACCATAAATTTAGCCTTGTTGTCCCTTGCAAACATAACTTTGGTTCTTGGATGCGACCACTGTTGATGGAGAGAATGCCCAAAAAAACAAATAGTTTTTGCATATGAAATGGCCAGAAGGTACTGCATGCTGTATCCAGGTGGTCAGGCAGGGCTCAATAGTGCATTCTGGAAGAGTGAAGCGGTGGTTGTGTCCAAGGACAGCTCTGAGGAAAAACATGACTACATTTTCACACAGGTACATTTTTTAATTAACATCCAATTGAAAAAAATGTGTAGATGTATGGTAGATTAATTAAATTAAATATAAATACCCAGATGGGAATACTCCTTTAAATATTAATGGCTTGCTGAAGATGAAAGAGTTCCCACATGGTCAAACACTTATCACCTTTCCTGTGAATAGGTAATACGTTAGTCTTGGAACAATCCCATGAAATAACTAAAGAGACAGGGATGAGTCGGCTTGGGAGAGGGATTTGGCAGCTCGTGAATCAAGTACTAGAGAAAGTTTACACTTTAATGCTCAGTCCATCTACATTTCATAGTGTGTGATTTTATTAAAAGTATAAGGAAGAAAAACTCATACACAACTATAATCAGGATTTCTGGCACTATGCTTTAAACAGCGGCCATATGAATCTGGTGACCGATTCCATTTGAAGGGCATTTTTCAGCAGTTTTATACATGCAAGACCACAGGCCCTGTTAGGAAGCAACCCAGGGGAGCTGCTTAATCATATAAATCTATGATGTTGGTAGGAGCAGGACTGTGAAAATGCATTTATATTTCTGGACTGTTGCTGGACCTGCAGCACTGGGGCATATTCTCATCACATAGCTGTGCTCTTTGCTGTCCCTAATATAAATATGAATGCCAGGTTTCACTTTATCCATTATGTATTTAAAAATGATATATACTGTATGTTGGTAGCAAACCAATGGGGAAGGTTTGTGATCTCCGTAGAATAAATGCTAGTATAGTGTTCTCTCTCCATTCTGCCCAGAATTCCTGATGGCAATACTCATTACTGAATTACACTGCTACTTTCTCTTTAGTTAGGCACAGTATATGTGTTGTATTTCTGTTCCAATATTTGTTATTTATGTAAACAGGTTAATCGCATATAACCTCCAGTATAATGAATACACAGTAAAATAAATCTACAAGCGTACCAGGTAGCATTGGTATTTGGTACAGTATAATCAAGCTGTATCTTCACAGTTGATAGATGATGTATTGTATTTAGCCTTTGAATTGTTCAAATTATTCATAACATCACTTTTTTCTTCTCTCTTTCAGTATTTTTTATCCAGCTGGCATTTATGCTTTTAACATTCCTGTTTTCTACTAGGTAAGCCCCATCTTTGATTATTTTTAGTGTATCTGCACCAGCAAACTTCAAAAGTGACATACAATTTGACCAGGTGCACTACTTTCACCTTAGTAGCTAAGTAGTATTTTTGGCATAACACAACATATCTAGATGGCACAAAAAGATGTCACTGTATGTTTCTAAATGAAAATATTTTCTTTTGGATGAAATGGCCTTTGGTTAAATGGATGTTGTAGAGCCGCAGCCACATGCTGCTAAAAAATAATATATATTGTTCTTGGATGACTTTTCTAAAACTGCTGATATCTTGCAAAATTTTGTAGCCATTTTCCCCTCAAGTTTAAATATCTTATTTAACTATAAGAACTGCAGGAGAAGGTCTGCAATTGAATATTATTTACAACTTTGGGGGGGGGTGTAATAAGTTTATAAAACTTTTGTATAATAAACTAAAGGAAAGCTTAGAATTTACAGGTGTTTTTTCCTCTGCGGTCAGTCAGATAAGGGTCAGTGCAAACTTGGACAAAAGGCCAAGATTGCACATGAATCTTGAGTAACTGCATGTTATACATATGCTTATAGGAAATAGGCAGGGATACGGTTTCACCAATGACCAACTTGGGTATTCGGCCATGGGTTAACTTCTATAAAGATTGGCATTGTATGCAGCCGGTCAGCCTGTTTACAAGGAAATTATACCACCAACAATCTACCATCTTACGGCCAAACCCTCTTTTCACTGCAATAGACAATATTTTTTTCTGTCAATACCACCTACAAACTATAACCTTTTACATTTATTTCATCCCTAAAGCTCTATGCGGTCTTGTTTTTTGTGGGACAAATTGTAGTTTGTAATGACATAATTCCGGATTTCAGATATCCTGCTAATGAACTTCTATTAACCCTTTCTTTATACTATATACAGTACAAAAAAGAAAGTCAATGGTCAAGTTCATTCTGTGAGGGCTTGTTTGTTTGCCATCCAAATGTATAAACTTGAGGTTCATAAAACTTTTAAACCAATACTATTATAGTTGTCTAGCTGGGGTTGATTCGATTGTGGAAGTAACTAACTTTTGCGGGGTTTGTTTACCACTTCGGCAAGGCCTAGTAGACATGCTCCAGAGAGAACTCGGGTAACTCAATGGAACCATGTGCTAACTTTTGTCATAGACATAGGAAGAATAATTGGTATCGTAACAATCATTGGGTTGTGAAGGATGGACACACATCAGTAAAATATAAAGCAAAGCGGAACTTGTGTCTCTGCTCTCTCATCGGAGCAGAGAGGTGCACAGCTCCTTTGTGCTCTCTGCTCCCATCACAACCGGCCTTTGTTTGTATGTAAAGGCTGCAGCAGTGATGTCACATTGCCGTTTGTATTTGGTCACATTGGTCATTTGCTGTTTGTATAAAGATTGTCTGGACACTGGAGGCCACAATTGGCCATCCTGGACAATCCTTTTAATCCTATGCAAATAACAAGGAGTTTGTAATGATACGTTTCCTTTTTTCCTTGCAGTAAGAACACCGGCTTTACACCAGCAGACACAGTTGCAATAGTATTTTGTTCAACCCATAAATCGCTCACGTTAGGTAAGTTTAACTTCTTACATAACTTATTATTCAGAAATGATGCTGTAACATGAGTGGTTACCACAGGCAACATCCATATTTTCTTTTCATCAATTTTGATAAAGATACAAGTACATAACCCAGAGACTGCCTGAATATAGAACACCTCAGAGTTTTTATTTATTACCACCTAAATTGGGTCATGTTAAAGGAAATTAACCATGAAGTATGATAAACCAATAGAACCAAGAGGTCATACTAACATTTTTCCAGCTTTATGCATTAATCTCGCCCCCCGAACCAGACTATAACTGATACCACCAACCTTCCCGGACCAGACTATGACAGACACCTCCAACCTTCCCAGACCAGACTATGACTGATACCGCCAACCTTCCCAGACCAGACTATGACTGATACCGCCAACCTTCCCAGACCAGACTATGACTGATATCGCCAACCTTCCCAGACCAGACTATGACTGACACCTCCAACCTTCCCAGGCCAGACTATGACTGACACCGCCAACCTTCCCAGACCAGACTATAACTGATATCGCCAACCTTCCCAGACCAGACTGACTGATACCGCCAACCTTCCCAGACCAGACTATGACTGACTCCGCCAACCTGACCAGACTGATTGATAATGCCAACCTTCCCAGACCAGACTATGACTGGTAGCGCCAACCTTTCCAGACCAGACTATGACTGGTAGCGCCAACCTTCAAGACTAGACTATGACTGGTAGCGCCAACTTTCCAGACCAGACTATGATTGGTACGCCAACCTTTTCCAGACAGACTATGGAATGGTTAGCGCCAACCTTCCAGACAAGACTATGACTGTAGCGCAACCTTTCCAGACCAGACTATGACTGGTGGAAAAGAGAGAGAGGCAGGCCAACCTTTCCAGACCAGACTATGACGACACCTCCAACCTTCCAGGCCAAGATATGCTGACACCGCCAACCTCCCAGACCAGACTATGACTGATTCGCCAACCTTCCAGACCAGACTGATGATACCGCCAACCTTTCCCAGACCAGATATGACTGGACACGCCAGACACTGACAGATGATGAAATGACCGACAGTCCCAGAACAGACTATGACTGGTAGCGCCAACCTTCCAGACCAGACTATGATGGTAGCGCCAACTTTCCAGACCAGACTAGACTGGTAGCGCAACATTCCCTCAGACCAGTATGACTGATATCGCCAACCTTCCCAGACCAGACTCATGACTGACACCTCCAACCTTCCCAGGCAGACTATGATGACGACCGCCAACCTCCCAGACCAGACTAGACTGATATCGCCAACCTTCCCAGACCAGACTGACTGATACAGCCAACCTTCCCAGACCGACTATGACTGACTCCGCCAACCTGACCAGACTGATGATAATGCCAACCTTCCCAGATCTATGAAACTTCCGACTATGACTGGTGCGCCAACCCTTTTCCAGACCAGCTATGATGTAGCGCCAACCTTTCAGACCAGGACTATTGACGGTAGGCGCCACCTTCCCAGACCAGGATTGACTGGTGCGAACCTTCCCGAGACGGACTATGACATGTTAGCGCAAACCTTCCAGCCAGACTATGAATCGCCCTCCGCCACCTGCCCCACAGCCCCCCCCCCCCCCCCCCCCTAGCTGGGCGCCACCCCACCCCCCCCCCCCCGACCGCGCTTCGCGCAACTCCAGAAGACTATGAGGTGGCCACTTCCAACCGACTATTGAGCGCCAACCTTCCAGACCAGACCTATGACTGGTAGCGCCAACATTCCAGACCAGACTAGGACTAGGACTCTCAGGACCACTTTAGGCCAACTTTCCAGACCAGACTATGACTGTAGCGGCAACTTCCCAGCACCAGACTATGACTCGTAGCGCCACCTTCCAGACCAGACTATGACATGGTAGCGCCAACATTTCCAGACCAGACTATGATGGGTAGGCGGCCAACTTTCCAGACCAGACTATGACTGGTAGCGCCAACCTTTCCAGACCAGACTATGACTCCTAGCGCCAACCTTTCCAGACCAGACTATGACTCCTAGCGCCAACCTTTCCAGACCAGACTATGACTGGTAGCGCCAACCTTTCCAGACCAGACTATGACTGACCCAACAGGTGCCCCAGATCAATCCATTCCTGGTTGCTTTGTTGTATAAACTTGCAGTTTTTTAAAATATATATTTTTATTCAATTAAATGTTCTTTTGTTTTGTGGGGAAAGGGAGAGTAACTTAAATTTTTTTTACCTTATTACTTGAATTTTTTGTTTTTTAATTACAGTTTTAAAGCACCGTTTAGCAGGGAATTCTGACCATATGTGTTCCCTGCTATTCCCATATATAGGTCACATATAATAGTGATCTAACATCTCATAGCATCACTATTATCAGTGATCTGTATACGCATACACGCAGTAACGATTCACATCGCATCTTCTCTGCTGCAGGAATCCATGTGACGTCAGGATCTTCCTGCAGCCTGGGTGCTTAGTATGAGCACTTTATTCATGAACTGCTATGACAGGTGATATGAGCCCCTGTTACAGTATAGGATGGGGCTGTCAGTGTGACCTCCCTATACTGCTGACAGTGTGCGTATTAGAATTCCGATACCAGAATTTTGAATTTGATACAAATACTTAGTATAGTATCAAGATACTCAAAACCTAAACAATCCTTTTTCTGTGTACAGAGCTGTATGAGAGTTTATCTGTAGGGCAATTGTACTTCCTAGTGGCATCTTTTAATATCTGTGACATGTTTTGGCAAGATGGAAAAATCCACATGTAAAAGAATTGACAAAAAACCCTATTTGCGCCATGTTACAGCTTTTACTGTGAACTACGTGCAAACCAGGTGATGGTTGTTGCCAATTGCAAGCGTTTGAGTGGAAGCGCATCCACACAGCCTCTGATTTGCGTTTCAAAATTTGGACATGTCTTCATTGAGATGTATACAGGTCCACTGGGGATAGACTAATAAATCAAGAATATATTGCAGGAGATCTGGTAGAGCTGCCCACAGTACATACGACTGCAGCTCGGTAAAGCCATTATTGCTGTCATGTAAATGCTGGTTTGTATAAAAGACAGAGAGAGGAGGAATAAACATGCACACCCTCGCTTGATTCATTTCTTTTATTAGTACCTTTGCCATTGATTGATTAGTACTTGATATTAGTACTTTTCTTCTATTGATTGATTGCGTATGAAGTGACTATTTGACCTTTAATTATGAAGCTCCACATTGAAAATGACATTGAGCTATAGCTTCTTGTAATCCTGCTGGAATACCCGGCAGGAAGCCATTTGGAGTTCATTCAGGATGATCGAGAATACCTCGAGAAAGCCGTGTACTATCTCTTGAACGCTTTAGAAACAAAAAAGAAACAAATTCACTCCATAATGGAGTCTTTGATATAAATTTGCTCATGTAGATTAGTGGAAATGTAACATGTTATAATTGCAATCAAAATAAAAGCATGGTGGAAAAGTGTTTAATGGAAAGCTGTATCACTGCCGTCCGGCTAAGTCACATATGTGCTGTATTCAGGACTCTATGGAGGTAATATACCTCGTTACTTAGCTTTCAGATTGTTCTTTCGTACTTGCTATGACATGACTCTGCCGAATCCCCCATGGAGATGCAGTATGCTGGAAAGTACATGCCAATGGTAAAGTTTTATTCCATTATAATTTACAAAGGAAAACGGAAAATGACACTTGAGTTCTGATAATCTTACAGAAAGCCCTGCACCCCTCATTCTGCCATGTACCCTATAAGAGAGATCGATATTTAGGTAGCTTTAACTGTTCAGAATCATTTACATTTTTTTTTTTTTTTTTGTAACGATTTCTTTTTCAAAGGGTCATAAAAATGGCATATATAACCTTATATTATCACCTATTTTTATTAAAAAAAAAACCCACATAGAAGAAATACTTTGCATTGTTACACTGTCTCTCCAGTTAAAACCTTTTCTGAACTACAGTAATGAGAACTCCCGCCAGGCTCCCCTGGTGCCATCACCTGTCCCAGCTTCCCTGTATTTGTGCATTACTGTCAATAAATCAAAGACTATGCCATTAGGAATAAACCAGGTAGTCTATCACTATATAGCACTACAAACAACTTATTAAAATATTATATGTTGATGAGCCAATACAAAAACGCTAGGTTATATGGTAAAAAGTGCTAACCTCACTTATTTTATACAGTTACTTTGATGTTTATTATATGAACTCTTTAGGCTTGTGAAGTTTTAACATTTTAACTGACATCTTAAGTAAAATGAGAGGTTAACTTTGCCATTGAAGGGAGCCTGCCAGCAGGATGCCCATTTTTCACCAAGGACAGGTTCCCAGAGGCCATTACATGAAGATTCCATAGTTGCTTTTGTTACATTTCGGAAGAGTACGGTTTCAATAAAATCCTTTTATGTAGCTTACCTAGCTCCTTGCCAGAATCGCTTGAGTGAGTCCTGCAGCCTCCCTGCTTAGCAACCGCCCAGCACAACGCATGCGCACTGAGAGTGGAGACATCTTGGTGCGCAAGACAGGGGGAGCGAGTTCACTGTGCAACCGCTGGAAACACGTGCTGCGGTGAGTTGACTTCCACAATGGATGGCAACAACAAGCCCATGGGAAGGGAGAAGGAGGGACTGGAGCATGTGGGCATGGAGGAGGGATCCTGGAGCAGATGGAATCTTAAAACACAATTCATTATGTCTGTGCATGAACCATAGGTTCAATAGACACAGATGGCTGAATGCTTATTTTATTATTATACAGTGCCTTGAGAAAGTATTTGGCCCCTTTACTACCTTTTGCCCCATTTCAGGCTTCAAACATAAAGATATAAAATTGTAATTTTCTGGTGAAGAATCTATAACAAGTGGTACAAATAGTTTTCGATATTTAATAATTTTGTAAGAAAAAATAACGTGAGAATCAGGGCGTGCAATATTATTCAGCCCGTTCACTTTCAGCACAGCAAACTTATTCCAGAAGTTCACTTAAGATCTCTGAGGGTGCAATCACATGTTGCATCTAACGCACGCGTTTCAAAGCGCATTCCACCAGCTGGAGAGAGATTTGCCTAACTAAACAGCTGTTAACATTTGCGTTTATAAGACGCAACTGTTAATGTGATGTTAACACAATGTTAATATTTGCTTTTTGTAAATGAAAGTGTTAACAGCTGTTCAATTAGGCACCCTGAATCGTCCAATGTTGGCCTAAATGACTGAGGATGATAAATAAAAACCATCTGAGTGTGATCAAGTCTCTGTATAAATACAACTGCACTGCGATAGTCTCAGGGTTCTGCATCATGAAGACCAAGGAACACACCAGGCAGGTCCGTGATACTGTTCTAGAGATGTTTAAAGCCAGATTTGGCTCCCCACTGTCACACATGGTGGTGGCAGCATCATGGTTTGGGCTTTTCTTCAGGGACAGGGAAGATGGTTAAGATTGATGGGAAGATGGATGGAGCCAAATACAGGACCAGTCTGGAAGAAAACCTGTTGGAGTCTGCAAAAGACTCGAAACTGGGACCAAGATTTTTTTTCCAACAAGATAATGATCCCAAACATAAAGTGAAATCTACAATGGAAGGTTCACAACTAAACGTATCCAGGTGTTAGAATGGCCAAGTCAAAGTCCAGACCTGAATCCTATCGAGAATCTGTGAAAGGAGTTGAAAACTGCTGTTCACAAAAGCTTCATCCAACCTCGCTGAGCTCAAGCTGTTTTCCAAGGAAGAAAGGGCAAGAATTTCAGTCTCCCAATGTGCAAAACTGATAGAGACCTGATACCTCAAGCGACTTACAGCTGTAATCGCTTACAGCTGTATTAACTTAACAGGGCTGAATAATCTTCCACGCCCCTCTTCTCAGTCTATTATTTTTTATAATAGTCTAAAATATCCAATAAATTTCATTCACTTCAGAATTGTGTCCCACTTGTTGATTCTTTACCCAAAAAAATTAAATTTTGATATATTTGTTTGAAGCCTGAAATGTGGCAAAAGGCATACTTTTCGCAAGGCACTGTATAGGATTTTTTTTTTTCCAACTAGATTATGGCATTTGCATGCTTACGTTCATAGTCCCTGAATGGCTCTGTCCATTACCAATAAATCCTGCCTAAAGCAGGGTTTTAAATCAATAGTTTAATTTTTCAATAGCTTGTAATACTGTATAACACAACACAATACAGCTCCTCCCTCCCCCACTGATGTCAGCTCCCCACGCTGTAAGCTCTGTCCTTGTGTGAATGAAGGAGCAGGAGGGAGGAGTTGTATAGGAGCACACAGGTGGGGGTGAGAGGTGAGGAGTGAGCAGCACAGACAATTCACATGTTCTATTTTTAATTGCATCCAAACCAAAACAAACCTAAGACTCAGAACAGGATTCTGTCAGGGTGCAAGGTAAGTTAAATGACACAATTATATTGTAATGACATCTTTGCACTCACTCCTATTGTCCCATATGACAGTTTGTACTTTTTAATTTGTCACCTATGATTTGTAAAGCGCGATGGAATATGATGGCTTTATATAAAGATTATGATGATGGTACGGTACATGTATCACGGGTAGATGGCGGTACTGAATACTTAAGTCATTCAGTTGCTCTTCTTTAATTGTAGTGCATTTATTGTCTGTTTTTTATATCCAGTTACAGGAAAGCTGGAATGCAAATGGTGGCATAGAAAGTGTCAATGAATCATACTGTAGATATTGTATCTTACGGTAACTTGAAAGACCACTATATAATGAATCCATAGTTGATGGGTGGCTTGTTAGGACAACTAATTTTAGAGACTTTGAAGCAAGTGTTCCAGGCTCATTGTAGCGGGATCCTTCATTTGCATATTAGTCAATATACTTGTAGTATAGCACATTTTTCTGTGCTATTTCAGGAATATATTGCTTTTGTGCTATATAAACCCTTCAGGACATAGCAAAGTGCAGGCTCTACCTCGCTATTATATTACTACTTCGTAGCTACAGTGTGTACTGTGTGTTTATACAAGAATATAATCGAAATATATGGAGGTAAATTACAAGTTTCCAAGTGATGAGGCATAGGAAGGAGCCTGGATGCTTTCCATAGCCGGCATTCCATAAAGAAAGAAAGAAAGAAAGTCGCAGTGTTACCTCCGTCTTACACCCAGCATATAAATCCTTTGATTCCAGCGTTTCTCAGATGTGTCCAGAAATGTCACCAAAGGCTTTACTTCCTGATGCCTCCTATTCATCTGTACATACTGCTAGCAGTAGGATTTTATTAATATTTAGAAAGTTTGCCTCCAGCAGTACTAAAGTGAGCATCAGAGAAACAACAGTTGTTTACCACGTTTGAACTGAAGGATCTCGCCCCAGAGATATGCTTTCACTTGAAGTGTACATCTTTCAATCTCAGCTCCCAACAAAGAGACGCATGAATAACAATTGTCATTTCTGGGCCGTACCTCTCCAATTATTTATTTGGTTTGTGTCTTCCAAGAAATGCGCATAATGGGGAGAGACACTCAAAGCCCGATTGCTACTTTTAATGACAGGCCGCTCATATGTCTCTGTGACATGCGTGTGTACTTAAAAAGAATAGAATAAACAACCTGCTAAGAGGATATTGTTAATGGCATTAACCTCCCTCGCTGGGGCATATCCGGGAGCATCTGGAGATGGAGACGTTACATACTTTCCCACCTCTTTTGTAGCTCTTTAAAGAACCAGTGCTTCCAGACATACATGTTTATACATGAAGGCTGTTAAATGTGCCTTAGTGAATGTCACAACCCCAGGCTCGGTGTATTGAGATGTTAGTGGAAGGATTCATCCCATCGCTCATTGTTAATAGAACTTTACCCCCCTTACAGCTGCAGCCAGTTTTGGCCTTTGTGATGCAGAATTCATCTTCTTTTTGTTTCCCATGCCTTTTTTAGAAGGTATCCATAGGAGGGCTTATTTTTTGCTGTAGAGGATGCAGTTTTTAATATCACAATTTTGAGATGCATACAATTTATTGAATAAATTGTTTTCTTTGATGAATGTTGAGGTTCTGCATTTTTTTTAAACCTTTTTCATATAAATGACCTTTAATTAGCAGGATAGATCTATATAAATTTGATATTGTCATTATAAATTTTAGATTTTTGCAACTCTTGCGTAATAAATAATTCCTGTGGCAAACAATGTAACCGATTGCCTTGAAAATGTTTACAACAATGTCTATCATGCCATTTTGGATCCAGACCCTCTTTAGGCATACTTACACAACGAGGAAAAGGTGCAACAATTCTTTGGGACGTTGAAGATCCCTAGAATGCAATCCAAGATGGAACAACATTTCCGCCTTACCTGGAGCGGGAGCCAGGTAGCTCACTTCGCACACCCTCTTCAACCATTCTGGCACTCTGTGTGGCCGGAGCTTGGGACCTGTGGCGGACATTAGTATGTGACATTGTATCATGGTCCAGTGACAGCCCATGACCAATTGGTTTGCTGTTTTGATTTATGTTTGTACTCTAATTATCTCTGCTTTTCTTCTGATAACTATGATATGGATTTAGCCTCAGTACGATGTATACTTTTTATTTTCTGGTCCTTACAATTTTATCCTTACCATGTAGGCTGTTTTGACTGCTTCTTTTACAGCACTTTTTTGTTTTGTCATGTAAACTGTGAAAATGTTCAGGACATTTAAAACCTTAATTATCATTGATCTGATACACTACAATACTTATTTGAAAACTAAACCTATTAGACACTGATGGCTGATGGAAGACTTGAGGCATTTTTTATGCCATGGACTGCCGTAGACACCCATGAGTCCCCAACAATAGTATAACATGTAATCGGGCAATGACAGAGAGCTCCCACCATCTTTTTAGCCACTGAGATGCTATAGGCACTTTTGACCATTGCATCTAAGGGGTAAGTAGGGTAGGGTAAGGGGTGTAGTATAAAACTGACTCTACTTCAGTAGCCTGACTCTGCTCTAGGGCCCATGACATCTCTGAAATTCATGTGCTACAAGAACTTCTCAATAGCCCTTGGTTGTCCTGGGGGTTCCTGCCCGTCCTGCAGTGCTAATGTTGTAGTAAGGAAGTCCTGCAGTAAGTCACTGGCCCTAGTGGTTACATGCTATAAATGCAAGTGTCACCGCTGAGGCAAGTGATTTACCACAGTGATCATATGTTTGCTGTGCTTCATATTCTAAGTGCATTTTTGTACCGTTGTGGTGGAAATGCATTATGACTTTAAATCGTATTCACAATACACATGTACATGTAGTGCTTTAAAAGAATGACACCAGTTTATTATAAACATATAACAAGATATCCAACTCCTAGGTCAGTGACTCATCTTTGTGTTCCATTGGATCAGAAGGAGGCGGTTTCCCTAATGTTCACACGTGACGGTCGTACATGTAGATACAACTCTAGGTATTCCTATGGAATGTTATTTCTGTGGACTGCTTTATCACTGTGGCTCTATGGCTGGAGTGTGTGCTCAGTGGGTCGGTCATATCACTATGTAAGATTATAGTTCCCAACCTTCTTAGGATGAACATGTGCTCGCCCGGCCCTAACCCAGGTGAGCACACGGCTGGGTGCAAAAGAGCAGAAGGGTAAGCACTAACACTCAATTTACATACGACCCCTAGTTACAAACGGACCTCTGGATATTGGTAATTTATTGTACTTTAGCCCTAGGCTACAATCATCAGCTGTAACAGTTATCACAGGTGTCTGTAATGAAGCTTTAGTGTTAATCCTGGTTCTTATGACAACCCAACATTTTTAAAATCCAATTGTCACAGAGACCAAAAAAGTTCTGGCTGGGATTACAATGATAAAATATACAGTTCCGACTTACATACAAATTCAACTTAAGAACAAACCTACAGACCCTATCTTGTATGTAACTGCCTGTACATACTTTGCACGGCGACCGCCTGTCTAGGTCACGGTGTGAGGAGAAGCCATAGACTTCTAAGGAGGCTGTGACCTGGCCCCCAATTTTGTCGCCACACTACTTCTTAACACTTCATGGCATTCTCTTTCTTCTTTTCACTTCTCATCCACAGTAGCATGCCTCCTTTCCTCTTTGAGCTTCTGTTCTTCAAGTTTCTTGTTGCGTTCTCCGCAATGCTTCATATAATGCCGTCATGCTCTCATTTCTTTTTCTAACCACAGAGATTCTCTCACATCCATCAGTGTTTCCTGTTCCTCTCGCCGCTCTCGGGACAGTCTTTGTCTTTCATCAACTTTCAGCTTAAGATGTGGTTCAGATTTAGAGTGTTCGCTTTTCTGGCTTGACTCTATGACCATTTCTTCTCTTGGGCTTTACCATGTGGCCCATCATCAGCTTTCAGCTGTAGCTTCACATGGATGATCTGGGTTGGGGGCTCTGGACAGGCCATTATTGCATTTGCTGCTTCTCCACCAAGTCTTGGCTGATGTCATGCAGGAGGCTCCTCCCCTCCCAGGGCTTCCAAGCCAGTGCCCCTATCAGTTGTGTGCATGAGGCCTTAGTCTGAAAAATAAAATTAAGATTCTGGGTATTCTCCACGTCTATTTCCATGTGTTAAAAGTATACTACTGTATATTGTGTGACTGGAACTCTATAACTTCTTAGACTCTTATCCTTATTTCAGATTTGTGTGAGTTCTTGTTCCACACCTAGGATCCCTTGGTATATTTACAGACCAATCAGACCAAAAACTCTTCAGATGAAAATAAGGCACCATTCAGACACGAAACTGCTATAGTATTCTCCTAGTCCTCAAAATTCTCCTGGTGGTAAATTCCGCTATGCAGAGAAAATACACAAGGACATAGTGTAGACAGTTCCAAAAAGTCAAATATTTTAATATCGGTTCTACTCACATAAAAACAAGTTAAACTGTGCATATAATTTCCACAAGGACGCCAAGTCACTGTCCGACCCTGGGTTTCGCCTTGCAGCTTCTTCCGGGGCATGCAGAACCCTCCATGTGTTAATGGGACACTAACATTAATGTCACATGAAATGTTCTTTCTTTGGAGCTGATACGAATGAGCTGAAAGTTCCAGTCCCTTTTCAGTGTAAGATAAAAGATTTCTTGTACTGTCTTGTTAGAAGAAAATAAGCACTTGACGGCCTAACTTGGCAGATGTCAGCTGAAAGACCTGCTTATGGATTATACGACGGTGTCAAACTCTGTTGAGTAATTTTCGACAAATGTGTCATGTGTGACATGGAAAGATGGCAGGCCGTACATTAGTGATTTCCCCAATGCTCCGAGCAGGTAGTAATGTGCTGGGAAGTGCTCTGTCAGTGCTGTATACCGCGTTAGCATTGGGAGAATCTGTTTGGAGAGAGATGACTTTAGTCAGAGAAGAATCCATTTGCAGTGTGTGCCTCCTAACATCTCCCAGACAATGCATTGTATTAAAGAGGCATTTTTGATTAATGTTTTATAAACACTTTTCAGTATGACAGCCTAAAGTTCCTCTAAATGCGTGCCTCGTGCTCACTTCCATAAAGTCAAATGCCATCTCATAAAGTCTCGTCGGAGTCTGTCAACCATAGTGACTCAGACTCCCTACCTTTAGAGCATTAAAATTAGTCTGCTTCATTTATAGTGCTCCAATGATAGCCAGATGAAAAAACCCGGAGCTGTGCATTTGCTGAAATGTGTTATCCGGAGTGGTTTTTACTCATGGCTATGTGTGCTCTACTTCTCCGTCATGTGGAAAGTGTTGTGAGATTGTATCACATCATGCATCAATCATTACTAGTGCTAGTCCATATAGTCAATGTCCTCTTCTTCAAGGAACAGAAACTTATCCCAAAGTTGGCGTCTACACTCCAGAACATAGTCATTAATACAAACACACTTAATTGTACTATTTAAAAAAAATCTTTACTGCTAAATTGAATACCTAACGCAGCATAAATGTCGTCTTTACAGATGGGAACGTCGAAGAATTAGAGGCAAAATTTGGGGGGAAATAAAATATCCTGTTTGATTTTTAATCCTGTTGAAAAGTTTTTGTTTCTTATGTATTAAATGTAATATACAATAATTTGATATATGGTATGGTGTAATCCAGTAGAAAAGCAGCTTCCACAAAGTTTTGCAGACTGCCCTGTAAGACCTGCCGGATCTGTGACCTAATGATGTGGTGTGATTTATGTAGTGTGTGCTAAAAGTAGTAAGTGTTCATTTTCACATAAGTAATAGAATTGTCTCTTGTCTCCAGGTATTCCAATGCTGAAGATTGTGTTTGCGGGATATGAGCATCTCTCATTAATATCTGTTCCCTTGTTGATTTATCACCCGGCTCAGATCCTGCTTGGGAGCGTATTAGTGCCAACAATAAAATCCTGGATGCTTTCCAGACAAAAGGTAATGCACACCGTGTATTTGTAGCCACATTATCAAAATGTTAGCTCTTCTATTTCATTTACAGAAGAAGATCAAACTATTTTAAGCAGTGTTGTATGATTTACCATATACTTTAAGAAGACCCTTCACCTTTCCTGACATGTATATTCCAGGACTTCTAGATCTCATGGAAAACTAAAAAGCTGTAGAATCTTTTCTTGATGCTCAGCCTTGTGTATGTATAAATATATATATATAATATATTGACAGCCTGGTGTTACTGTTCTCATTTTCTGAAGGTTTGTTTCTGAAACAGCCTTTCCATTCTATCCATGGTGATTGGACTATTTTTGATAGGGATGCGCCCCAATTTGGTAACACCCAGTTGTCTATTTTATTTCAGAAGAACAACACATAAGAAATTGTGTTCTGGGATTGTTAAATAATGGGAAATTCAATTATTTAGTAGATCAGTTCAGGAGAATCTGACCAGTCCACTTGCATATTCAAGAGGGAAGGGAGAGTCTATGTGGGATAGTGTAGAACAAATCTTTCTTATGTACAAATCTTTCTTATGTAGATCGAATCTTTCTGATTCTGTAGAACAGAATCTTTCATATGAATCTTAACTTTGTGTTTCTAGGGGCCTGGGAACTGGATATATTAACTTTTAAAGTGATTTTAATTTATAAAACTTGCACCCGAAATTCTCTCTTTAAACGTGAATATCTCTGGTTCCCTGGCACCTAGAAATAAGTGAGATTCTAGGTGCCACAAATTCAAAGTTCTATGTGCCACACTGTGAGGACGTATGAGATACTTCCTTGGCAGAGAAGGGGTAAGCAATTTCTGTAAAGCAGCTCCATCTCTCTCTACTCCACTGACAAGGATCAGCTGATCTCATAAGGAACCGATAACAAATTAACTCTTTGCAGACAGTATCTGAAGAGTCTAATCAGTTCAAAGAAGTGTGGGAGATATGGTGTTAGGATGGAGCACTCAATGATTTTAGATAGACTTCTAACTGCAGGAGAAAGGGAAGAAACAAAGCACAGAGAAGCTGCTTTACTTAATGAGGTACACTGGAGATCAGAATCATGTATGATCACTTGATTTTTTTTTTTTTTTTGCATTGATCAACAATTGATTGTTTTTTGTAAGGGGTGCACAATGCCACTACAACACTGTTTTACAAAATGACCAAACTATATCAACATAAACCTTTAATTTATCAAATTACGTGGTGACCTTAATTAGAGAACAGCAATGACTGTAGCACAGAGAAAGATTCTGATTACATTGGTGACTTGTAACTTTATAACAATCAGTAGGAAGTTCACAGGTCTTTGCTTTGAATGGCTTCTGCACATCTGTGCCACAGGGCATCACTGGTCCATCACATGGCTCTTCTGGGATATCAGTTCTCTCTTCTTCCAGTCTCTTCCACAGTATTGTGACTGTTGTGGGTTTCTTGCCCATAACTTTGTCACCAAGTTTCTCTCTCTTAGATCTAAAGTGATGATTTTTCCCAAGTTTCCAAATTAACCAAAACTTTCATTCATTAGTGCTGTGGCTGTACATTTAGCCCATGAAACTTTTCCCTGGAGCCACATGCCATTCAATACAAGGGAATTCCATTCCTTCAAGTAATTAAATTGTCCTAATTTTATTAGACACATCTCATTTTCCCCAGTGTATATTCTCCTCACTTCTCTACATGATCTTCTGAGATGTTACGTGTAGTTAGATAGGGTAATTGTATGACTTTGGCCCTGTACTGATGAAAATATTTTATTGTCGTAGTTAGTTATCTTATACCATTATCAAAGCACACATATGTATTTAGGAGATCATTGGTAGCCACACTCCTGCCCTTTGTCACAAAACCATAGCAATAATGTCTTTATTTTTTACCTTAGTCTTTTATTCAGCGATTATGTGTCACTATATAAAGTAGAAATCCACTTCAACAATACATGGAGGGAACAATGTTCTTTTCTGTCTTTCTGTATAAAACAGTGGCGCGCACTTGAACTAACATGGTGTCTGACTTAATAAAGGAACTCTTTCCGAAGTCTTTTGATGCTTTCAAAGTCAGTGGAAAAAGTAAAGTGTCTGTTTAAATCCTTCCTCTCCTTTTATAGAGAAGAGAGGGTTTTGAAATCCATTTTCCATTCGGCAGTAATTAACTCAATCACAGAACAATTCCTCACTGTCATAGTGGAATATTGTTCTGCCCCCCTGTGGCTTCTTGAAAACAACGATGACACCTATGCCGACTGTTAATGTGGGACTGACGTTAAATATTTACAGCCTTTGGATGCTGCATTTCTACTTCTGTAGTGTGACTGAAATCTCAAAGTGGGGAAAGTCTTTGTGCAAATAAATTGTAAGAAGTGAATGTTTACTAATGCCATACTTTATCAAGAAAGTACCACTTTATTTGACATTGCAAAGACTGTGTTACATTGTCATTGAAAGTGCTACTTCTATATTAAGACTTCTAAGCCCAGCGCATCTACCAGTCAGGGCTCTATCAGACTACCGTGGTCTGTCTGTGACTCGTTGTGGTCAATTCCTATATTGGATATTCATGATTCACAAACCACTGTAGTCTGAGAAAATGGGTGGGGAGACTTGTCTGTATTTAAGGACGGTTTCAATCTCTGCTCATTACCAAGGCCATACTTTGTAGTTTATTGACTTTTGGACACACTGAAAAACTGTTCGTACTAACTTGGTTCATACAATAATACTTTTTCTCCTGTGGTCACATCAGGTCGCTGCCCACGATTTTCTTATATGAGGGCTATCCAAGTCTACAGAGGACAAAAATCGAACCTTGAGCCAAGTCATGTGTGAATCTCTCTTTGATATCAGTGGGTGTGTGGAGTCAGTCATTTTTTCCATCACTTGTTTCAAAGATGTAGCTCAAAGCTGTAAATTGGATGTAAAAATCTGACACATCTTGACTTATCTAGATCATGGGTGTGAAACACAAGGCACTTGGGCCAAATCTGGTCAGTGGCCTTGTGTTATCCAGATACTCACCTTTCCTCACTTCCAGTGCTCCCAACTGTACATGCTGGCCCTGAAGCCGGCACACGTAATGATGTAATCACATTACATGTGCCGGCTTTAGAGCCGCCGTGTAAATTGGGGAGCGCTGAATCAAGATGATGGCTGCTGGTGTGCTTCGTGGAAGCCAGGAAATGCGACACTAGGATTGGACTGGACTCGTGTCGGACCAAACAAAGTTCAAAATCGGTCAATTAGACACTCGGTTGGTGAGCAACTGACCTTGACAGAAAATAGCAAAGTTGTTGCCGGGATCGTACAAGAATCACGAGGGACAACGTGCTGTTCATAAATGATAAATTCAACTCTTAATCTTTTTGTACAGTATACAATGTATAAAGCAGTTCACATGCTTAATAAATAAATGTACAATGTTAGAATCCATAGGGCTGTGGTGGCGAACCTATGGCACGGGTGACTGAGGTGGCACTCAGAGACCTTCCTGTGGGCACCCAGGCCTTCACCCCAACACATAGTTTGCCAGATAGAACTCAAGTCTTTCTCTTGTGATCCAATACAGCCTGGGATGTGCCATGTTCAGTGCTATTTTAACGCAACATCCTTGGCTACAGGAGGAGAGAGAAGGTGTGGATAGAGATGGATTGTCATTGGAGCTCCTGCTCTGGGTCCCCTGATTCTTCCTCTTTGGGGGACCCTGGAGGGAAGCTACAATCCAAAGGTCTCCATCATCTTTCTATTGCATTGGTGAACTCAGGACACCAATACGATTGAAACCTGTGATACAGCAGGAATCAATAAGTTACTTCTTAAATTGTCATGTTGGCATTTTGCAACATATAAGTGGATTTGGGGTGTTAGCGTGGGCACTCCAAAAGGTTCACCATCACTGCCATAGGGGAAAGATTTTTACCCAAAGAATGTCAATGCATATTGAAGATCTACCCTTTATGTCTGTGTTATGTAACTAATATTTTGTCTTTATGTTCCAGGCCCTGAAGCTAACAAGACAGCCTAAGGTCCCATTGTAACATCACAAGAAAGCCGTGTAAATTTGTACATTATTGTACATACTGACATCATACCAAGAGACTTGTGTTTGGGAATGTCTGCTTCAATGCATATTTTATTTTTTTAAATAAAAACCTGACCAAGTGCCTTATGGATGCATTTGTCGATCATATAGTAGAAGAAGAAGCCATGTTGATGTCCTGTCTCATCTTTGTATTTTTTTTATTTGAGAAATAAAGATCTCAATAGAAACTTGTTGGGTGAAATTAATTTACACATCTTTAGGGAAGGTATCGGAGGATACCGGCAGGAATTGTTATTTAGTAAGAAACGTACAAACACATCTGACGGATACCGTGCATCACCACAGCCCTTTTATCTTACTTTGATATTCTATGCAATCTACCGGATAGTAGTGAATCCACACTGCTCCATTATCTTCAGAACTTGGTTCTTATGGTTTTCTCTGGGCAGTGCAAATGAGGCATCACCTTTGTTCATTTAGTCCGTAAGATCAAGTATTGGTAGATACCCAATATTTTAGGTGTTATGATTTAATACTTTTATAAAACTTTCTTTATCCATACTTCAGTAAGCTGTTAAAGGGGTTGTCCGAGTTATGGAAAAAAAACTAAAGGTGGCCGGGAGAGGGCTGCTTAAAAAAATAAAGTCCTACTTACCTTCTGGTGCCCTCCGGTATCCAGCGCTGCTGTCACTCCCGACAACCTTCCGGCCCCCATACACAATGCTGTGAATAGGGACGGGTAGGCGTGGCCGGCCTGAAGCTGAATCCAGCGCTGCTCCGGCGGCCATGTTTGTTTACATGGCGCCCGGACCGGAGTGGCAGCAGCGCTGGATACCGGAGGGCACTGGAAGGTAAGCAGGACTTTATTTTTTTTTTAAACAGCCCTCTCCCAGCCACCTTTATTTTTTTTTCCAGAACTCTGACAACCCCTTTAAGGTGAGCTACAAGTTGACTTTTACATTGATAACATTGATTTTGGGAACAGCAAAACCTTTTAAAGATTTTTATTCAAATTTTATGGAAATGTCTTTGTTACTCACAGCCTGCACCATGTGGGATACATTTTTTTTTTTTCAATCAAGCATTTTTGGACATGGGGTTATCTAATTAATGTCTATTAGTTGTGCATTCTTAGGGAAGGTGGGGAATTATACTTTATTTTAATTCTTTGTTTTTTTAAATCCTTGGGAGGAGATTGCTCAGCCCCATGATGCAAATTGTTGTGTCAGAAAAGCTGAACTTACAGAACCTCTGTTATAATATGTCACTCACCAAAACACATTAGTTCTTCATATCTGCTCCTTCAGCTTAACCAAAACCAACTTTTTTATGCTGTCTCCGTTGCATACAAAACATTGCAGTCATGACAACTCACTTGCTGTGCTGTCACTTGTGTCACTGTGTTGTCACAATAGCTCTGAGTTGTGCTTATTATAGCAGGTGTTATGTAACTGATATCACAGCAACCTACATGTCCTGATACCATAGCTCAGCTCTCATACAATGTGGATAGAGCCATCTGTCCCTGTGTAGTTGGGCAACAAACTTTGTTAAACCTTTGATTTATGAGTTTCTGAGTACAGGCAGTCCCCGGGTTACGTACAAGATAGGGTCTGGAGGTTTGTTCTTAAGTTGAATTTGTATGTAAGTCGAAACTGTATATTTTATAATTGTAGATCCAGACAAAAAAAAATTTGGTCCCAGTGACAATTGGAGTTTAAACATTT
Source organism: Engystomops pustulosus (assembly GCA_019512145.1). Taxonomy (NCBI): domain Eukaryota; kingdom Metazoa; phylum Chordata; class Amphibia; order Anura; family Leptodactylidae; genus Engystomops; species Engystomops pustulosus. The sequence goes on along the minus strand of CM033641.1, from coordinate 58,961,436 downwards.
TTTGCTGTAATGGGACCAAGGATTATCAATAAAGCTTCATTACAGACACCTTACAGCTGATCATTGCAGTCTGACCTCTGATGAAGCTTTCTGAATGCTTTATCATAGTCCCAGAGGGGTCTGTCTGTAACTATGGGTTGTCTGTAAGTCGGGTGTCCTTAAGTAGGTGACCGCCTGTATTGATAAACTTTCCAAAGGATAAGTGAGGGTTAACTTGTCTTTTTGGCCTGCTGTCAGTGATCTGATCCTGTGCAATTTCAAGCTTCCTAACGGAGGGAAGAAGAAAATGGGTGCACAGGCAGAAGTGGCCATTACCCTGACACATTGAGAATATGACAGATCACTGGGAAACATGAAAAATAGTTTGGGAAGATTAAGAAGTGTCCTACACAATGTTATTTTACTTGAGGGCATTGCACTTGGCCATACCTAATTACATGTTACATGATTTTATGCAATACTCTCTTATATTCTTTATTATTTAACAAATTCAGGAAACCCTGAGGGTGCCTGTACGGTTCTGCAGAATTGTCCTCACTGGTAATCCCACAGTCATTCCTTAAGTAATAGAAACCTTTTTCTGCTTTTTGTGTATTGGAATGCCCTCACTCCCATGTAACACAATTCTACTGTATTAGGCTGCAGTTTTCACTTTGGAAATTCACTTGGAAATTCTGCATGGCAAAAGGGCACGCACAATGGACATACAATGTGTCGGTAGAGTCCACCTTATGGAACAACCGCTATGATACAGCATGTGGATGGATGGTCTGAGCACTGACATTCTGCCCCCCACCCTTTGCAGCAACGCTAGTAAAACATATATAACTTTTTTTTGAAAAGAAAACCTCAGGATATGCACTCAACCTCTTTGGTCGACCATGTTCTGTGTGGAACCTGTCTTGTTACAACACTGTATGTTCTTGGCCACTGTACTATAGCTCAGTTTCAGGGTGTTTGCAATCTTATTACAGCCTAAGCTGTCTTTAGGTAGACCAACAATTATAGATAGAATGTTTTTGTAAAGTTGAGAAGAGAAGCTTAAGATGGCTGTATGACAAATTCTGCTGAGGAAAGTCATTGGTGGAAGAAGTCTTCATGGAGGTCTGGGCCAGATGTAGTGGAATAATACAGTAAAAGTATACGGACTCTTTTAGAATAAATATAATCGGAGTGTAGGTGGTTTTAGCTTACTGTAAACTCATAGGTTGATACTGCTGAGGGAAATATGGACATTGCATGCTGGGATTTGTTGGTTCTGATATGGAATTAATACGGGTATGGCCCAAGCGGAAATAATTTGAGAGACCCACTTTCTAAAACGGCAGCAATCTTGCCCATGGGTTCCTTCTGGAATTGTAACTGTAATACCAGCCCTATGTCATGGACATCCTAGATCTGTCTTTTCAAAGATCTTTCAATCCAAATGTACTTACATTTCTAGGACACCTACCATCAAGTTTTACTGATGGTAGACATGTCCTACTGAGAAGTTCTTGAGGAACAATATAACAATCATTTTATCATAACTCTGTACGCTGCAATTGTGTAAATAAAGTTATAGAAAATTATTCTTATTACCCGGGGGCACTCCAGATACGTCACCGGAGTGGCTCAGGGAGCCTTGTATCGGGATTTATTCACTCCCTCTTTGCGCTTGCAATCCATCCCGATCCCGACGGTCACCTGCTCTATGCACTGTGGTGGGGGCTGGACTGGGTGGGACTGCTAGCGCAGTGTGAATAAATTAACATCTGAGGCACTCTGGTGGCTTAGCCCAAGCGCCCCAGGCTAATTAGAATTATATATATATAGCAACAATTCTAATAAAAGAGGTCTTGAAAAACATTGTTCCTCAGAAAGCAGAACACGTCTACATTCAGTAAAACTGATGGTAGGTGTCCCTTAAGGAATTACATATCATATTAATATATACTCTGAGCATGAGCCTGAAAGAGCAGGGACAGAAGTCTAAAATACTGGTTCCATACAGTTCCTGTTCATACTATAACACTCACTAAGTTATATGTTTGCTTTTAACAATACTACAAAGTAAAGTCAACCTAACATTGACTTTTTCATTTTCAGCTCTTTATATCTAAAGTGACTAATGAAAAGAAGGCAGGGTTACTACATTAAACATTTCCAATGCCTCTGACTATGACAATACCTCTTTTTTCTGTTATGAACACAGCATGGTGCCATCCATGTGTTCTGATTTGAAAGGCAAATAATTAGCATTGCTTGATTTGCTGTCACCACTAGAAAGCATTATTTTTTATTTATTTATTTTTTTTAATAAATAAACAAATAAAAATGGCCTATTCAGAAAAGCTGTGACTACAAATATACACTGTGTCGTATAATTCATAAAATATTGCCTAGTAACTTCAGTTGAAAGTTCTAAAACTAAAGGGTTATGTTTATAATAAATTCTAATACAGGCGGTCCCCTACTTAAGGTCACCCGACTTACAAACAACCCATAGTCACAGACAGATACCTCTGGTGAAGCTTTCTGAATGCTTTACTATAGTCCCAGGCTGCAATAATCAGCTGTAAGGTGTCTGTAATGCAGCTTTATTGATAATCCTTGGTCCCATTACAGCAAAAAAATGTTTCAACTCCAATTGTCACTGGGGCCAAAATTTTTTTTGTCTGGATCTACAATTATAAAATATACAGTTTCGACTTGCAAACAAATTCAACTTAAGAACAAACCTCCGGACCCTAACTGCCTGTATATAAAATGAGCAGTTACAACACAAGTTCCCTTTCAGCTTGCCTTCTGATGCCTTCTATCATTAAGCTATTTATTCATCATAGTCAATGTATTCACCACATATTCTTCTAGTACAGGGTTTGATTCAAACCAGTGACATATCTCCAATGGAGGCAGGCATGTGACTGCTATGGGGCATATGTGCCACATGGGGGTGGACCATTCTAAGTACAAGCCAGCTAAATGTTATTGGCCAGTCCATTCTTCAAAGTTAGGCCTCATGCAAACGACTGTTGTACCCTCAGGAGCTGTCTCTATGGGCTCATACACACAGATGAACATTCCTCAGCCTAGTTCCTCTGAGAAAAAAAAAACTCAGATCAGGTCCTATTCTTGCCAATATTTGCAGCTCTGCTCTGCCTATACAGTAATAGGCATCTCATCATCTCTTTCTAGGTGTCAGTGTGTTAGTATAATGTCAGAAGCCAGATGAAAGTGTATGTACACCTGTACCCTGATAATATAACCACATTTTTACCTCACAGAACTAGATGGGTGACAATTTGTCTGCTTAGAGAGTCCCCGTCCGCACACTGGAATGTTGCACTGAGCTGCCTAGGGAGTGATAGGAGCTAAAACAGCAATACAACTGAGTAATGTTGTAAAGTAAGGGGTTAAAATGATCTTTAGCGGATCACTAGGTGAAATGTGATGGGATTATATGTAAATATCATGTAATGAATAAAACTAACATATTTATAATGAGAAACTCTGCTATGAGGACAAGGAAATGTGTAGACATTTAAGGCCCCATTACACACAGGATCTTGGTTAAACTTTTGAGGGCATCTTCTGCCTAAAATCTGTTTATCTGTATTCAATAATAACATTATAAATGGAGTTAGCCCTAAGGGTGCGGTCACATTTTGCAGTTAAAACTGCATTGCAATTAGTTTTGAGGTAGTTTTAGGTGCAGTTTTGTCAATTTCACAGGTGAAAGACATGAACTGAATGGGTGAATTTGATTTTGAAGGAGAAAGCTGTTCCATAAATTTCATTCACCTGTTGATTTGATGTCCTTCACTTGTTAAAATAAGTAATACCAGCTAAAACCACCCCAAAACTAATTGCGATGCAGTTTTAACTGCAACATGTGACCACACCCTAAAACAAAAGGCCAATGTTGGGTTGATAACCATTTTATATCCCTTCATAAACACATGTTAAGAGATGAAAGTTGTGCACAACAGAGATAAAAACAAGTTCCTATTTGTTGTCAGCAACAACAAGAGGGTCACTTGAGACACCATTACGAAATTTATTGATCATTGAGGTCATATAGGTTGCAGTCAAACCTGCTTGATGATGAGGAAAAATTGAGGAGTTTCCCAAGTTGTTCTACATTTTGCAATCTCTTCATTTGATCCTTACACCAAAGGACATAAATAAAATCAACTACCTATATTGCAGACAGGGGTGTACCAAGCCTTTCTGCTGTCTGAGGCGAGCCATAAAGCGACGCCCCCCCCCCCTTCATATATGTAATATATCAGATACAGCGTAAAAATTAGATACAGCGTGCCGCCATGTAGTATAAAATGCATACAGCGTGCCACCATGTAGTATAAAATGCATACAGCATGTTGCCATGTAGTATAAAATGCATACAGCGTGCCACCATGTAGTATAAAATGCATACAGAATACCGCCATGTAGTATTAAATGCATACAGAGTGCTGCCATGTAGTATAAAACTAAAATTGACATGGCGCAGAAGCCCTGATAAATATCACCAATACTGCATAAAAATATATATTCACACACATACAGTATATACAACATCTACACACATACTGAGTATACATACAGCAAATACACATATATAAACAGTATATAAAGCAATTATACACACATATCTATACATACATACACACACAAACATATATACATACATATATACTTACACAAAAATCTATACATACACACATACATACACATCTATATATACATACATACATAGAAGATTTCTTACTTTTTTCTTGTTCTGGCCGGTTCAGCCTTGTCCTCCGGCGCGTGGAGGGGGATGTTTGCCAGAGCCGGGGGGAATCGGATTTGGGGGGCGGGGGGTCCGGAGCTGGGAGCAAGGAGCAGACAGCGGAGACCGGGGAGCTGGGATCGGAGAGCGGAGAGGAGTATCCCGGAGCAGACTTTGGGCTGGTGCATGTGCCGACTGTCGTTCATGTGATGTGCCGGGCGAGTGAATGTAGCGGGCACGGGGATGTTCAGGTACCTGTGATGGCTGGCGGTCATGAAGATCTTCCGGCAGGTGAACGTGGCGGGAGCCCAACGCCGCCACCTGTCTCCAGCAGGAGGCGCGCCGTTTGAGGCGAGAATCTCAACTAGCCTCATGGCAGGTGGGCCCCTTGATTGCAGGGCACTGTATAGCATTCCACAATGTACAACAAGCAAAACTTAATGACGGGCTTAATTTCCCTGACATCTGGGTGTATAACCTGGTATGTTGGGTATAACCGAACATAAGAGTTATTAAAGACTAAAAACATAGTACCTCCATTTACACAGACGTATTTGTGGACCAATATTTCGTAGCAAGAACAGATCTTTTTAATCTGCTATGACCATTTGTCCATACAGAAAAGAACAAAACCACTACTAATGTCATCCTGGCGAACGTTGTCAAGAGTGATACTCTTGTCTTTCCAAATATTTAGCTTACATATGCAGCCCAGATTTCCAGGAGGGGTGTCCACACTGTGACTTTTACACACAGTATAGGGAAGGTCTACATATGCTACACATCGCTAAAAAAGATACTCATGCTCAAAAAAATTCCCTGTCCTTCATATTCCCTTTTTATTTACATACAAGCTTCCCACTATGCCAAGAGGGTATTAACGGACCTGGTCAAAACCAACTGGAATCCCAGCAATAGTGCTTGGATGAGCAGAGCTAGTGGTCAGTACAGACAGATTTACTCCATCCCCCCTTATTACTCTGGCTCTTCCATACCATTGGCCAAAAGGATATATCACCTCTGCACAACTCCTGAAAGCAATAGTAACATATATAGGTCTTGGCCCTGATTTTAGAAGATGTATCTATAGTTATGGCACCACTAAATTACCCTTTGGAGGGGATTCTATATTGGCATATATGACACTACTGAATGCTGGTGATGTTGCAGTTTGGAGACCCAATTTGGATGATTTTCGTATTCGTAGACACGAACACTCGCTTCTGCACTATGGGCAGGCTTCAAAAGTATCCTTCAAATTTGGCTCAGCCCCACTGCACCCACCTTTAGAATATTCTAAAACTCGCATTCATTATGCACATGGATTGGATCGAGTCTCCTGAGTTGGAAAAAATGGCTAGAAACCTTTGGCACATGGTAAAGCTGCAGATTCCCCTAGAGAATACTTTTCATCAACAGGGTACCAAGAGTGACAGCTCGTAAGAGATCTCCCGATAGAACTTTGCCAAGACTGACCATGGAATTTTGCATGATAGCTTGTCTGGGATGAGATGGGGGACGAGACGATAAGCAGTGTCATCTCATATTTAATTTTTTTGTGTTTTATTATATGTCTTTACTTGTTTTACTTCCCTATTGCTCCACTCCACCACCCCAAAACACTATGAAACCAAACTAAATCACATTAATGAAGATTGCCCCACCATGTGTCTAAATGTCCTGCATATGTCCTGTACACTAGGATGAACACGAACTTAACTGTTTAAAACGTTTTTAGACAAGACTAGGCGAACCGGAACCAAACATACAACTGCAATCCCTTCCCTATACCCTCCAAAGTCTTTTGGATTTAATTAAAAAAAAAAAATGTAAAAAAAATCACCTTGATGCCTCCTCAGGTGCGGTTGGGAAATGGGCTGCATCACATTCCTGAATACTTAATCTGGTGGGATTGCTCTCTCTGGCTCATTTTCTTATGCATATTAAAGGTACAGTTTGGATAGTAAAATAGCCATGTAGTTTCATTTCTGGTTAATTGAGAACTTCATGATTTTTTTTGTTGGTTTATGTTCTAAATCATGTGAACACTATTTTATGTATTGTACTTTTATGAATCTGTACTCCCCCATTATTATTCAATCATGTATTTTGTCAATGTAATTCCTAAGGCAGCTTATACTGGATAGAACCCGCACACTGGCATGGCCGGGTTGTTTAGAGCTGCCTGGCTCATTCAAAGTCTCTCTCTCTTATAGTTAACACAGGGAGGTTGAGTTAACCTATTGTGTCTTACCACCTTTCTGTATCTTGTCATGAACACCGCTTAGTGTGGGGGAAATGCGTTGGGATGATGGACTACACAAGAGTGGCGAGAAAAAAATGTGAACGCAAAAACAAAAAAGGGTTGTGGCATTAACCCCTTACCAACATGTGACATATTAGTATGTCACACGTCAGCTACAAGTATATGGAGAGGGCTAACAGGCTGAGCACTCTCCATGCTAGCTGGTGTTTTCTGTATATTGCAGCAAATACCCACTGGTAACACCCGCAATCAGCAGTGGTGTAACAAGACAGCAGTGGGCCCCGATGCGAACTTTGTATCAAGGCCCCCATCATGCTGCCACCTACTTTCCACACATAGCAAACAAGTGATGAAGCAGCACCCCATATAGATCAGATGAAAAATTTTATTCCACCACAATAGTGCGATGTTTCGCCAATTCAATCAAGGCATTATCAAGCATGGATTTACTTCCCACACATCACACAGCAGCCTCCATTTAAAATACCCAGCAGCAGCCTCCACTCAATAAAAATGTCCAGCAGCAGCCTCCACTCAATAAAAATGACGAGCAGCAGCCTCCATTCACCTAAATGTCCAGCTGCAGCCTCCATTCACCTAAATGTCCAGCATCAGCCTCCATTCTATAAAAATGACCAGCAGCAGCCTCCACTCACCGAAATGTCCTGCTAGGATTTGCGTGGGCCCAGCCTGGGGTACATGCACTCTAGTCCTCTGTGCTCCTCCCGGCTTCTTCACTCTCCTGGGCACACAGTAATTCTCCCAGTGCTGGCAGAGCTGTGTGGTGCTGTCATGCTTGCGCTCCGTCTGGTGCACTACTATAGTAAACTGTGTGATAGAGCAGGAAGTGCACGTGTGTATTACTTCCTGCTCTGTCCTGGCTTTTAGCAGTATCGGAGCACAGCACCGATACAGCTCTAAGCTACAATATGGGACTTCCGATACAGCTCTAAGCTACAACAGCTGTAGACCCCCCCACCCCATATATCAATAACCACGGCAGCAGTATCTTTATGACAAAGGACCCAGTTTTATTATAAAACCACGCACAGGAAGGGGTGACAGCCTTGGCCCAGGCCCATCCCATCCAATGGCCCGGTTGTGGTTGCATTCCCGATTGTAACGCCCCTGGCAATCAGTACCAGCACTGCCTTTTTGGCCCCAATTGTCGCTCACCATTATGTTATCAGGGAGCAATGATTGGTCACCATGACACCCTCTTTATAAGGCTGTGTAATTACAGAAGTTGTGTTAATGTAATTGTAAAAGATGTACAAAATCCCGATCAACTACCATACTGTAGCAGTATATGGTAGTATCAATCAGACAATGTAGGGTTAAATATATAAAGTTAAAAATAAATATAAAACTAAAAGTTCAAATCACCCCACCTTCCCTAAAACTGATATAAAAATAAACTGTAAAAATTATGTCTTTGTGTTCATTGGTTTCTGGCTTGTTTGTGAAGTGTTACATGATTGCTTGTCTATGTTTGATGATATCACTGACTATGTTTGCACTAAAAATTCTAAAGTAAATCACGATTGCTGCTGTATTTAATTGGCCAACAATGTTAAACATCCAATGACTCTTAATAAAAAAAGGATCAAACTGTAAGAGTAACATCAAACCTAGTGCCGAATTTATGGGTGACAGGTCCTCTTTAAGTTTTGTTTACATTGAAGTCAATGGGACAGATAGTACGTTTTTTAAATTTTTTTAGATGAAGACAATAGACAGATAGACAGAAATAGTTAATACATAGATAGAAAAAGAGATGATGGATAGATTATAGAAAAATGTGAGGTATAGAGTGAAAGATAGGTAGGCAGATAGAAAAAAGAGATCAATAGGTAGATCGGTAATTAGAAATAAGAGAGAGAGAGATAGATAGATAGATAGATAGATAGATAGATAGATAGATAGATAGATAGATAGATAGATAGATAGATAGATAGATAGACTTCTATAGATGGAAACTATTATGAGGGATAGATAGATTTGTTTGATGGATGGATAGACAGACAGATTATAGAAGCTATAGATCGATGTATCGAAAGTGAAAGTAAACTGTAATTTAAAAAACTCATACTAACTGAAAGACAAGTGTCTGGTTTTTTTTTTAACCAGGAAACATTAGGGCAGTGTTGGCGAACCTATGGCACGGGTGCCAGAGGTGGCACTCAGAGCCATTTCTGTGGGCACTCAGACCATCACCCCAGGACAGAGTTCATTAAATAGGACCAAATCCACAAATATTCCTGCAGCCCCAGGCAACTTAAGAGATTCTGCTCTCAGTGAGATGGTATTGCAGTTCTGTCAATATCTTTGGAGGTCCTTCGCTGGACCAACCATTCTTACTCTACAGAGAGACCCTGGAGAGAAGCTACAACTAGAGTCTGAATTTGCCCTCCTTCTTTCAACTGTATTGGTTGCCTCATGGGGCCAAAACGATTGAAAGATTTGGAATAACAAGTAGCAATAAGTTACTGCTTTAAATGTCATGTTGGCACTTCACGGTAAATAAGTGGATTTTGGTTGTAGTATGGGCACTCTGTCTCCAAAAGGTTCGCCATCACTGCATTAGGGTATCAGTTAAATAAACAGACACTATGGGGCATATTTATCAGGACCTCTGCACCACGTCAGTTTTAAGTCACTTTTATGTCGCTAACTGCGTTTATTGTGCGTTATGTGTTAATAAGTATTGGGACGTCCTCCGCCAGAAACCAAAATTGGCTGACCTTGCAGTATGTAAATCCCTTGTTACCTTTAGACGTTGCCCCACTTTGAAAACTAAGTTAGTCTGGAGTAGATACTCTGTTCCTAGACAGAATTGGCTCAGCTAGGATGCTCCTAGGGGTAATTCTAAGTGTGGACGCTGCAATTTCTGTAAGTACAATATACAAGCTAAAATCTTACAGTAGGGGGCGTCAAAGTGGATGTAACAGACTTTATCACCTGTAGAACCACTTTTGTAGCTTATGTTCTTTTCTGTTCATGTAATAAATTTTATATTGACAAAATTAGGAACATCTTTGTTAGATTCAGGGAACATCTAAATTCTATCTCTTCGGGAATGGTTGTCCGAAGCTTATCCAACATATAAGGACATACCATTCCAATGACTTGGTTCAACTTCGCTGGCATTGAAAGAGTGGATAGAAATCCCAGAGGCGGCGATCACTAAAGGGACTTGTTACGCCGTGAAGCCAAGTGGATCCTTAGATGTGATGCTTTGGACGTTTTAAGATTGAACGATCGCAGTGATCTCAGTGTTTTCTTGTAAACTGTAGTTATCGTACAAGGAGATAAAACTCCTCTTTATTCTCCTAATTTAGCAATGTATCCACATTACAGCACCCTGACGTTCCACTATTGTGCTTAATCATAAGACTTTCATCATATTCCTTTGATTGCTTTCTTTTAATATGTCACTGTATGTTTAAGTAATCTGATGTGTTTATTGTGTGTTTGACACTTTTTATGTACACATGTCTTTGATTGCAAGATTGTTGCTATGTATCTATGATAACCTTCCGTGGCTGGTGCTTAAATCGCGCACGCTCCGTGAATATAGAAAAATATATCCCTCCAGTGAAAAACACATAAATATATCCCAGCAATGAATATACCAAACACATAGATACCAATGACTAGGCTGCACATATAAATATTTACCAGAAATGAATAAACAGCAAATAATAATATCCTGCACTTATATATACCAAAGATGTATTTACTACACACATCAATATAGCATTACATATATTACAAATCAATAATATATACCAGCATTACATGTTCTGCACATCTGGGCTGCACTCAGGCACAGACATAGCTTACTGTTAGGCTGCTGCTGTCTTCTTCTGTGTCTATGTTGGTCCGGTCCATCCCACTCTTCCTCCTGTAGTCTTCTCATTGCTGACAATCCTTCTCCATCAGGTAGAGCACATCATGAAAACTTCTTACCAGTCGTGATATCTCTGCAGAATTTGCAGTGATTGTGGCTTCTGGAGATCATCCCCACACTCCACCCCTAAAAATAATAAATATAATGTCCCCTAGATAACAGCTAAATACCCCCTGCATATACAGATAATACACTATTATACTAATTCATAATGCACAATACACTACTACCATATAATCTGGTAGCCCCAGCACACTTTTCCAGTATATAGGTAGCCCATGCTCTCAGTATATAGCCAGCCGATAGATATCCAGACAGCCCCATAGTATATACCCCCCCCCCCCAGTATATAGCCAGAATGCCCTCCGTTAGTATATTGTCATCAAGCCCATTCATTCATAAATATTTTGAAATAAACATTGATAATTCTAAATAAAATTTAAAAACTCTCCTTACACTATAAACCCCCCCCCCATCACTATAGCCGCCCCATTTTCCCAATACTATACATATTAAAAAGACCATCACACCCTAGGGAATTAATTTATAATGGTATTTTTTTGTAGATTTGAAAACTAAACAAAAAAATACCATATACAATACAGAAAAAAATTTTTTCTAGATTTTGTAACTTTAAATCCCCCCCCCCCCCCTCCTAAAGAAAAAACTGAAAAAAGGACCTTTAAAATTTATGCCGCAAAGATTTTAAGGTATTGGACAAAAGAGATGTTATGGTCCTTAAACCCATAAGTATGAAAATTCACTAAAAATACCCCGGTCATTAAAGGTCAGAAAGGGGTTCATTGAAAACAGGAACTGCTGTGTATATAAGCTTTAGTTGTTAGTTGGAATTTATAGTAAATGCTATTCCCAAACCTCCAGTCTCAATAAAGATTCATGGCTCTGTGCCAGATATTATCTCATATATTTTCTATCATTTAAATAGCTTACAAGTTTGACTAAAGTTTATTTATTAACAAGTCAATTAGGCTTTTTCTACAGTAATATTTACTGATGAAAATAGCAAAGACTCACATTTTAGTATTTAGTTTTAGGAAATACATTTATTTTTAATCCATTAACAAATAATGGGGAAGATTTTACTTACAAAATGATATATTTAACACCACTGCCCTCTTGTGGTGAGTTTGTGATTTACATGAAACATTTACATGTATATCTTTATTTGATTTACATTGGGAAATGTAAAGATAAAAATAAGAAAGCGCAAAGCAGTCAGGACCGAGCTACTTCAGTCTTTTAGTCTATGATATCAAGTTTATGACGTAAAATTCCAACAAATGTGATTTGTTATTTATAATTTATCCTAATATTTTAAAATTCTTTTAAAATAATAACATAATAATAATAAAGAGAATCCAGATAAGTCTCATTATTCCAGTTTAAGCAGATTAAGGTGTTATTAATTTTAGGTACAACATATTTAGGTCCCAATATTTTAACAGAGACATTAGAAGGGTCCTATAATTCTGACACTGCAGCTCCCAATACAGATACAGATACAGTATGTAACTCCTCTTCGTGTTTTATATGATAAGAGGTCCTCAGTGGTCAGAAATGCTGTATTATGTGCATATATCTTACTACCTATAGCTCTATGTACACATTGGTCATATATAATAATAACTTTAAGAAAAAATTATCTTGTAATTCACACAAACAAAAAAAAAATCTAACATGTCCTGTGTCGTAGAGGGAAAGGAGTATGGCCTGGGCCGAGGCAGGAATTATGCCTAATGCATTAATATTTGGCAACATCTAGGAGGTTTAAAGGACTAGGGAGACAACCTTAAATGTAGCTATATTTTCCATTCCCCATTTACACATTAGATAAATAAGGCTCAGAATAAGATGGTCTGTCTAACAATGTGTGACCTTAAAGCGAACCTGTCACCAGGAATGTCATTTTTAGCTGGTGACGGGTTCCAATAGTCTATACTATGCTGATTTTAAAAAATTGTTTTGTCAGCATTCTGAATCATTTCAGTAATTTATGTAAGCTTAAAGGGGGTTTGCACATGAAAGAAAAATTTCAAACCGTTCGTGATGTTTACACAATAAAGGTAATTTTTAACACCGATATTTTACAATTTTACTCAGTTTTATTGCTGTTTTAGCTCCTACATCTCAGTGATGGTCAGTGTAAAATCTCAGAGTGTGGACAGGAACCCTCTAAGCATTTCCTTTGTGCTAGGAGAAGTTGTGTGCTGACAATGTGCTTAGATTATCATGGTCCATTGTTTAGTTTCTGAACAGTCAACTAATATGAAAACATAGAAAAAGAGAGGTGAGACATATCAAAGTAATGAGATGGATACAAGACACAATGAAACACTTAGCTATGCTATCTCACCCATAACACACACAATCATCTCTGCTATGCCTCCCCTCCCCTTGGTTCAAGGCCTTATCTTGTGTAAAGCTTGTAGAGTAAGTCTCTGCACTCTGCTTGCTGCCAGGAAGTACCTGTGTCTGAGCTGGTCTTGTAATGCAGGGGGAGGGGCAGGAGGCACTGCAGCATGCAGACAAAAGAAGCTATTCATGAGAAGAATCTGTCCAACCATAGTCAGGAGTTTACAGTCAGATCCAGGACAACCACATTGTATACACTAGGACTGATAGAGACAGGATGGTATTATATCTGTGAAATGCTGTATTTTTGTTAATAACAGTGAATTAGAGAATGTGTTATTGTGTTATCCTGAATATATTTAAGAATCTTGTCTTCACGGGATTCCCCCTTTAATTCACATTACCTGTCTCCCTGCTAGCAGTTTGTGGTGAGTCCCTGGGAGGGGCAGCTGCAGCCTGTGTGCGTCTGTGTCTCCTCATACATTCTTCCTCTAGTCCACCCCATCCCCCTCCCTCCTATGTCTGTTCAATGCACATGGCAGGTAGTGGGGAGGTGGGAGACTGACACAGGCTGCAGCTAAAACTTCCCTCTCCTCCTCGAGACTCACCACTTGCTGCTTACAGGGAGGCAGGTAAAGTGTATTAAACTTATATAAACTACTGAAATGATCCAGAATACTGACAAAGACAATTTAAATTGGCTATTGGAACCTGTCCCCAGCTAAAAATCACATTCCTGGAGACATGTTTGTTTTAAGATACTATTAGTAAATCTCCCTCAGTGGGGCTCATTTGCTAAGGGTCAGAAACCCGCACTTTCCATTTTGCACCAAATTGCCCAGGATTTTGGCGTACACGATCGGATTTTTGGCGCATTGGCGCCGGCTTGCACATGACAGAAATGGTGGGCCGTGGCCGTCAGACAACCCGACTGATTTGGACAAACCGCGGAATTTAAAAAAGTTTTTGTGTCGCGAGATCAAGCACTCACATGCACAAGGAAGAAGAAGGTGAACTCCGGCGGACCTCGGGGAAGCAGAAACTCGGACGCACGATGTTAGTGAATCGCATCGGACAACGCACCGTGGGATCGCGACGGGACCGGGCAAGTAAATCAGCCCCATTGTGTTGACAGTATACCTACAACATATAAGAACTCTGTATCTATAATATAGGTAAATATAATATAACATTTGACAAACCCAAATGCAAGAGACTTAAATTTTGATATTTTGGTCCAAAATTTCTTTACATTTATATACATTATATTGCTATAGACTTCCAGTAACCCAAAACATTAATTCATTCACAATGCAAGTCTAGAAATCTAGAGAATTTAATAATTAAATACATTTTACTGTAGAATGAGTTTTGTTTTCCATTTTTTCTTCAGACCTTTTATGCATAAAATCCTTGTCTTAGAAAAGAAATAAAAATGATGTTTAATGCATCTGTTATCAGCCTTATATTGTATTCTTCCCTCACTTATTGCCGTTTTTACTCTTGTATTGCTTTTATGCCTCAATCTTCCTGTAAATAACCATTTTCAGTAGCTGCAGCAGCTGATCTGACGTGAACCAATGGCACCATGTATCAAAGTTCAGGATCTCTGACAGGTCAGTGTTTGTTTACATTACAGGTAATTGAACATTAAAAATTGGAGGGGCACCCTGTACCAGGCAGCACAATTTACAACGGTACCCAGGCACTCGTGACCTCTCCGCCCTGTAGAACAATCTGGGGTCGCTGCTTACCAACCTTGTGATTAGAGGCACATCACCTTAAGATGTTCTAATGAATCATGGCTGACATCCTCATTTGTTTCTGCACAGCAGTAAAAGAGTCCTGTCTGCTGCATCAGTGTATGAGGACATTACACTGACTTGTAAGCAATCTATCAAGCTGTCTATAGGGGAACGCTACTATAATTCATTACTCTATGAATGATTATTCTTTCTCAGCGGTTGCAGAATATTTTGGAGCTGAGAAGTCTCTGCCATCTTGTGCCCAGACAGCTGATGAGAGGTATAGGAGCCGGGTGTAACACCCTAGGGTACACAGCACACGTGTCCTCATGGATAACACAGGCCATGACCATTGCCTCCGCACAATGTGCTTTACAATTGCAAGAGACTAAAATGTTCTGACATATTGGGGGTCATTTACTAAGGGCCCGATTCACGTTTTCCCGACGTGTTACCCGAATATTTCTGATTTGCGCCACATTTAAAGAAAAAAAAGTGTTGCGGGACTCGCGCTTACCTTCACCAGGAATAGGCCGGTGAATTTCAGGGCATTCCGGCGGGCCTCGGGGAACTGCCCCATTGTGTGATATTTATTGTGCTATTCATCCACAATATTTTTATGTAAAATCTTTACCATCATTGTAAATAATAAATAAAAACGCCAAAAAGATTATCGTAAGACATCGACATTATTGCATAACACGCAAAAAACAAGAAGCTGATTGATTTATGGTAGGGTCACGCACAGAGCATTAGAGAAACCATGAACTTTTATACGCGTTGTCTAATAAGCAGTGAAAATTACGAGTTTATTAGTTACGTTGCTTCATTTTATTAAAGTTTGGGTGCATTTGTTTTGCACAGCTCTCTTATCCTTTATGGGAGTTTGTACCTCTTACATGTATATATGTACTCAGGGTGGATTATGGGTACCTTGGGGCTGAGCTGTATAAAAGCTATGGGCCGCTTACATCCCTGAATTTTATGAAATACTTTGCCTTTTTAGATTAGAAAACAGTGCAAAGCACTGATTCGTATCCTTTTCTACCTGCCACTCGCCACATCACCCTCCTGACATGAACTTTTACACCAGTTTTGTGAAAAGGCACTACAATCAACTCCAGTCGCTAAGAAGGAATTCTCATGAAGACAAGATTCTTAAATGCACTCAGGATAACAAAATAACACATTCTCTAATGCACTATTATTAACAAAAATACAGCATTTCACTGATATAATTCCAACCTGTGTCTAACGATCCTGGTGTAAACAATTTCGGTTGCCCTGGTATACGACCATTAATCTTCTGACTTTAGGGTCGGGAAGACATATTTTTCTCCTGTTTGATACTGCACTGGGCTGAGCTGCTCTCTACCTCTAGCCCCTCCCCCATTGAATTCCAGGAAGAGCTCACACACACAGAGACCTCCTCCCCACAAACAACAGTGTGAGGAGAGTAAAGCTACAAGCTACAGACAGATAAGGTCTGTATCCAGTGGAGGGGGCGGGAGGCACAGCAGATCTGATAGTGTATGTTATAGCTCAGATGTAGCAGAGCTGAGAATGTAATTGTGTGTTATCTCATTATCTCTCATCTCTGATCTGTCTCATGTGTATCTAAACCTCTACCCTGATTGAATCTAACCACATTATCAGCACACAGTATCTCAGAGCACTAGAGGGATCATAATGGGGCACTTTTAGAAAGTCGGAGAATGCACTAAAAGTGCTCTGCCCATGTATAATGCTGGGTGCGAAGATTCACTAAGAACGTGCACCATAAATCATGAATCTGTCGATTCTCCACACTGACTGGCAGAGTTCACCATCTTTTTTGTGGTGCACCTTTAACATAGGGCATGCAACACAATTTGCAAATTAAATAAGGTGCTCGATCAGTCAGACCGTCCGACAGCACGCCCCATAATTTGTGTTGCATGAAAGCCAGCACAGCTGCACCACAAAAGGGTCGCATGCGACACCATAGTGACGCAAACAATTATTAAATACCTGTGCCAGCCGTTTTAGCTATGAAGAACGTGCACAGTCTGACAAAACTGTGGCTCCAAGACAGCTATAACATAGTGCGTACAACATTTCTGTTGGCCTGATAAATGTGTTTTGCACATTTGAGTGCCAACTTTTTCTTTTCTCTCATGAAGTTTCAATATCTCTGCTTGCTGTCCTGTCCACCTGGGATGGGGGACCGAGTGGTGTTCACAGGGCACACCAGTGGTGGTCCCGATTTTATTGCACACGTGTTAATTCAAGGTCTAAGAAAATTATTTTGTTTTCGTCAAGGTTCATAGTAAATTTTGAACCCCAATCGTTGGCGTTCAGAGAATCTACAGTGTTATTAGACTGCTAGAGTCTCGAAGATATAAAGGAAGTTGACTGACCAGTCTATAGGTCTATATAGTGAGATAGGTTGCGTGTAGGAGACCTTATTGCAGATATAATTGGGCGGCCAGGGGATTCTTTTTGATCTTTATGTACTTTTGGTAAATGATAGAACACCGGAAGTGGGGGGTGGGTTATGGTCAGCTTTTATGTTTACTTCCAGTGTACAGAAATCTGTCCATGGTCATGTGATGGACATTCAGGAGCTCGAGATTTTTAGTATCACAGAGAGTGATGGGAGCTATTTGATAATAACGCTCATGGACCTGCATGTCAATCACAAGACCATGGAGAAATGTGTACTGGTACTAAACATAAAAGCTTTCTATAAAAGGACAGCAAGCAGAGATGTTGTAATCCATAATCGTAAATTGCTCCATTAATACAAGTTAATAGCAATGGAGAAGCCAGTCGCTTCTCAATATGGTGCATACATTTATTATTTGCTAAAGAAGAACTAATAAGACTTGAAAGCAGACTACGCAGAGAGAGAGAGAGTGGGAAATATCCTCAACCCTGATGTACATCCAATTTCTTGAGAGTCAAAATAAGACTAAACCATCAGAGTCCCTCATAGCTGCTCTGTGAGATGTCAGAAACCAACTTAACAACTATGCGAAGTCCATGCAAAAAATGATATTTAAATTCTATTCTCTAAACCAAAAAGCAGGGAAATTGTTAGCGTGACACATTCCTCAGAGAGCACATAAAGCCAGAATGCCTTATATATTTCACCCACCATCAGGAGAAAAAGTCATAACCCCCAGAGGAATTGCCGATCCGTTCATGGACTATTACTCTGGCCTCGATAATCAGAAAACAGTACCACCCACAACCCCTCTCCAACAGTGATTTCGGAGTTCTTAGACCACCTGCATATTCTCAAGTTTCAGAGGAACAGTTCCTTTCACTAAATTCCTTTATAATGAAAGCAGAAATACTTAAAAGCATCAAATCCCAACCTAACAACAAGACGCCAGGTCCCGACGGACAGCCAGAAACCTACTTTTAAAAATTCTCCCATGTTCTAGCACCCTATAGTATTCTCTCAGGCGGCCTCTTTAGGAGAAATGTTGTCAGCAATTATTGTAACCTTACCCAAACCCGGGAAAATACCTGACCAACCGACTAACTTTCGCCCAATCAATTTCCTTACTAAACCATGATGTTAAAATATACACAAAACTACAAGCGGACAGACTTAAAGTAATCCTCCCGAGTCTTGTCATGATATATCAAGCTGGCTTTACCACTACCAGACAGACTTCAGACAATACCAGAAGGGTAATCAATCTACTACAACACTGCAAATTACATAAATTGACAGCTACCTTTGTGACGGTCGACACAGAAAAAGTATTTGATGAGCAAATTCTGATTACGCTTTTTCTGTTATTTGCAAGATGTGAATAGAATGCCATATTTTTATGACAATCAAAGCCCTTTACTCCCACCCATTTACTACTGTGTTTGTGAATGGGGTGCGTTCAGAGGAATTTACACTGTCCAATGAAACACGGCAAGGATGCCCCCTCTTCCCGATTATATTTATATTGTCCATTGAACGATTAGCCATAGCAATCCGATCTCACCCTGACATTAGTGGGATTACAATAGGCCAGGTCGAACATAAAATCGCACTGTCAGCGGATGGTATCCTCATCTCCACCAACATAGAAAAGTCACTCATTAATATCTTAAAAATAATAGACACATACAGCAGGGTTTCCTTTTACAAAATGAACCTTACAAAATCTCATGCCCTCCTAATCAATATCCCAACCAACTAATTGACAGAACTTAAACTTAAATTCCCCCTAGATTGGCAAGGTAAGAAGGCAACATATTTGGGTATTCATCTGACCTAGCCAGTTTCAAACCTATTCTGAACTAAGTTTCCCTCTCTATCGGCCTCAATCGATGCAGAACTACAAACTTACTCCAAGTTTTTGTTGTTGTATAAAATGATGGTACTGCCCAAGTACCTGTACCTATTTCGCACAATACCCATCCCTATCCCAAAAAGCTTCTTTAACCAGACCAAAACACAACTTAACAAGTTTATCAGGCAAAACAAACAACCCAGGATTGCCTTAAAATATCTAGTCAGGGACAAATCCGTGGGAGGTCTTGGGATCCCAGATCCTAAAGACTACCACTATGCAGCTATACTAGACCAGTCCCAACAATGGTGGTCAGATACCACGGGGAGTCTCTAGGGTCGGATGGAAAAATACTATCATAACAATTGCCCACTGAAAAACAGAATACTAGCACACATGTGTATAACTAACTCTTACTTTAGTAAGCAGCTCCTAGTGCAGTTTTTAGAGGTGACAGCTCCTCCTCTTTAAGGGCACACCAGAAAGCATTCCTCTACAACAAATCCCAATAAATAACAAAAATTGAACAAACCAAATATAGGGAAAATGAAAGCAACATGTGTGTTGTACCATGTGAGTGTACTGTAAATTATATTTAGTAGTTTGACACCATGTGGCTTGTTGATAATCATAAAGAAAACCTATTGTTCTTCCTTGTTGATGGGAAGAATTAAACCAACAAAAAAGCACAAAATAATACAAAGAATTAATGACTCAAAATGTTTATTTTATTAAAGCGAAATACTGGTTAAAAAACCTGGCCCCACCGCAGGGGGATCACAAGGCAAGTGTTGTATTCCAGACAACAGATCAGGTCAGTGGACAGTGTAATTGAGTAATAAGGCCACAATGGCCATAAGCATATGTATATGATACTAATGGGAAGCATAAGCGGATAACAACAGACAAATAACAATGGAATAAAGGATAATAATGATCACAAGTGAGAGAAGAGCTTACCCATGTTGCACTGATCGCTGCCTGGAAGACAACAGCCCCGACGCGCGTTTCGGCTGGTTTGCAGCCTTCGTCTGGGGGTGGAGTCTTCAGGGCTTCAAATCCCAATAGGACTCCTGGGTTTACTATTAGAAAACCTGGCTATTACTTCCTGGCACTTCAAAGGTGTCCACACATTAGCAGATTTGATGTCAAGGAACTCTCTATCTCTATTTAACATGCTCAAACACAAGTTTCTCCTTACAACACAGGATTTCCATGCTTATGTCAGAATACGAAGCATTCTCCATAACACTACACTAAATTCTCCTCAAGCAAATGCTAGGATAATCAGCTACGACACAAGGTTGATGCAAAAAAGGGTTATCCTTCTTCTATAACCTGCTAGGAGGCACCTTCCAGAAACTTCCCTTTATGACCCACTGGAAACAGGACCTAGACATTACATGTAGTGAAAATCAGTGGGTTAAGGCTATACAGCTAGCAAAAAAAAAGTTTAAGATGTACAGCCACCTAGAAGCTATAACAAAATCCCAGATGAGGTGTTATTATAACCCCACAAGTATCGATACCATATTCCCGACTTCACTTCTGGGAATATAACCAACATCACTGGGGACTTCTCTGCCCTAATTCCGTCCATGGCCATCCTCTTACTAAATATGGAAAGATTCCTTCCTAAATCAAGAATATTGATATCGCCCACATACACATGAAAACCAAACTAGTGATTACCAGACGAAGTGTCACCTCCACAGACGAAGTGTCATGTGGACCCATCCTGTGCTTACAAGGGGGCTCTAGCCTTTCAAAACTTACAAACCAAAATATTCATGAACATCTGGGGACCCTGGATAGCTAGCTCCTATTATAGAGAATAAGTTCCTACAATTACGGACATCTCAGGTGAAGGTTTGTTAATTGTGTTTTTCTAAGTTTGTTTAACTTGTTAAAGGAAACCTACCACCACGGATCTACCTATTAAGGTAGATTGGGTGGTAGGTGCCTCTATTGGACGTGAGGATAGCCCTTTTAAGGGCTAATCCTCACATCCCGCAATCTTTTAATAACATTTATTTCCCTAATATGCTAATTTTCTACAAAGGCTACTGGGGCGTGGAGTAGCCAGAGCTGAGGCTACACGGCACGGCTACTCCACGCCCCAGTAGCCTCTTTGACCTTCCCACCAGATATCTTTGGCACGCAGCTCCTCGTAGCTGCGCGCCCTTGTCTGCGAAGCCGGAGTTCTGTGCATCAATTCTAATGAATGGGACCAGATCCTGCACACACATCACAGTATATAGCCAGACAAACCTTTTAACAAAGCAAAGGGGTGGCCTACAGATAGGCGGCAGCTTCCATAGAGTATTATGGCAAAAAAAAGTAAAAATCAGTGATTGAGTATAAAACTACACAGATGGCCTCATATAAGAAGCCAGAAGCACAATGTGTAGGTATTGTTGGAATTGTTGTCAAAAGAACTCTGCAGCTGTTCTAAAACTAATTTTTGTCAAGTAACTTGCTCTAAGTCTTCTCCCTTTTTTAGTTATTCAAGCACATAAATGTGATACTAACAAGCCATGCTGTGTGACATCACATGACCAGGGACAGGTCTCTATCCACTGGAAGTAAGCAATGAAGCTTCCTATAGAAGCACAGTAAGCAGACTGTGGGGAACTGATACAGAAAGTATACTGAAAGATTGTTTAACAATAAGCATTAACATTCATTTTTCTATAACTGGACAACCGCCTTAAAAAAAGGCGAATTTCAATTTATTTTTAATTCTTCACCAGGGGCTGGCATGCAACTGGGTGGCAGCCCCTGCTAAACAGTGGGGGACAAGACAAAGAAATAAATAAAAAAAGAGTCAAAACCTAGAAGACAAAGAAGTACCAAATCCATAGGCAATAGGGATAACCAGAAAGACAGGCCAAAGGGTCAGAATATACCACATATAAAATATAGAAAAAACGCAAGCTTGGTGAAGTTTGAAGTAATACAAGCACTTAGGATAGATTCCGAGGACCTTTTATGTGAAATGGATTTTGTCGATCACAGCAAGATAACTGTTAGTTACTTTTTAGTTAGTCACAACTGTTTATATTTAGTTAGTTAGTGACAAGGATTTAGTTATCCCATTTAGGAATTTTTAGAATTTAGTTAGTGACAACTGTTTAGAGTAAGTTTTTGACAACTGTTGTCCGGTCAAGCCGCGAAAAGGGAAACGCTGATAGGACAAGGATTCTGACCATCACTGCAGGATAACTGTTAGTGAACCAGACATGAGACTACTGTGTGTGGTGCGTAATTTATCAATGCTGCTAGGGATAGATAGACAGAATCATTTTAATCAGCAAGTCCCCAGTCGCACCTTGTTAACTGAGGATGATGCTGGCACAGATATTACAGTTCTATGGAACGGTCATAGAATAAGATAAGGTTGGAAAAAGACACAGGTCCATAAAGTCCAACCTATAAGATAAATAAAATGTTTTCATGCTACTAACACACTATATTATAAGTATCAAGACCTATCTTGAATATGTACAAAGTTTCAACCATAACAACATCTGGCTTCTTTCACTACATCGTAGGTCTTAAATTGAAGGAGTCGGTTTGTTCCCCAGATATTGAATCTTGTCTTCCTTCCATATCGTCCTGTAATTTACTTGAATCAGTTTACTCATCCTATGGGGTATAATGATGTTAAGATTTTCCAATTGACTCAATTGAATTAAAGATCAGATACTTTTGGGATGTGCTTTCAAGAAGTGGCAAAGCATTGAAGAGGTTAATCATTCTTTGTGTGAATATTCTTTCTTATATTTCCAAATGGTGCTCTCCGGGGAGTCTCTATGGTTTGTAGTGATCTGTGAGGTCAACAGTAATTGCGGTGAGATGCTTCACAGTTATTGTGCGGAGTAAGTATTGATGGGAGACGTACATCAGGTTCCTATGCACTGATAAAACAATGGCCGTACAGTGTGTCTATCTGGGTCTACACCTCTAGAAACTGTAACAATTTTACCCAAAAGATAAAATGCTAATTTGCCCCCTAAAAGAATCACAGATTTAGTTTTCATTGTTCTCTAAAGCTCTAGAGAAAACATGTGAAAATTGTGACAATGAAAGTATTGAACTGACCCGAGTTAATACTGCAGAGTCTTCTTGCTGTTAGAATTAAACAAGTCTCCCTATCAGGTGTGAATGGATGCAAAAAAATCTCTATCCATTTGCACCTGATGAAAAGTCATGTTTGGTCCCATATGCTGAAATTTTTTTTTGACTATTTGCTATAATGTGTTATCTAATGACGCTTTCTTTCTTGTCATTTTTTATTATTATTACAATCAATACTTTTCTGACACTTCCAATACTCCTGTCAAGTGTCTTCAGATTAGCTCTCACCAGTTACTAAAGGTAATATTACTTAGATGAGGAAGTCGCAAAGTACACTCACTAAATAAATATACTGATATTGACAAATATAAAACACATTGGGGCACATTTACGTACCCGGTCCTGTAACGATCCTCAAGGTTTGTTGTCTGAAGAGGATGAAGTCCGACACGAATCACTAAGGTCATGCGTCGGAGTTCACCTTCCTATTCCTGGTGTATGTAAGTGCATGTCTTACGACACAATTTGAATTTTAAATCCCGCGCTTAGCCTGAATCAGTCAGGTTGTCCGACGGCCACGCCCCCCAATTTGTGTCACATGAAAGTACATTGTACTCCCATATATGATGCACTGTACAGTGACTGTCATTTTTTGTAACAATCAAGCTTTGTTCTCATCATACAAGAGATGACAGAAGTATATCCCACTTTATTCTCATATAGTGTGATAAATCCTCTGGTTTGGTCCCGTCCCCCCGCCCCCCATGAAAAGCAGAAGGAAGAGTGAACTTTGGCAGCAGTTAGTGATGTGCTGCTGCCAATGTTCAGGGTGTCTCCCTAGTGATGTAATATATGGACAGTTATATCACCCACAGTGTACAATCAGCAGAGGCCGGGGATGAAGGCTATACACTGGCATCCATCCCCCATAGTCTCTAATGGTCTCTGCTAAATATACACTTTTATATACTTATATACTCATACTTATATACTTTTTTTACACCAGGAAGCAGGATAAAAAAGTGCAGTTTATTATGCTTTTTCATCCAGTGCTTCCTGTTGGATGTTACGTATATTGACCAGATGGTGGCTAAAAGGAGGAAGTTTATGTCTGTGGACACATTCAGCATGTAAGTCGGGAGCTTTCCTGCTGTACACACTGAGCATGTCTAGAAGGCTAGATGTGCATATAGCCTTAGTATGCAACAAAGCAGTATACCAGCAATGATTATCAACAGTCTGATAATTCACATGCAATATAACTATGTACTTTCCCTAAAAATAGAGTGCTTGCCTAAAACGTTACTCATACCCAAACCCATAATGTAGACTGCATTTTGTCTACATTACTGTGGCCCTTACTGTGATTTCCCACTGACAGGTGGAGTGATCCAGTTGTATTCTGCTTGGACAAGTACAAAACTATTCTCTCTAAACTTCTTAAAGTGCATCATTTCTCCATTCTCTCTCAGTGTAATGACATTGTTGTCTGGCTCACTGAAAGAAACTTCCGTCCTCCTGTGGCAGTACTGGGCATGGATGCACCGCAGACCAGCGGCAAGAGCCATCCCGAGAACCACAGAGCAGCCTAGTAGAATACCGAGCTGGGTCATAGCAAGTTGCATCCCTTTACTTTTATTCCCTTTCTCATTAGTCGAGACACCAAACTCCTGGATAGACCTGGTCACCCATGAAGAAGTTCCCATCTCTGTGTTTCTTTCCAGAGTTGGAGATTCGGGCTGATGTAGAAAGTTTGCAGATAGTTCTTTGGTGGCCTTCAGCACTTTATATTGCGTGGTAGAAAGAGACGAAAAGTGATTCTGTGAATCCTGGAAGTGGAACTTTATGGGTTCTTTTATTATTTCCAGAGTTTGTAAAAGTTGGATGGTATATTGAGCAACGGAAGCAGGAGCAGACGTGGGTCTTGGGGACGTCAATTTGAGCTCTCGAGAAACCAGCTACAAGTAAGGTTTGACATTTTTTAGACAGTTTTCTTACTATAGATGTGAAAAAATAGTGACAAATACAACTGCTAATAAATATATAAAATCTCATACAGTATTCTTTTCCAATGTTTCATTCTCTATATCTACAAAATTACATGGTGAAAATATTCATTGTTATTCATTGAATTGGGCTGTTTACTTTTCTGAATGAGTGTAAAGCAAGTATAAAATCACAAAACTCGAAATGCATCTATAATATATCTATAAATCAACAGCGATGCCCTGGTTTAGATAAGACTTATTCATATAAGTTATGCCCCCTGCATGTAAACAATGCAGCCAAGGCTTAGACTGTACATCAGCTCTCACTCCTCTCCAAAAATATTATAGTTAACCCCTTATCACTGATACTTGTTTTCAGGTCAATGACCAGACTCGCTTTTTCAAATATGACATGCCTCACGATAATTGGTTATAACTTCGGAACGATTTAACATATCCAGGTGATTTTGAGATTGTTTTCTCGAGACACATTGTACTTCATGATAATGGTAAAATTTAAGTGCTAAGTTTTGCGTTTCATTCTGGATAAAAATGAAAATTTGGCCACATTTCGGAAAAAAAAATAATTTTCAAAGTTTGAAATGTTCTGCAATCCAGACAGGAAGTAAAACCACCCTAAAAGTTTCATAAATAACATTTATGGAATGCCTACTTTCTGTTGGAATTATATTTTATTTGTCCTCTCCTTTTTCTCAGATGTTATGAGGCGCAGAACTTTAGGTGCGATTTTTCTAATTTTCATGAAAATTGTCAAAACTCACATTTTGAGGGACAACTCATCTTCCAAGTGACTTTGAAAGGCCTTAATTATAGTAAAACCCCATAAATTACCCCACTATATAAACCAAACCCCTCAACATATGGAAAACAACTTCTATTAAGTCTATTAACCCTTTAAGTTTTTCACATGGGTTAAAACAAAATGGAAGTGCGATTTAGAAACTTTTGACTTTTTTTTGAAAATGCATTCATTTAGGCCAAAAATGACACTTTCATAATGACTAAAATGATGAAATGCTTTGCAAAGTTTGATGCCCAATTTTTCCTGTGTGTATCGACACCCCATATGTGATGATAACTCGCTGTATGGGCGCATGGCCGGGATTAGGATCAAAGCAGCGCCATTCAGATCAGATTTGTATTGTCACATTGTACAGGCTATAAAATTAATTTTTTTGGTAATGTGAACATATGATGCTTATTATTTGCGGGATGAGATACAATGTATAGATAATTAATTTGGGGGGTCTATAGCGTATTCATGAGATTTTATTACCTATTTCAAGGGGGATACAAACAAAATTATGGATTTTTATTTTGGATCTTTAGCGCTTTTTTTCCCCCACTCACCGTAACGTAAAAAATAATATTCTATCTTTATTCTCTGGTTGACTACGATTACCGTGATACCTCATTTATATAGTTTTTCTTATCTTTGTTCAATTTTACTGAGCAAAACCAATATTAGAGAAAATCACATTGTTTTTACTATCAACAACTAGGGGAATAATTAGGGGCATACCTTTTGTATTTTTCTGTTGACAGGACTAGTTGAGGGCTTATTTTTTGCAAAAAGAATTGTTCTTTTCAGTCGTATCATATAAGGGCACGTAACTTTTTTTGATCACTTTTTAGACCATTTTTTGTAAGGGTATTTGATTCAAAATGGGAAATTACGGGAAGTTTTTCGTGTTTTTTTTCACCTAGCGGGTTCAATATTGTTTTATATGTATAGTAGAGATTGATACAGACGCGTGTACTTATTTGTGTGTTTTTTGTATTTTATATACTTCATTTGGTTTTTATAAGTAATTGGGCTGATTATTGGGGACTTTTATTTTATTTAATTATTATAATATGATTTTAACTTTTTTTAACTTATTTACATTTTTCTTGAACAAGCATTCATCTGAGCGTTCAAGCCTTTACACTGCAATACACATGCTCAGTTTCTTACAGCCGAGTCCTGCCAGGAGGCAGAACCCAGCGTGCAGAGGAGCCGAAAGCCTCGAGGCACTCGCCAGACTCCGGGGCTGCGGCAGAATGGATCAGATCCCCCAATACGCACACCGGGGTGGTCCGATCCCTGTTAGGGACACTTACACGCCGCGGTCAAAGGGTTAAAACCCCCGGGATCAGAGATTTTCCAATCCCAGGTGTCAGTGCCTTTCGGTACCCGATGTCCCAAAATCTTCCTCTGATGCGCTGCCGTAGAAAGGCGCTGCGCCAGAACAAGTACCCTTAATGACCTCCATAGAATACCGATAGGGTGGTCATCAAGGGGTTAAAGTGGTATCCCCTTTTTGGCAAATTCATGTTATTGCTTGTATAATAAAAAGTTGTACAATTTTCCAATAAACTTTCTGTATCAATTCTTCACTATTTTCTAGACCTCTGCTTGCGGTTATTTTTATATAAAACCTCTATGTTTACTTCTAGTGGACAGATATTTGACCATGGTCACACAGGTGCACGTCTCATTATATCACACAGCTCTGATTACTCTTTGTGATATAACGAGCCGTGCACCTGTGTGACCATGGTCAGATTTCTATCCACTGGAAGTAAACAGATGTTTTCTATAGAATAACAGCAAGCAGAGATCTAGAAAACAGTGAAGAATTGATACTGAAAGTATATTGGAAAATTGTATAACTTTTCATTATACAAACAATAAGATTAATTTGCCGAAATGTGAATACCACTTTAACGCTGACTGTGTAACTGTCAGCTTTATCCATAACTGTGGTGCTGTGGAGGCTGGATGACAGCTGGATGACGATTTTTAAACTATACTGTTTGACTAAGTTTTAAAGTTTGTTACCTTGCTTTCTTCTTGACATGTACGGCAAGGAGTTGTTAGTCTTCTATGAAGTGAGTGTTGGGTCCTACAACAATAAATATAGTGTTTTATTTATCAATATTGAAAAATATGAAGCACTTTTTACCATCAGAATTAACGCCAAACACTGATACAGCTCTCTAAAAGATTTTTTTTAAATAAATCTGAGACTAAAAAACTGAGATATCAGAAGTCCTCATGGTTTTGGGGTATATTACACGAATACTAAATTGTAGCATTTTTCTTCTGTTTCGTCCATGGTTATGAGTTGCTTCTATATGCCTTCTTTATTAAATAGAAAGAAAAAAAAACACTACAATATATGTTTTGTTTTTTTTAAAGTATAGCTAAACTAAAAGCGAACGGTTTTCCCTTCACCTTTTATTCTCCATTGACTTCCATTATGTTTCCATTACAATAGTGATGAAACAAACATGGAAAAACAGACACGGGCTACTGATATTTTTTTAACAGAAGTGGAAATGGAACCTGAAAAATGCAGAGCAGATAGAAGGGACCTTTCATTATTATCAATAAACTGGATTTCAAAAATTTGTGTAAGGAAAATTGACCGGTGCCCAGCTTTCTCTGCTGAATATTTGCACTGAAAATATCCAAGCAGAAAATGAATAGAATTTGTGGAACTATTCATGCACACATAGCTAAGCATTAGAGGGATGATCTTCTCCCAGACCTGGACATAGTAGGGGAACATGTTACTTTTACAAAATAAATATGTGGGAATATGGAATTATTAAAGGATAAGTAGGAAATGGACCCAGTGGCATAAAGTGAGATGTCATTAATTAATCCACAATTAAATAAGGACTTTAGGAGATTAAAATGCTTCTTAACTCTGCCTTAGGCTAGATTCACACTGGCATTGCCCACCGTACCGTAGCACGGCGGGCACACAGCAGCCCTGCTCACCCCCTCCCCTCTCCATAGGTATATATGGCGCACGGTGCACATGTCCTATCTTTTCACAAGGTACAAAGCGGCTCTTTATGCAAACAACTGCAGGCAATGGGCCGAAACAATCTCAGAACAGATGCCAGTTTTGGTAATTCCAGATTACTGGAGTGGTCATGGAGAGCGATCCTCAGGAGAAGATTCACCTGGTAGTAGATACAGATTGGGATGGAGGCTGTGTCCAGATCTGGATGCTGTAGCCTTTGTTCTGGGTTTAGCTGTGTGTCTCTCTCTTTCTCTCCGTGTGTATTCTGGAAGATGTGCTTTCTAGGAGAGCTGGGACCTAAGAGCTGCTTATGTGATGAGAGCATGTGCTCAGAAGAAAGGCTCAGGCCTAAGAGACATAGCCCCTCCCTGTCCATGGGTTTTGTTAAACCCTGGTCAGGTGGTGGCTCACTCCCCAATCACACTCCAGGGTACATAATGGAATACAATTGGATAATAGTTCACATAACTTTAACCCTTGCTGTACAGGCAGGATCCACTGCTGCTAACACCTGATGTCCAGGTCTGGATCCTTAATGGAGGGTTCGCAACTCCCTCTGACAGCTTCTAACCTGGAGAGGGCACTGTTCGCAACTACCCCCTTGCCACTGTATTGGCAGGGGTGTTGCACTTGCATAAAAGTGCCCTGCAGGTATAGCGCAGTGCTGCCCCCCTCTGGCATGTATCAGGAGTCCGGAGCTTCCTGATAGATCCTGCGGTTGCCAAGAGTCTCAAAACTTTAAGCAGAATGGCAGACCACATGCTCCCCAGCTGCAGCATTGAACCACAGGACGTAGGACAAATCATGTTTGGTAAGGACCTTCAACAAACACATGTTCCCTTTACATATTATAAGCTTTTGGTTTATAGTACTACAGAACAGTGAAAAAGTTTTTTCTTTCTGTAAAATATATCCATTGTATTACTATCTTCAGCAGTGATTAGAGTTCTGCTAAACCTGCAGGTTTGAAATCTAAAATCAGCTTAACTATTTAGGGTGATTGTTAATATGGATAAACATGACTATTTGGGTTATATTCCTTTTTAATGAACAGATTTATGTCTACACAAAACAGAAGTGGCATTTAATATACAATACCTGGTGCTTTTGCTGTGAGTTGCTGTTATTTTTGAGGGCTGGGATTTGCTGTTTTCCAACGTGACAGTCTGGGAAGTTGATCTATGATACGGGGGAGATCGTTCCGCTTCTACATGACCATGAACACTGCTAGTGCTGCTGGTCACAATCTGTGGAGAAGTTTCCATAATAGATGTGACATTCGGAAAGACATGTTTCATTTCCTTTGTAACAGAACTGATCAGAATTTCTGGTGGCTTGGTCCTGGTAACACTAACTGTGTGTATAGCAGCTGAAGTCGGAGAATGCTTGAAGTCTGTTAAGGCAGAAGAAACATATCACACATTGTCCTGATGACATAACTCTCTACATTACTTGCTAAAACCTTTGCAATAATGTTCATTCAGCTATGAAAAGTAAAGCAGAGTGGACCCCCTAGCCCCAAACATACTTTTACTTATAGTAAAAGTGTTTTACAGACAGCCGGCCTGGAAAGACGTAGTCATACATTTGTGTATGTCACTAGTTAAAGGGCTGTGAAAAGTGCAGTTATAAAGTGCAGCTCTGAAGCATCCCCTCTTCTGTCAGTAAGAGTTTTACCAGGACCAAGTTGGGTACTTACAGCAGTCATCCATAACGGAGGGGTTGTGGAACAATTCACTGCAAAGAGCTAAAAGCTTAAAGCTCTTCAGTCTGAAGACCCGCCCAAAGAACGTCCAGAAGCTATAAATATGGGCTAAATGGATTTTTCACAGCCCCACTGCTACTTACAACACAAAAATTCATAGCTCATTGGATTTAATAAGAGGTTCAGGCCCCTTATTAAATCTCTTACCTGCACCAGTATTCCAGCACAGGCTATGGTAAATTCAGTGGGCATTGCACCCAGCCCCTCCACACCCACTTTTCTGAAAAGTGGCATGTTAAGTGTGGACTATCCGCAGAAAGTAGCTACTCCTATGATGGCCCTCATGGGATGTTAAATTGGTCCCATAATGAGTTAACAAAAAATGTGGTACTCAAAGGTCTTCAAATTGTCAGTGAAAACAATGAACTAAGTTCTCCTATGGATTAATAGCTTGTAGTACCCCAAATGTTTGCTATAAGATATCTTCTGTATGACTATGAGTCTCTCACATTGTGCTGGAAAATATGCTATATATGTTTTCCAGGATGGGAGAAAGAAAACATTGAAGAATTTTCGTCTGGACTTTGACTAGACCATTGCAATACCTTGATTATTTTGTTTTTTTTATTGATTATCTTATAGATTGTGAGTGATACTCTCTAATCTGAAAAAGATATGAACTTTTCAATAAAAAATATCTGATTTGAAATTCAAATTTTTCTAATTCTTCCTAATCAGCAGCATCAATGGGCAATTCTAAAGTCTTTCCTCCTTGTCATTGTGTAAACACATGCCTGAATTCTCCAGACTAGCAAACAACAAAAACTTCTGCTTTTTTAGAGTTGGTCACACTTTCTGATAATTAATCATGTACATTTGATTATCATCCACTTTTCACACATGTCTTATGCATAATGGACTAGTTTTTTTGTAAAAAGAAATAATAATAATAATAATAATAATAGTAGAATTAATGCTAGGTTTTTTCCATTTATGTTTTTCACTCCCCACCACAGAGGTGCAGTTTGAATACTTATTTTCTGTATAACAAATTGTATTTCCTAGTGGTGGTATTTTCTATTCCAAGTTGGATTCCAAATGCAGTGACAAAAAAACATATGTGCCATTTTCTTGTGGGCTTTGCTTTTACATCTTTTACTGGGTCTCAAGAATACCAAATTTTATATATTTTATTAGATAATAATATATTTAAAAAAATGAAACCCTTTGTCTGGAAACATGTCTTTGGCACTATTCTGATGCCAATAACTTCTCCATACTTTGGTGTACTGAACATGTTGTAATTTCTACCAATTTTGAGGCTGTATGAACTTTTGACCACTTTTGATTCTAATGTAAATGTGTAGTGAAATGGCAAAACAGTGGCGATTAGTACATACGACGGCTATTTTCCATTACTGGTTTCACTGCTGGGAATGACCATTTTTATATTGATGTGCTGTTACCTAGCATGTTTATATCTGTCTATTTTTATTTGTTTTTTAGGGAAAGAGGGATTTGAAATTTTATGTTTTCCAAAAATTTTTTACAATCTTTCTAGGCACACGCTAAAGAGTGTGTCAGATGCATAATGCAGCTAACACCCACTGTGTAGGAAGCAGGCTCAGCCTGCTCCACACAGCCTCAACTGACATATGACAAACAGGTACGTCCCATATGGTTAAGGTCTTAAGACCTCAAAAGGAAATGTGTATTTTATTTATAAAGAGTATATTTTCTTTTTTTCATGGCTGTATGTGGTTTACAATCACCTCATGAAAACTAGTGTGCTGAAGTGTTAAGCTAAAACGGAACCTGTCAAGCTCTGCCATCAATATATTACAGAGCAGGAGTGGCTGAGCAGATACAGTTTTATGAGAGAATTTGAGATCTTGATAGAAATTTCTTTCCTTTCTATACTTTGAAGTCTAGTGGTTAACCCTACTCTGATACAGAATGCCATCTTTATATGTGTACTTACACTGTACCTCTGAAATACAGAGAAGAGATTTCACTGCATACAATAACAATATTCCAGCTCTATAACACAATGGCATTAGATTGGACAGTATTTCCATTGCAACATTTTCACTATAATAACAGTATCTTCTATAACATAACTTCTATCAGCATTATGATTATAAAACAGTCCAAAAATGTACATATTTATAAATATATACTTATTACAGAAGACGCCTCCATTTCTGATGCTTTTAGTTCATGCTTTCGTGATGTCCAGTTACGCACATTGCTAGATATGACAGTGGATTCAATCTGTGCCCAATAAACAAAGTATGACTGGACAACAGATACACTGTAAGAAAAAAGAAAACGTAACAATACATAAAAGTTACGTCACATTTCATCTTATCAGACTTTTATTTTTAACTTTTATTAGAAACGTTTACATTTCAACTCATTGGGCAGATTAAAGTTTCTCAAACTGAGACAGTGCAAAGTTATATTGTGTCTGATAATGGATGATAACACTCAAACGCATACTAGTAGTTGGTGCAGAAAAACATTTTTGTAGCATCTTTTTTTCGCATCTTTTGTTGCATCTTTTAGACCACGCCTTGTTTAAACAGAGATTTACCAAAAAAAGTACCCCTTTGGTGCACCAAAGGGTGTGTAAAAGTGTCTAAAACATCCTCAAACTTTATGATTATCTCCCATGGTACTATCAACCCTCTATCCCAGTCTGTGATTCTGCATAAAATGTCTCTGCACCTCAGGCTACACGGCTACACCCATTTCGGCAATTTAATGTTATTGTTTGTATAATAAAAAGTTGTATAATTTTCCAATAAACTTTCTGTATCAATTCTTTACTGTTTTCTAGATCTCTGCTTGCTGTCCTTCTATAGAAAGCTTCTATGTTTACTTCTAGTGGACAGATATAACGGCTCGTTATAGCACACAGCTCTGATTACTCTCTGTGATATAACGAGCAGTGCACCTGTGTGACCATGGACAGATTTCTATCCACAAGAAGTAAACATTGAAGTTTTCTATAGAATAACAGCAAGCAGAGATCTAGAAAAAGTGAAGAATTGATACCAAAAGTGTATTGCAAAATTTTATAACTTTTGTTATACAAATAATAACATTAATTTGTCGAAATGGGAATACCCCTTTAATCCTTACATGGCATAGATTCCTTCATGTGACAAAAGCTGTCAGGATAGTAAATATACAGCAACTTATTCATGTGAGAACACTAAGTATCCATCATGGGAACTATGGGCAGTATGTAATTGACTCAGCTTTAGCGCAAAGAAACCAACTTCCCTTCTGCTGAGGAAGATTTCTGACAAGTAGGTTTAGAAAAGAAAAATGCAATAAGAAAAAGGTAAACAGTTCAATATGGGTATAATTTTGTGTGTTTTGAAATTTTGAATTTGGTAAAATCATTATGAACCTCATTATAACCTCATCTACATTTAGATGAGGATAAGAAAAATGGTTAAAGGGAGTTTTGGGACTTGCAGACTTTCAGCACCAACCTGTGCTCTGAACCATTCCATAAGCAACATAGCATTGTATAGAGAACAAGAAGGATGAATATTTTCCAACAGAGAGTATTAGTATGTCAACTTTACTGTTGAGTTCGATTTCTTAACACTGATCAAGTATCATTATGGTAAGTCAAAAATTCTGACAATTCTCAAGTGTAAATAGGCCTTTAATGGTGGCATATCCAGGGCCTGTTATGTGACTTGGTCTTCAATTCTCAGCAATAATCTGAATATGTCTTAAGTACACTCACAAGAATTTAATGTCTCCTACAGGCTGATCAGGTGACTTCCACACAAAGGACAAATTTCTTTTCAAGGACTTGTCTGAATGGGTCACAGTGTCTCCATCTTCAAAGCAGCGCAGTAGTTTAGAGCCAGGTGGAATGAACACAAAAGACCCAGCTACTTGGTCATCGGATACTCTGCGAGCTTGAAGGAAAAAGCCCATGAAATCTCTTGTACTTCTCAAAGTAACTGCAGGAGAAATAACAAGGAATTAAATACCTCCATATTTCGCCTTATAATCCCCCAAGATTTAGATGATTCAGTAAAAAGTATTTTAGGGGGTTAAATACTTTCCCATGAAGATGTATTTTCCACATCTTATTTTCTGCATTAGTTAATTTCTTATCACAGTTTATTCTATCAGATCTCCAGCCAAAACCTAAAAGATTTGGATCTTAGTCAAAACTTCTATTCATACTTATTTGGTTATGAATCTTCCTGGACTTTTTTAATCTTTATCACCAAACTGTCTTAACTTATAACATTGTGACAATCGGCTTTCTTTTTGCTCTTTTCGTTTGTGTCACACACATTTTTACATGCAGTTCTTAATAATGTTATTTTATCCACTGCAGTAAACGTTTAAGAATAAACTTTGTGGAAACATATTGGGAATATACAGCATACTTCCAAATTCACAGGGATGTTGTGCAGTTAATAGCTTCTGAACATTCACTAGTATCTGACCCAGAGAAAAACATCAGAAATGAGAGATGATGAGATGCGTACAACACACAATGGGGCAGATTTACTTTCGGTTTTTTTCTAATCCGTCGGGTTTTTTCACGGCCACGCCCCCCTATTTCCGTTGCGTGCAATTCAGGAAAAATCGGCGCAAAACGTAAAAATTCAGTTAACCCGTCGCAAAAATGCGAATCGGGCCCTTAGTAAATGACCCCTAATGACACTCTCCAGCTCTGCTACATCTAAACACAGTCAGTTCTGCTGTACTTCCTTCCCCTCATATAAAGATCTTATCTTGCCTGTAGATTGTAGATTTAGTCTTCTCATGCCAGTGGCAGATTAAGTGCCCTATGGGCCCTAATTTTTTCCTACTCTAATAAAATACATCATTAATGAAATGTCCATTGCAGAGCCCCCATTTAATGAAATGTTCATAGCAGAGCTCCCTTTTAAAGAATTGTTAACAGCATAACCCCCTGTAAAGAAATATCAACAGCAGAGACCCCTTTAAAGAAATATCCACAGCAAAGTCCCCCTTTTATAAAATGTCCACAGCAGGTGCCCCCCTTGAATAAAATGTCTACAGTAGATGCCCCTTTTTACATAAATGTCCCCTTTAAATAAATGCCCCCCCAACCTATTAATGAAATGTCCGCAGCAGAGCCCTCTTGAAAAAGACCCCTCTATACTCACCTTTGGCTTCTTCTCCCTGGCCACACAGCTCCGTCTTGTCATCTTCAAGGCCTTCCAAGCCAAAGATGAGTATATGAAGGTATTTTAATCAAGAATCTTGTCTTCTTGGGAATACCCCTTTAACTCATGACAGAAAAGTTTGTAGTTTGAGGCTGTGATGTATTTTATACTGTCCAGTACTATTGAAGTGTTTCCTAGTTTTTAGTACTATCAAAGATTACTCTCTGTCACTAAGATCCCAAAAATGTATTGGATTTGGGCATGCTGAACAATGATATGTCATCTATACATTTAACAGAATAAATAGGAAAGGCTACTTTCACCAACATCGAGTGAGAAAATCCTGTCAGATGTTAATTAGTGGTTGGCAGCAATGCTGAGTGAGGAGGTGCTGTACATTGTCCATCACTGTAAAGGAAGCCAAAGATTTAACCTCATTCAACAACATTGTACACAACTTATCATGAATCCTCCATATCCTATATATGGCTAAATACATATTGATTTAAGTGGTTCCAATGTCCGTTCTATAAGGGAAGGGTTTCATTTTATTACCTAAAAGAAATGCATCTGGGGCAATAATTTTCAGTTACCTAATAACAGTGGATCCCTTTATTTTGGGTCTCTCCACTCCATCTCAAATTCATTGTCATCCTTGACTTACTGGGTAATGTAACCTCATACTTTTGCTGTATTTGTACAAATCTTTTGCATGTACTGGTTTTTTAAGTGATTTTAAATGTTATGAATTTATGTAAATAAACTACTGTGTCGTCCAATGTGCACATCAACTTTCTTCTTTATGTGTTTGCTATGTATTATTTGTGATGTGTGGTAATTTTCTCTCAATTAGTCCTACCCCTCTTTAAATCCCTTTATTTTGGCCTTATTAATCCAGGTAAGCCTACCTGCATAAGAACATGAATTTTGGATGTGTACTAGCCATTGGTTTAACAGCTAGAACATGCCCCCATTCACCCCATTCGCCCACACAAAGGGCTCCGTGCATAAGCTGACTGGCCAAGCCAAAAAGTCTAATATCAGACAGTCTTTTATTATAGTCCTTAGCGCATAAGTGGAGCTCACAAGACTATTGTTTGCAACCCGAGACTTGCTCAACTTAGTGATTAGGTAAGCTATGTAGGAGTACTCTATTCCTTACAACCATCCCAAACCAGGATTAGGTTGGTTTGGTCTTCTATATAGAAATTAAATTGTGAAACATTTTGGGGACAAGTGCCATTTAAAGATAAATTATTGTTCATTACAACCTCATGGATCGAAAGGGATAGTTCATACTACCCAACTGTGAAATACTTTATCAATGTGTTTATTAATTATTATTATTATTATTATGTGTTTGTGTTACTCTGTAGATGGATTTTACTGCTATTCTTTGTAAGGTATTGGAAACAAAATGGATACACTGAGCACTTTTTTTTCTTTTGGCGGTAAATGTGCCCCCTGATTTGTGAAGTGCTACATAATATGTACTATATAAATAAATATTGTCATTATTATTACTCAAAAAGCATATCTGCCAGCAAATAAGAACTATTGAACTTACTATAAGAAGGAATATTTTTTCTTTTTTTTGTTAATTGTTAGTGTTAATTGGAAGATACATGTATTTATAATCAGATGTATATATAAACAGATATCACTAAAAAAAAGTTAAACACAAAATCCAACAAAAAATAGATACATTTGTTAGAAAAATACAAATCCACAACACTGACTAGTTACCAGGGATTCTTTCTCCTGGTAGGTAAGAAGATCGATTGGTATGAACGGTGACATAGTTCTTCCTGGGGTTTTGTGGCAAAGCTCGAATGTGCTTTGGCTTCATGTCCAAGCATGCAGCAAGGCTTCCTCCATGAGAAAATGCCGCAGAGTATGAGATAAAACCAAGGCTGACACAGATCCATACAGGCCACCACCATCTACACTTTGTGAAATCTTCCACCTTGAGAAAGCAGAGAACTTTTATTAATACCACAGAACTAATAATATGCTTTATTGATATATTATTTTGCTTTTTCATACTTAGATACCCTATGATTTACATTTTTGCAGTTAAGTCTTTGCATCAGTGTATTGGTGTAGTATAATATATAAGTATATAAGTTTATTATCGGTAACTGACAGGAAGACTTAATGGAAAGAAAATATGCAAATACATTTTCTTGTATGGGAAAAGGAAAACATTGCCTCTTAGCTACCTTGTATGGCAGTCACCTTAACATCAAGCACCTTAACTTTTTTAGAAAGTCTAATGACATGATGTGGGATAATAAGCAAACAAGTGCTGTCTCTATGTGTTTGCATCTAATCAGCACAGTGTAAGGAATTGATCTGGCTAAAAGAGCTAAAAACATGCCAAAATGCTTTGTCTTGGTCACGTAACAAAAAAATTTAATAAATTGTGATGCAAAAACATTTGTTTTTGTTTGTGTTTTTATTGTATAACATAAGAACTACCTAACACACTTTGGCAAATTTGGTATCTCCTGAATCATATTTATCTGGAGAATACTAATGACATATTATTTTATTATATGGTGAATGCAGTATAGTATTAAATCAAAGTTATATTGAAAAATTTCAATTGTATGGCTTTTAGAAATAGACAATAATTCGTTAATAAAGCTAGACCTTGAAGAGGTATATAAATATAAAGGTGCTGATGAATTATCATATATATGGCCAAAGCTGCTATCACAGTATTATTACCATCTACACTGCAGTCACAGAGAACCCACCAAAAAAACAAATATCCATTAATCATAAGTTAACTGGCAGGAAAAAATGTTCCAAGTGTGTGTTCACAGGGCCAGGAATCTACTGAGCCTTAATCAATCAAGACTTTCAGGCATTTACCTGTCATTCAACAGTGATGGATACAGCAGAGCCAACTGTACATCAGCCTGGCACACTGCTCTGGCTTGTTAGGGAGTGTGCCAGGAACTGAGCTGGGATCACTCTGATAATCTTGGCAAGTTCAGAGGCAATTACAGGGTATCCAAAGCAACATAGTAGTTTCTTCCCTGGAACAAATTTTAACCATTTCTTTGGATGAAGAAACTAGGATTATACCAATACATTGCTAATGTGGTAAATAACTATTCTAGCTGCAAAAGTCTGTTTTTTAATGGGGAATTGTGTTTCCCGTAGACACCGTTCTAAAGCCCTGTTTTTGTTTTCTTAAATGAATCACTCAGACCTGCATTATGATCTCATGAGCTATTTTCAAGTTTGTCTATGTTAAAGGGGTATTCCCACCTCAGCTACTAAAGTTAATTGAATCCCTTACCCCCCAAAAACATTCTTCAATGCATTGTTATTTAAAAAAAATGACCTTTATTCCCATAGTAACGGCCCTCTGTTATCACTAGATGCGGCGACCGCAGCAGCGATGGCCATGTAGGCACTTAGAATGAGGCTTTACTGAACCTGCCGTGAGTGTGTGAATGCGCATAGCTAGCGCATGCGCAGTTCACATATGCCTCGCTTGATCAGGACGGCTGCCGGGCATGGGCAGTAGCTTCACAGCAGTCCTGGTCAATCAAGCCTTACCGCGGGACATCTGTGTACCGGCACTAGTGAGTTCTCTTCATCTAGTAGTGCTTGGTTGCTGCAGTACACAGCTGTCCCGCAGTAAGGCTTGATCAACCAGGACTGCTGTGAAGCTATTGCGCATGCCCAGCAGCCCACCATGATCTAGCGATCGCAGCTATTCGCGTTCACACACTGCCGGCAGGTTCAGAGAAGCCTCATTCTAAGCACCTGCGCAGCCACTGCTATTGAAGAGCGGCGGTGGCTGCATCTAGTGATAACAGAGGGCCGTTACTAGGGGAAGGATAAGCCCCATTCAGGGCCGGTTCTAGATAAAGTGGGGCCCTGGGCAAAACTAAAAGTGGGGCCCCAAAATATGACCAGTCACAGTCAGCAAGAGGCTCCCTTTAGTATGGTAAAACAAACTGTAATTTTGGAGAATTTTATAGGAGATAGATAGCTGATTTTCAAAATAGCATCAAAGAGTTTATAGACATAGGTGCCTTCATGCAACTTTGATTCGAAATGAAACATTTTACAAAAAAATACTTAAAATTTGACTTTGATGGCAAAAAATGTGCTCCAAACAGAAACTATTTACCTTCACATCTCCTAAATGTAATAGATGGACATGTGTAGAGTTCACAAATGTCCCATATTGATATGTTCGAATCATCATAATATCACTAACACTGTAATAACTAGATATCTGCTTTTCAGCTAGAAAATTTTCACACATCTATCATTGTATGTTCCTTACACAATGGTCACCCAAATAAATAACTATATATCCATAAACCAAGCTAATGAGATAATAAAGCCACTTTTAGATGTCGCCATTGTATTAGCTGCACAATAACAGAACCCTCCGCGGATCATAAGAATGAGAGTGAGAACCTCATAACATAGGTGTAAATAATGGAGGATGGTGTGAAATAAAAACTTTATTCCAGAACACGTGTGTGGTTTTGGTGTTACATTTTAAACTTTATGAACATGTTCTGGTCACGGTGTAGTCACAATTAGGCAAAGAGGATTGATTGTTCATCGTATCAGTCAATTTTCCCAACAACAAAAAACTATCACAAAATAAAAGGGAATAAGAGAGAAAGTGTGTTCTTAGATAGTTCTGCATAGAGAAGGGTTAAAAACATGAATATTAGTGGATATTATCCCTTCTCAAAATGTAGTAACATATAAAGTGAATATTTCCATTATCTGTGAGGAGCAGCAGCTCATGTGTGCAGCAAATGCTCCCTGTAGCCTGATGGCAAAGAATCTGGAGGGGGACACTTCAGAGGGCTGTATCTCTGGCTTTGTGACACATAGAACCTTACTTCTTTTTTCCTATGAAAGAAGAAAGTTTCCTGCTTTATACAAATCTGTGTTTCTAAGTTTTAGGAAAATGGAGATAATAACTGTTGAACTGCCGTTGGGAGTGATTTTTATATATAAAAATGGCACCTGATATTCTCACTTTAAACCTGAATATCTCTGGATCCATAGCACCTAGAAACAAAATTCAAGATTCATTTGAAAGAAGAGATTCTCCCCTTTCAGGGGGCCCTGGGCAATTGCCACCTTTGCCTACCCATAGCGCCGGCCCTGGCCCCATTTACACTGTTATGGGAATAAAGATAATTTTTTAAAAATAACAATGCATTGAAGAAATGTTTTGGGGGGTAAGGGAGTAAATTAACTGTAGTAGCTGAGGTGGGAATACCCTTTCAACTTCTGCACTTGAGTTTCTGTTAGGAGCCTCCACTGCCTGCCATACATCATAAAAACTTCTTAAATGCTGCATTCAGGCAAGAAGTCAGACATAGTAACAGACCCAAGGTACTCTTATTGTAGGGAAAGCTATTCATGAGATGAGAATCAGGGTCAGAGAACATCTAAATTCAATTAAGAATTATGACAGAATGCAGATAGAAGCATTGAAGCAAAATAAACCCTTTCAGCCCACACCGATTGTGGAACATTTAAAAAAATGTCACAACTGCAACCCCAGAGGCCTCAAGGGTTGGGCCATTACCCAAATAACACTAAGGATTAAAGGCAGAGATCTGGACACTTTGCTTCTCCAAACCGAGAGCTGCTGGATTTACAGGATGGGAAGCCTGAAACTCAGAGGCTTAACTGACAATTTTGGTTTTGGCTGATTTCTGTAGATGTTGTTGTTGCTTTCCTGTAACCACAGCTACATTATACTTTTGGATGATGATTTTCTTTTTCTCTAGTGGCTTATTCTCATCTTTCTCCCCAGCATTGCATGTCAGAAATGCCGTGCATTCATGCTCTGATAACAACAATTGCGGTCACGTTAAAAGTATTATTTACATCATGTAATGCACTAGTGCCTAAAAATCAGCCGAATAAAAGTGAATGATTATCCCATAAAGAAAGAACGGAGCTGTTATGCCTCCTGTCTATCTTTATTCCACTAATGGAAGGAAAACGGTGTTGCACTGTTAGTATCGATTCCTGACCTAGTAGGATCGTAGAGTGAATGTGACCCAAAGATAATACAGCCGACAGTCTCAATCGCGTGGACGCACGCAGTGTGTGGAGACATGGCGCGCCACTGATCTTGCTGCGATCCTCTATAGCAGTGGTGGCGAACCTATGGCACGGGAGCCAGAGGTGGCACTCAGAGCGATTTCTGTGGGCACTCAGACCATTACCCAGGACAGAGTTCACCAAATAGGACCAAATCCACCAAAACTTTCTGCAGTCCCAGGAAGAGATGCTGCTCTCAGCACTATTTTAAAGCGACACTCCATTGTCTGTTTGGAACTGCAGGAAAAGTGCTGAGAGACCCTGCAGAGAAGCTACAATGATAATCTGAATTTACCCTCCTTCTTTCAACTCTATTGGTTGCCTCAGGGGGCCGATACGATTTAAAGATGTGGAAGAACAGGTAGCAATAAGTTACTGCTTCAAATGCCATGTTGGCACATCACGGTAAATAAGTGGATTTTGGTTGTAGTTTGGGCACTCCGTCTCCAAAAGGTTTGCCATCACTGCTCTATAGTAACAAAAGTCCTTGTATGTACAGTGCTGTGCTGCGATATATGGCAGTGCTATTGGTGTTCTCTGTGATCGTGGTCGCCGAGGACTTCTCTGACATACAACCTGTTCCTCTCTTGTTCTCACCACAGATTGTGGTGGGACCTGGTTAAATCACAGGAGGGAAATTACAACTCAGAAGGGGACCCCTACCTGTGTTGCTTTCTTACAACTGA
Organism: Engystomops pustulosus; assembly: GCA_019512145.1. NCBI lineage: Eukaryota > Metazoa > Chordata > Amphibia > Anura > Leptodactylidae > Engystomops > Engystomops pustulosus. Next base: position 58,918,526 of record CM033641.1, on the reverse strand, counting down.
CACGGCCAGGATAAAGTATGGCAATACAAATAATACCATACTGTTTTTTTCACTGATTTGTGTGAGATTACATGCATGATTTAAGCAACTCAATAAAAGTTATATTTTACTACACTCACAACTTTTTCTTTTCCCAATTTTCCCCTTCCCTTGTATAAATGAGGTGGTGCACACTGTGAGTGTTCTTCAGATTGAACACAAAACTCTCTTAAACCCTTATTATAGTCAATAGGGTCCATTAGTTAGCCATTATTGTTTGGCTGGCATTTCAGTTTTTATGTTCCAAAAGCAGAACAAGCCATGGAATTCCCAATAGATTATTGGATTACCAGGACACAAGATACATTTTGTTTATTACCAAGTGGTCATTCAAAGCTAATAGGCTAATTTATACAAAATGTTATATGCTTAGAGGGGTTGTCCAGTCACAAATCCCACAGATCATAAGAATGTGGATCTGTTGTATCCCAAATGAATGAAGCGGCAGGTAGGACATGTGCTGCACCATATCTGTCACCACCATAGAGCTGAATGGAGTAGCAGATACATGTGCAGCCAGCTGCTCTGTTCTTTGGGGGTACAACAGACCCCTTCTCTTAATCTGTGGGTCCCCACATCGGCAATTTTTCCTATATCCTGTGGATAGGAGAAAACGTGATGTGACTAGACAGATCCTTTAATTAATAGAACCTAAATAGCTGAGGTTACAGATCTGCACAGTAAGTAATATCTTGACATGAGTATCATTGAGAACAATACTCTGATTTTGTGCTTAATTTTGGTGCAATGTCAATGTGCCATATAAGGTATGATAAATGAATGAAAGACTATTCATGCCCTCCAGTGTACTAGAAAACAACTTTGGAACTTACTTGATTAAAATATTGATCCTAAAACAGAGTATAAACTTTTTTTTATAAAATGAAATGATCCTGTATTTCTCTATGGGAACAGTTGTTGTTAAAATGTAATTTATGTTGCAGATCAAATAAAAAAATACTGCACTGAAAGTCCCTGGTACTAGTGAAAAAGAAAAAGAAGACTTTTTAATGATCATATGGCGCAAAACATTTATCATATTCTCATCTCCACTTGTAACATCATTCACATTCACATCATACAGCCTCCTAGTGAACACACAGCCATATGCCTTACTTCCGTCCATTACTTATGCTTTTTATTCCTGGGTTCAGGCACAAATCAAAGATATGATTTGTTCCCCAGGATACTTCAGTGAGTTACCTGACTGAACTTGTGGAGTGGCAAGGAGTTCTCAAGGTTATATTTTTCTCACCAGCATGAATTTTCTACATTTCTAAGACTCCTCTCCAACCTTTCTTACGAAAACATACTTGTGGAGTTATAAAGTTTTCACAGTCTCCCTTTCTAAGATTCAACATGAATATCTCTGATCTCTTCCACTAAGTCAGTGACGGAAAGCAGCATGGAATCAGAAAAAGGATGTCCTTAAAGCCTCAGCAGGACATTAACCACCGAGATACACTGGTTCAGTATTGTGTTCAGACACCATGTAGATCTTCTCATCTGTTCAGCAGTAATGGGGCCAAATCACTGCACAGTATGGAAGAATCCTCAATTATCTCTGATACTATCCATGTATAAACCCACATTATATTGTTGCGTGGAGACTAAATATACTTTAACCCTTGCCTGTCCTGTATCATAATCTGTACTGGATCTTGAAATCTCATAAAGTAGTGGGATATAAATTGTATATATATATTAAATTGCAAAATTTGCAATAATTGACAACAATTAAGTTTGTACATCTATTGTAAGTAGTATAGGTCCTATTGTGAAAAACTATACATGGTTGTGTCAAATATCTAGTCTTTATAAGAAACCAGTAAAAAAAAGAATGCTAAAGCTAAAGATGAGATTCAGATGCTTCTTTCAGGTATGTGGCTATGTAGATATATTTGACACATGTGCAGGAGTTTTTCTTTACTATATGTGAATAGAGTCTAAAGACTCTTTTTTTTAACGAAACTTATTTTTGTAAGGATATGATGAACACATAAGGGTCCTTTACACATGAGGCATTGCAGCAATCAAGTTTCATTAGTGCAAAACTGATAAATTCCATCAGTATTTTATACGGTTTTTATCAGATTTTGTTCAGTGTATCAGTGTTCACATACAATTTTGATCAGTTGAATTTGGTTTATTGGACTATCGCAATGGATCAATGAAAGCGATTTTTCCCTATAGATCATTTGTAGGGAATTTTTCTTGTGCGGTCACTGCAAAAATAGACTGCTGAGAATTCACACATGTGCAAGCATGAGTTGAAAAAAAACTATGTCTATAAAAAAAAAACATTTAATAGAATGGGTCAGTGGTTGAATCAAGCCTCACATGTCACTAACATGAACAGAATGTGCATCAAAACATTTGATATGAAATGGCTCTAAGTATCTGGTACTTATATGGGTAAGGGGTTCATTATAAATGTGGAATTATATAGTGCACCATGTTTATGTATGTGGCTATAGCAATAAATTAAAATTAAAAAAAATGCCACCAATTGGTAGGAGCAGACTATGTACATTTTGTAGAATTATTTTATTTTTTGTTATTTTTTATTTCTCAAAAAAAGGTTTACTCTGAATTGTAGCTCATATTTCCCAGATTTCTGAATGCTGGGTAATAGATCAATTCTTTGCCCCATATAAAGATGTCAAGAAAAGATAATGTCTATGGAAGAATAAAGAAGCTGCAGGTAGTTGTCTTCCATTACAATAGAAGTGACATGTAAGTATACAATATGTACAGAAGGGTGATGATAATAAATTGTGTGTCATTCCGTTCATCACAAACTCTGCTTGACAATAATTATTTAAAATTGATTATAATAACAAAAGACCTGAAAATGACTTTACTCAGTACTATACAAATCAGATCCTTCAAGCTGATAATAACTACATTAAGATCAATTTAAGTTTCAAAGTCCATGAAACCTCTCCAGATGCTCGATAAGCATAAAACACCAATAAATAGAAGAGTCGTTCTACTTACCACGAGAGCATGTTAATCAGGATGCTTTTCCACATCACACAAGTAGTTATATGCGCCTTGGCCCCCCGGAGGCATTCTTTAGAGAATGGCTTGGGCCAATTTTCTCAATATGTGTGCAAAAGCTGTCACAGATAATGTAGCGCCTGTGGATGTCCTTACCCTTTGGTCTTGATAGACAGCCTTAATTTGATTACTTTTCCTTACTGCTTGATTGGAACGTCTCCTTGAGGATGACAGGAAAACAACAAGGAAGACAAAAAAACACATATCTGTGTTTTCAAGGATCAACACTGCACATCCTTTAACTCCCAGTTTGGGAAATGTATGTCCCTCCTGTCACACCAGAGATTGGGATTGTTATACAAACAAGGATCAACAAGCCCAAAGCTCTGTCTCCCCGGGAGATACCAAACACCCTGATCACGTCCAATAGAGAGGGGACACCAACTCTGTTCCGTTCCTATGAAGAATTCTCAGTCATTCAGTATATTCTATATTATAGGAATTTGTACAATCATGGCAGCAAGTAGTGCATCATCATAGACAGATAACAACTATGACATGATCGAATGCATATGATTCCCCTGCTGGTCCATCATTACTTCTTTAGTTACTTTTTTTAGAAAAAGGAAACTAGATACTTTTAAAGAGGACCTTAACCATCCATCAATACAACATCTCTACACTTCAGATCCGTCTACGACGTTTGTGGCCAGAGCGTGTGAGTAATTAAATGGGTGTGCCATATTCCAGGATAAGTCCGTATTTTTTTCGGACTAAAGGGGCACAAAAAATCCTTTTGATTTTCTCAGAAATCAAAGGTGCGCTTATGAGTCAGTGTGCCTTATATATAACGTACTTACACACAAAGATCGCCTTGCACTGTCACAGTCTGCACCTGCGGTCATTCATCCTTATAATCAGGTTGCACCTTATAATCCTGTGCGCCTTATATAGAACCTAGAGATTTTGCAGGCATTTATGATGTGTCCCCTTATTATCCGGTGGCGCCTTACAGTCCATAAAAACGGTAACCAAGTTTAGCATAGATCCTAATAGGTCCTCCTATTATACTTACTTGCAATAAGGTAAACAGTAATCCCATTTCTTGGGTCTCGATTTTACTAAATATACTTTAACCCTTGCCTGTCCTGTATCATAACGCAATCTGGATCTTGAATCTCATAAAGTAGTGGGATATAAAATTGTAATATATATTAAATTGCAAAAATTTGCAATAATTGACAACAAATTAAGTGTGCTACATCATATTGTAAGTAGTTAGGCTCCTATTGTGAAAAACTATACATGGTTGTCTCAAATATCATAGTCTTTTATAAGAATCCATAGTAAAAAAGAATGCTAAAGGCTAAAAGATGAGATTCAGATGCTTCTTTCAGGTATGTGGCGCTATGTAGATATATTTGGCACATGTGCAGGAGTTTTTCTTTTACTATAATGTGAATAGAGTCTAAAACACTCTTTTTTTTAACGAATAACCCTATCTTTGTAAGGATATGATGAACACATGAGGGCCCTTTCACATGAGCATTGCAGCAATCAAGTTTCATTAGTGCAAAACTGATAAATTCCATCAGTATTTTATACGGTTTTTATCAGATTTTGTTCAGTGTATCAGTTGTTCACATACAATTTTGATCAGTGAATTTGGTTTATTGGACTATCGCAATGGATCAATGAAAAGCGATTTTTCCCTATAGATCATTTGTAGGGAATTTTTCTTGTGCGTCACTTGCAAAAATAGAGCATGCTGAGAATTTCACACATGTGCAAGCATGAGTTGAAAAAAAAACTATGTCTGATAAAAAAAAAACATTTAATAGAATGGGTCAGTGTTGAATGCAAGCCTCACATGTTACTAACATGAACAGAATGTGCATCAAAACATTTGAATGAAATGGCTCTAAGTATCTGGTACTTATATGGGTAAAGGGGTTCATTATAAATGTGGAATTATATATGTGCACCACTGTTTATGTAATGTGGCTATAGCATAAAATTAAAATTAAAAAAAGCCACCAAATTGGTAGAGGCAGACATATTAATAACATTTTTGTAGAATTATTTATTTTTCTGTTATTGTTTAGTTTTCTCAAAAAAAGATCTTGAATCTCATAAAGTAGTGGGATATAAAATTGTAATATATATATTAAATTGCAAAAATTTGCAATAATTGACAACAAATTAAGTGTGCTACATCATATTGTAAGTAGTTAGGCTCCTATTGTGAAAAACTATACATGGTTGTGTCAAATATCATAGTCTTTTATAAGAATCCATAGTAAAAAAAAAGAATGCTAAAGGCTAAAAGATGAGATTCAGATGCTTCTTTCAGGTATGTGGCGCTATGTAGATATATTTGACACATGTGCAGGAGTTTTTCTTTTACTATAATGTGAATAGAGTCTAAAAGACTCTTTTTTTTTTAACGAATAGCTATATCTTTGTAAGGATATGATGAACACATAAGGGTCCTTTCACATGAGCATTGCAGCAATCAAGTTTCATTAGTGCAAAACTGATAAATTCCATCAGTATTTTATACGGTTTTTATCAGATTTTGTTCAGTGTATCAGTTGTTCACATACAATTTTGATCAGTGAATTTGGTTTATTGGACTATCGCAATGGATCAATGAAAAGCGATTTTTCCCTATAGATCATTTGTAGGGAATTTTTCTTGTGCGTCACTTGCAAAAATAGAGCATGCTGAGAATTTCACACATGTGCAAGCATGAGTTGAAAAAAAAACTATGTCTGATAAAAAAAAAACATTTAATAGAATGGGTCAGTGTTGAATGCAAGCCTCACATGTCACTAACATGAACAGAATGTGCATCAAAACATTTGTATGAAATGGCTCTAAGTATCTGGTACTTATATGGGTAAAGGGGTTCATTATAAATGTGGAATTATATATGTGCACCACTGTTTATGTAATGTGGCTATAGCATAAAATTAAAATTAAAAAAAATGCCACCAAATTGGTAGAGGCAGACATATTAATTACATTTTTGTAGAATTATTTATTTTTCTGTTATTGTTTAGTTTTCTCAAAAAAAGGTTTACTCTGAATTGTAGCTCATATTTCCCAGATTTCTGAATGCTGGGTAAATAGATCAATTCTTTGCCCCATATAAAGATGGTCAAGAAAAGATAATGTCTATGGAGAATAAAGAAGCTGCAGGTAGTTGTCTTCCATTACAATAGGAGTGACATGTAAGTACAATATGTACAGAATGGGTGATTGAATAATAAATTGTGTGATCATTCCGTGAATCTACAGAACTTTGCTTGACAATAATTATTTAAATTGATTATAATAAAAAAAACTTGAAAATGACATTTCAATGGCAGAAAGGACTTTACTCAGTACTAGACAAATCCAGATCCTTCAAGCTGATCAATAACTACGATTAAGATCAATTTAAAGTTTCAAAGTCCAGTGAAACCTCTCCAGATGCTCGATTAAGCATAAAACACCAATAATAGAAGAGTCCGTCTACTTACCACGAGAAGCATGTTTAATCAGGATGCTTTTCCCAAATCACACAAGTAGTTATATGCGCCTTGGACCCACCGAGAGGCATTCTTTAGAGAATGGCTTGGGCCAATTTCTCTAATAGTGTGTGCAACAGCTGTCACAGATAATGTAGCGCCTGTGGAGTCCTTACCCCTTTGGTCTTGATAGACAGCCTTAATTTGATTACTTTCTTCCCTTATGCTTGATTTGGAACGTCTCCTTGAGGATGACAGGAAAACAACAAGGAAGACAAAAAACACAATATCTGTGTTTCAAGGATCAACCTGCACATCCTTTAACTCCCAGTTGGGAAATGTTATTGTCCCTCCTGTCAGCCCAGCAGGATGGGATTTGGTTACAACAAAAGGATTCAACAAGCCACAAAGCTCTGTCTCCCAGAGGAGATACACAAACACCCTGATCACGTCAATAGAGAAGGGACACAACTCTTTCCCGTTCTATGAAGAATTCTCAGCATTGTATATATTATGAATTGTACAATCATGGCAGCAATTATGCATCAATCTATAACAAGATAACAATATGACATTAGTCGAGATGCCATATGATTCCTCTGCTGCCATCCATTACTTCTTTAGTTACTTTATTTTAGGAAAAAAGGTGAACTAGAACTTTTAAAGAGGACCTTACTACCTCCATCAATTACAACTCTACAACTTCAGATCCGTTCCACTGTTTGTGGCAGAGCTGTGAGTAATAAATGGGTTGTCCACTAATTCCAGGATAAGTACCGTATTTTTCGGACTATAAGGCGCACAAAAAATCCTTTGATTTTCTCAGAAATCAAAGGTGCGCCTTATAGTCCAGTGTGCCTTATATATGAACCGTACTTACACACAGCATCTGCCTTGCACTGTGCACAGGTCTGCCACCTGCTGGTCATTCATCCTTATAATCAGGTGCACCTTATAATCCGGTGCGCCTTATATAAACCTAGACGTTTTAGCAGGCATTTATTGATGGTGCCCCTTATTATCCGGTGCGCCTTACAGTCAGAAAAAAACGGTAACCAAGTTAAGCATAAGATCCTAATAGGGTCCTCCATATTATACTTACCTCAATAAGGTAAACAGTAATCCCATTTCTTGGAGTCTCATTTTTCCCACCATTGAAAATGTATTCACATATACCTCTCACCCAGGATCCCCAGGGAAGCTTTATAGTGGCCTGCAAAGACAATCTCCATAGGGAGAATGAAATCCTTCATCGTTTATGGGTTTATTGAAAAGTTAAATACACTTTAAACTTTAAATATTTGAGAATTTAAATCTAAAATGACATAATTATGGCTCCAATTATTCAAAGAACAAAGCAAACATGACTCAATTGACAAGTGGACTTTCCCTTTAAGCTTAAAGGCAAACATGACTCAATTGACAAGTGGACTTTCCCTTTAAGCTTAAAGGCACTGCCTGGATTAAAATAACAAATTGCAGAGGTCCATGCGGCCACCTAAAAAGTCAGAAAGAAATAAAAAAATAAATATACTTGTGCAGCACTTTTGTTCTGCCGTGACCATTTAATCCAGCATTAAGTGGAGCCACGCTCAAAGATGAATGTGATAAAAACAAGTCCTAAAACTAAGATCTGCAAAAAAAGTAGCTTAACTTATAATAAAATATCCACAGTGATGATAAATGTCCTAAGCGCCAAACATAACATCATATAACATATAACAATAGGAACTATTTACTGGAAAAAGCTCATTAATAAAAACTGAAATTCACTCCGTGAGACGTTGTATAAAGGAAATACTTAGCGCTTTTTTAGAAAATGCCTAGTTGGGGATGAAGATATCTTTCCTTGGGACAGAGTCATCTTGTGGAAGAGTTTTTTTTTTTTTTTTTTTTTTTTTTTGAATAAATGTCATACCAGAGGCTTTAACCTACAGGCAGTGCGGAAACATGACTCAATTGACAAGTGGACTTTCCCTTTAAGCTTAAAGGCAAAAAATAAATATACTTGTGCAGCACTTTTCTTCTGCCGTGACCATTTAATCCAGCATTAAGTGGAGCCACGCCCAAAGATGAATGTGATAAAAACAAGTCCTAAAACTAAGTTCTGCAAAAAAAAGTATAGCTTAGTTATAATAAAAAATCCACAGTGATGATAAATGTCCTAAGCGCCAAACATACCATCATATAACATATAACAATAGGAACTATTTACTGGAAAAAGCACATTAATAAAAACTGAAATTCACTCCGTGAATTTCACTCCATTGTATAAAGGAAATACTTAGCGCTTTTTTATAAAATGCCTAGTTGGGGATGAAGATATCTTTCCTTAGGACAGAGTCATCTTGTGGAAGAGTCTTTGTCCTTTTCTTCTTTGAATAAATGTCATACCAGAGGCTTTAACCTACAGGCAGTGCGGATGTTTATGTAACACTTTAATCCCTTCCTCAAATATGTAGAGAAATGTCTTTCTTAAGAATTACCTTAGCACAGTAGAGTCTTTCGATTTCTACGACTAAACTAAAGGCACAGCAGCAGCAAAAGTTGACCATATGCACTTATTTTCCCAAATTCCCCAAATATTGCAAATTCTGGCCCTCACAGGAGAATTCCCCATCCCTCAAGATTTATAATCTTCTGCCATAGGGTTGTAGTGCAATCCGTACACTTAACATTTCTTTTTTTTGTGCCTCTGCATTATGTTCTTGTATGGAATCTATAGTTTTATTCATTATGCATATTTGGTAGTTGGTGTAGTTTTATTCATTATGCATATTTGGTAGTTGGTGTAGTGGGACTGGAGCTAAGAACCCAGAGCCACACTTTTTGTGTGCCTAAAATCTCTGCTCTCATCTGCTTCCTCTCCTGTCCTGCATATGTCAGACTCTCTTCAGTGGGTGGGTCCTGAAGGAAACGGTAGCAGATTTACAGAGGTAGGTGGGCCAGTCCTGAAGTGTCCTGAGCCATGCTGCACCTGAATACAAGGACTGATTAGGACTGCCATGTGCCCTGAGCTGTATGAATAGTAAGTGAGTAAGGTTATTGTGCCTGTTCTGTGACAGGTTCCCTTTAAATGTTTTTGCAGTCATAGGAAAAATATGTTTGTGTGGAGGAAGCCTTAGGGTTAACATTAAGCAAAATCAAGTTTTAACCCCTTAAGGACGCAGCCATTTTGTAGCTTAAGGCTCAGCACGCGATATCCACAAGGTCTTAATAATAGATCAGATACTATGTATTTCTACTAAATCATCAATTTAATTACATCTGGTTATTTTTTCCAACTCAACATATCCTCCTCCTTACACCATACGCCCCCTCCACTTCACTACCTATGCGCATGTCTTCATTAGCGCTAATACAATTGCACCTGACACTTTAGCATAAGAAGCATGCTTCATCTCAAAGCAGACAGACCATGAATAAGGGCAACAGACAAGGTTACACCCGAAACGCGTAGGTCTGCTACTATGCACTTTTTAACAGGCACTATGATATGCACATAGCACTTTCTGTGCATCCCATGATTTTTTCCGCTAAGAAAATACTTGATTTTTATATTTTTGCAAACCAATAAAGAGTATGCCTTTTTAATCAACGAACCACGAGTGCTGGATCCACAGAATTTCCTTTCTCAAGGTTTATTGTGCCTGTTCTTGGTGACAGGTTCCCTTTAAATGTTTTTGCAGTCATAGGAAAAATATGTTTGTGTGGAGGAAGCCTTAGGGTTAACATTAAGCAAAATCAAGTTTTAAAATTGCCCAGCCAAACTCTAAACCTAAATCACATTGAAAATATGTGGCCTGACCTGAGAATTACAGTTAACAAACCTTCTACAACCAGACTAAGCTATTTTGCAAAGAAGAAAATTCCAGCCTCTAAACGTGCAAAGCTGGGAGAGACTTACCACTTCAGACTTGCTCCTAAGGGCGCTGTCACACGGGACGTTTTGGCTGCGTTTGCCACGGCCCGATAGCATCGGCGTTTCTATGTAAACGCCTCTGATCAGGAATGAGCCGCCGGTGTTTTGCATTAAAGCAATGCAAAACACAGGCGGTCCGTTCCCAGGCGTTTCCATAGGAATGCTGATGCAATCGGGCCACGGCCCGCCCCACAGTGCCGCCTTTGGGGGGCACCGATTGCTGTCATGGCAGCCCTGAGGTCCAGGGTGAAGTGTAAAGAAAATGATATGTGCTTTTTAGTACATCTGTAAATAATGTATTTTATGTATGACCATTGTTTTGTGAAGGCTTATGATATTTACAGAACATAATAGAACAAGCGGTATCATGAAAACCAAGGAACACACAGTCAGCTCATGTGGGATAAGCTGTCCAGAGGGCCAGCGCCAGCACTGGGCATACCTGGGCAAGTGCCAGGGCCCAGAGCTGCTGGGGGGGCCCAAATAAGGCTGTATCTAATGAATCCATGGGTGGTGAAGGGGCTGTATCTAATGAATCCATAGGGGGTGAGGGGGCTGTTTGGTATTGTCCCGACACCTTGGAGTGTCACATGATTGTGTTACCTAGCAACGCACTGCAAATTCAGACAAGACACAAATAACACACCGTGTGTCATCAGTATTTTTCAAGCCCCGTAGACTGATATGGGAGAGTAGTGCCATAAACGCTGCCAAAAATCGGACCTGCTTTGAGTTTTTCCTCAGGGGTACTAGGTTCAGACATAGAGCTGAGGAATCCTCACCTACCAATACATGGAGCTGTGAGCCACAAAAATCATGGCTGTATCACCTGAGGAAACAATCAAGCCCCGCAGACTGATATGGGAGAGTAGTGCCATAAACGCCGCCAAAAATCGGACCTGCTTTGAGTTTTTCCTCAGGGGTACTAGGTTCAGACATAGAGCTGAGGAATCCTCACCTACCAATACATGGAGCTGTGAGCCACAAAAATCATGGCTGTATCACCTGAGGAAACAATGTTTGTGGCCTAACATTGTAGCGTTTGTTTTATGTAGGTTTAGAGTTGTTGTTGTTCTGCTAGTAGATGTTACTACCTGCCTGAAAACGTGATGATTTTGAAAATGGCAAATTGTTCAAAAAATTCCTCACTTTTTATTTTTTTCAAGAAATAAATGCAAAATTTTGCAGCAAAAATTTCCCACTAAAATGAAGTACAACATGTGAGGAAAAAACGATTTCATAATCGCTTTGATAAGTAACAGAGTTCAAAAGTTATAACCATATAAAGTGACGCAAGTCAGAATCCAAAAAATGGGTCTGAGCTGTAAGCTACAAAGTGGCTGTGTCCTTAAGGGGTTAACTGATCTGAGAAGGAGTTTTTAATTACAACACAACATTGTAAGGGCCAATTCACATCTCCATTATTGTATCATTTTTTTGCATCTCTTATTGTGAGCCAAAACAAATAATATTTAACCCCTTACGGACGGAGGGTTTGTTCCGGCTCATTTCTTGCTCTCGCTCGACAACTTCAAAAATCCATAACTTTTCATTTTTACTGAACAGACCTGTGTGAGGCTTATTTTGTGCGTAACAAATTTTACTTTCCCGTAATGTTATTTATTTTATAACAATGCCGTGTACTGCGAAGCGATAAAAAAATTCCAAATGTGGAAAAATTGAAAAAAACTGCACGTGCGTCACGTTCTTGTGGGCTCAGTTTTTTACGACTTTCACTCTTCGCTCCAATAACACGCCCACTTTATTCTTTGGTTCGGTGCGATCGCGGTGATACCAATTTATATAGGTTTTATTGTGTTTAATTATACATTTTCAAAATTAAACGAATGTGTACAAAAAGAAAAAATTTTTTTGTCCATCTTCTGACGCTAATAACTTTTCATACTTTGGCGCACGGAATGTGTGAGGGGTCATTTTTTTTGCGAAATGAGGCGACGTTTTCATTCATGCTACCATTTTGAGGTCTGTGCAACATTTTTGATCATTTTTTTATGTTATGTAAAAGGTGTAAAAGTCGCATTTTCCGGACATTTGGGCGCCATTTCCCGCCTCGGAGGTCACCGCCGGCCGTAACACCGTTTTTTATATTTTGATAGATCGGGCATTTTGGGACGCGGCGATACCTAATATGTCTGTTGATTTTTACTGTTTGTTAGTTGTATTCCGTTCTAGGGAAAGGGGGGTGATTTGAACTTTTATATTTTATTAATTTTTTTTATTTTTTACAACTTTTTTTTTCACTATTTTTTTAGACCATCTAGGTACAATAACCCTAGATGATCAGCGCTCCACCATATACTCTGCAATACTACAGTATTGCAATATATGGCGTTTTTTGCAGGTCTACATTACAATGAGCCACTGGCTCATTGTAACGAACCTGCATAAACCATGTAGCCTCGTGTCAAGAAGACCGTAGGCTACCATGGTAACCGATCAGCCCGCCCCCCAGAGACGTTCGGAGGCGTGTCGATCGAAAAAAAGATGGCGGCGCCCGCCGCGCCGCGTCTTTTAAACAGCCGCCCGCGAACTTTGCGGCGCGTTAGAGGGTTAACTAGTCCGCGATCGTGCAAGCAAACCCGACCGCGTGTTATTAGCTGGTGGGGTTTTGTGCAAAAATGCAAAAAACCCCCCACCTCTGTATGAAGAGGACTCAGCCCGTGAGGCCCTCTTCATACATCCCTTATACCTCTGCCGCCTTGTAGAGCTACGGCGCAGACGTTAAAGGGGTTTATACACCAGAACAGGTGCAAATATTTCCAGTTTACCGTTCTCTGTGGTAAACATGTGGTTTGTGATTGAAATAAGCAATGAAAAATACTGACGAAATGAGATATGAACTAGACCCCAGAGTATTTAAAGGGGAACATCTGGGAATTCAGTTTATTTTGTTAATCTACCATATACAAACATTTTTTCGATTGGATGTTACAAAAATGTACCTGTATGAAGATAATTTCCCATAAATGTAGCCACCTTGTCCTTTAACAACATGACAGCTGTCCTTGGATATGTCCACCAAAGCACCCTGGCAGCGGTGGTCAGACATGCGCTATTTAAATCAGGAGGATTCATCGTTCATTACCACAGGGCAGCTGTGACACATACAGTAGCTCCCAGCCATTTTATATGCAAAAACTAATTGTTCCCTGGTGCAATCCCAACAGCAGAGGTGGTTGTATCCAAGAACAACCATCTTCGTTTCCATGGGACAACAAGGCTACATTTATAGAAAATGATCTTCACATTTTTTAATAACATCCAATTTAAGAAATGCATATTTATGGCAGATGAATTAAATTTAATGTCCATGCCCAGATGAGAATGCTCCTTTAGTTGACATATACTTGTAAAAAAAAAAAAAAAAAGCATAAAGAGATATTTACTTGAACGTGAGAGTAACTGTATAATGTTAACATCATTTTTTCACATCTTCACTCTACACTGGTTATTAATCAGATTTGGGATTCAGGTCCATAGTCAGGGATATATTACACTGGGTCGGTCACCATTTTGGGTGATAAGCACCTACACTATGTTTGAACGGTAGATAAAAACAAACTGCTCTGGGAATTGCCCAGTAGCCTTTCAGCCTCATTGGCATAATTATAAAAGTTGATTTTAGACATAAGGAGGCCATGGATAACAAATATAAGATTACTAGTGTCTGGATCTATGAGTAAGTGTCCCTGACGAATCATGCTTGATTTTGATGGTAGATTTCCATTAATCTGACCAACGCTTTTACATTGTGAACACTTCCTGCACCTGTGCTCACAGCACAAGTGCTGAGGGAGCAGGGGAGAGGGTGAGACAGTGTAACAGTATATAAAGCCAGATCAGAGAGAGACTGTTTTGTAAAATAAACTGACTAACAAATAATATTCAAATTTGTTGTTTCGTTCCTTAGGCCCACAGTGGTATTAACCCCTTCATGACAGGTATATACATCATATTTGCACATGCACTCTGCAGATAGCACATATATACACATCAAGACAGTGTCCCACTTTAAATGGTTATATCTCCTGAACCATGGTTCCTATATAATATACTGTATATACACCTAATTTTAACACAAAAAAACCTGGTAAAGGCTATAGCCCCCTGCCTCAGGGTCTGGTAAATGGAAAAAATTTATGATTTTTACAATTTGATTGTACAATGAACAAATAACATGGGAAGAATAGAAGAAAGTACAAAAAAACTTAGCACGACCCGCACTAGTCGTGGCGAGTATAGGCCGGCGTGGGTCCCGTCGCATGCACCATGACGTCAGCCGCTTGCCAACATCACCGCAAGCAGCTGACATCATGGTGCATGCGACAGGACTGCGCAGGGAGCTGAAGACAGAGGACCTGCGGGGGACATTGGAAAGGCGAGTACAGTTTTTTTTTTTTCACAGACCAAAGCATAAGCCGAGGTAGGGTTTTTCAGCACAAATTTCAGTAAAAATTTTATTTTGTTTGGATATCTTCAATTCCATCGCACCTAGAAACATATTACATGGAAGATCCTCTTCTATAATATCACACCAGAATTAATTTTTGTAGGTGCTATAGTTCAGCAGATATAACCGTTTGAAGTTAGTTCAGCCTGGCAGCTGAAGTCAGAATAAGTTTTGGAAGTACACGCACCCTCTGCCTCTGTTCCTGGAAATGATTATGGATTGATGCTGTACATGTTTTTAGTTATTTGTCTGCTTATTCTATTTAAACAAAGACTGCAATTACTAAAATGATCCAAATATATCGGCATTTAAAGCAGATCAGAACAGAATTGGATATTTAGGCACCAACAATCCTCAGTCAGGAAAGGGTTAAGGTGATGGAGCCATGCAAGTAATTGTTTTTTGTGCCAGATATTCTTGCATTGACATTTCTCTAGTGCTATTTAAAACAGGGGGCATATAATGGAACAGTTTTATTGGTCAGACATTTACAGACGGTTTTGGTATTTTTTTTAATTACAATTTTTAGAGCCACAATCTGACTTTCACTGCGATCAATTGATTTCCTGATTCGTAAACCGCTAGCGAATATGATAAAAGATTATTATTTAAATCACTTCTAGGCCTCTGGTTGCCAGGAAACTTTAAGAAGTGGTGATCAGCACTGCTGCATTTACGCTTCTATTGGATCTTCCATTATTTGGGTTTTTAGAGCAAGTTTCAGCTGTTGTTAGAACATGTACATTCTTGGGCCGCAAACAATGGTGCGATGGTATGGTGGCAGCTGCTCCACTCATGTACCATGGCTGTAGAAAAGGACTGCCTAAGACAAAAACATGGGCAGGATAAGCACCTGCTAAAAAAAGTGGCCAAAATAATCTCTAACCACCCTAAATTAAGTGACAAGATATTTTTCAGTAACTCATGTGTCTGTGCTGCAGGTAATTAGGCTTTTGTTTAAGGCTTTCTCCAGTGACATACAAGTTATCCCCTATCCACAGAATACATGCCAATTTGCTTATTGGTGAGGCTCTTAGTGATGGGACCCCCCATGGATCGCAAGAACGGGATCACGACAGTAATCCGACAAAGATGAATGGAGAAGCCAGTCCATGCATGACCCATCCTCCTGATGGGGATCCCATCGATCAGAAAGCTAGCATCTATCCTGTGGATAGGCCAACTTGTATGTCACTGGAGAACCCTTTAACTGTCTGATTCTGCAGTAATCTCCTAAATAAGAGTGTTGCACCATGGTCAGGTTGCGCACAAACCTTTTAACCTGTTTTGCATTGTGATATAAGACGTGATCTGAAATGGCTTTAACAAAACGCACACATCTGAGCACTTCGCATTTCTAATGCTCGAGATTACACGAATGACACTATTGCACCTTTCAATCCGGGACGAATCTGATTCAATGTTCACTAAAGAACAGCTCAAAAGCCAATCCAAAAATTAATTGCAGGATAATCAGATTTTGTGGATTACACAACTTTTGGTAGTTAACATACAACACAACTAATGTGAAAATGATAAAGTAGTAAGTTCATAATAATCTCTGCATTTATATAGATTCCTTATCAGTGCATCTAGCATTGGTAATGGATACATTTCCAATTACGGTTATGCCATTTATTTTTGCACAAAGCGATTATTCAATACCTTTTGTGGAAAAAAAATAAAAATAGCGTCAGGTTGTGGAGTAGTTGCCAACAGAAACCAGCTTTACCTTTATCAAAATCATTTGAAAGTCTGAATAAACTTCATATTCACAGCTTTCTTTTTATTTCTACAGATTTTCTTGCCAGCTTTTGTTTAAAGGAAAAAAAAATATCAGTTCCAGCACTAATCGAAATCCCTATAAAAATACACAATTTTATTACACAAAAGGCAAGAAACAAGGCATCTACTGTCAGAATTGGTTTATTTTACAGTGTAATGAACAGCATTAAAAAACAAATATTTCATGAAAAAAAAGTTTTTTCTACATTAAAAAGAAAATTGTGTTTTCCACATTTAAACAGGCCGCTCCGAGACAAAAGTTTATCTTTCAAAATAAGATACATGGGGTCTCCATACAAAACCAAATAAAAAAAAATATGACTTTACATTCTTCTCTTCTGTGTACTTATGTACAAAACTGTAAAGAAGAAAAAAAAAAAAAAAAAAAAAATATTAGTTGTAGAAGAAAAATGCATCCCAATACAGCGCTGAGGATGCAAGATACACAATGGGGCCGATGATATGTAAAGCGCTACGGAATATGATGTAACTAATGTAATAAAAATATGTTAAATGTGTTAAATTCTCGCTGATGATGTGTGTTGTGGTATATAGATATCTGCTCCCTTTGACCTATTTTTACATCTCTATCTATACATAAAACTAACATCACATCAGAGATTTATGTACAAATGTATGTTGTTTTCATTGCAATTTTTTTTCGTAATTTGCAACAAAGATGTATGATGGTGGTACGGGCTATCAACTATTAATCAAGACAAATGCAATCGATAGCTTGGCCGCTTTAAAAAAAGAGAGATTTTAGGGGTACCTTTATGTTTTAATATGTGCAATATGCAGCAAAGGCTTACCGACTATGGAGAGGGCTCAGCCTGTGAGCCCTCTCCATGCACCCGCACCCGGCATGTGACGTAATATTACGTCACATGTCGGTAAGGGTTAATCGCTATATTTTGCAGGCTGTGATGGTCTTAAAATTTCTAACTTAAAAGCAGATTTTTAGTTATTTCAGTTTTAGTGATTTTATAATTGTTTATTCATGTGAACATATAACGGAGGTATATGAACTCTACACATGTTCATATATTACATTTAGAAGGTATAAAGCAAATTACAGGCAGTCCCCGGGTTACATACAAGATAGGTTCTGTAGGTTTGTTCTTTAGTTGAGTTTGTATGTAAGTCGGAACCGTATACTTCATTATTGTAACCCCAGTCAAAATTTTTTGGTCTCTGTGACAATTTGATTTTAAAAATGTTGGATTGTCATAAGAACCGGGAAAAATAATAAATCTTAATTACAGACACATTTGATAACTGTTAAAGCTGTTTATTGTAGCCTAAAGTTAAAGTACAGTAAATTACCAAAATCCAGAGGTCTGTTTGTAACTAGGGGGTCGTATGTAAGTCGGGTGTTCTTAAGTAGGGGACCGTCTGTATTTTCTGTTTGGGGAGCATTGTCACTGTCAATTTTGAGGCACTTTTAATAGAATTTTACACTTTGAATTAAAATTGCATCAGGTCCCTAGCCAGGACCGGGAGCCACCGCCGAGGACCGGGAGCCGTGCCGAGCATCAAAGGTGAGTATCGTCGGAGGGTGAGTATTAAGTTTGTTTTTTTAATTCACTTGGCATACTGGGGGCAGGCTGGCTGTATACTACAGGGGGGCAGGCTGGCTGTATACTACAGGGGGGCAGGCTGGCTGTATACTACAGGGGGGCAGGCTGGCTGTATACTACAGGGGGGCAGGCTGGCTGTATACTACACCCTCAGCTTATACTCGAGTCAATAGGTTTTTCCAGTTTTTGGTGGTAAAATTAGGGGTCTCGGCTTATACTCGGGTCGGCTTATACTCGAGTACATACGGTAATAGTCACCTTTCAGCAGAAAAGTGATTTTTAGTTGGTGACAGGTTTCAATTGCCTATACCAGTGATGGCAAACCTTTTAGAGACCGAGTGCCCAAACTACGACAAAGACCCGCCTATTTATCGCTAAGTGCCAACACAGAAATTTCATTTGTGATTTATACTCCCATTTCTGTCACAGTTTTCATTGATACCAGCACTCTGAGGACACCAATAAAGCAGAAAATAGTCCCTGGTAGAGCTGTCACTTTAAAATAGCTCTGTGCACAGCAAGTCCTGGGCTGTCTGGGACTGCAGGAAGATACCTGGAGTCATCTCTGGTGGTGGCCTGAGTGCCCACAGAAAGGGCTCTGAGTGCCACCTCTGGCACCAGTGCCATAGGTTAGCCATCCCTGGCCTATACTATGCCGATTTTTAAAATGTCTTTGTCGGCAATTTGAATCATTTCGGTAGTTTATAATAGGGAGCCAGGTAATGTGAAATAAACTACCAGCAGCGAGCCCCTGGGAGGGGGAGCGACAGCCTGTGTCGCCTCATACATTCTCCCTCTACTGCACCATCCCTCTCCCTCCCCTGCCTGCTCAATGTACATGACAGGAAGTGGGGAGGAAGCTGGATGAGAGAAGACTGACACAGGCTGCAGCTGCCCCCTCTGGGACTTGCCACATGCTGCTACGAAAGGAACCAGGTAATGTAAACTAAACCAATAAAAACTACTGAAACGATCCGGAGTGTTGACAAAGACATTTTTTAAATTCAGTATAGCATAGGCTATTGGAACCTGTCACCAGCTAAAAATGACATTTCTGCTGATGGGTTCTCTTTAATTTGCTTTTCTGAGACTGACACAGGTAGTAATAATAATAATAATAATAATAATAATAATATTATTATTATTATTCCTTTATTTATATAGCGCATACAGATTACGCAGCGCTGCACAGAGCTTGCCAGATCAGTCCCTGTCCCCAACGGAGCTCACAATCTAATCACCCTACCATTATGGTTTGGAGTGTGGGAGGAATCCCACGCAAATACAGAGAGAACATACAAACTGTTTGCAGATGTTGACCCTGGGACTTGAACCCTGGTCCCCAGCGCTGCAATGCTAGCCACTAACCACAGCTGCCCCTACTCAGGGACTCACCACATGCTGCTGGCATGTGCATAAAAACACACAGAAAATAAAGGGTCAGTCATCCATCACTGAAAATCACAGATAGTAAACGGAGAAAAAAAATACAGATGTGTGAATAATCCATAACAGACAGTTTTCCCAACCTTTACTTTCTCCCCAGCTTTCCATGAGTGTGATATACAATAAGGCCTCATTCAAATGGCCATGTGCCATAGGCTCCTATTGTGACCATGATCTGGCCACAATTATGGACATGTGAATAGGGCAATACTCAAATCTGCTATAAGAGGTGGTACTATGCGTTTGTCAGGCATGTTCCTATTTGCTGCTGTTTTAGACCACTGGATTCTCATTTCCTCCCCAACTATCACTAAACAGCAGGCACCGTGTTGTAATTGGGTGTCCATATTTATGGCGTGTCGTGTAACATATACCGACCAGGAGAATTCCACAAAAATGTGCTGCTTGGCAATGGATCTCCAATACAGTCTACAGAGCTTATATAGGAACCCATGACAACGATGGATTTACAGATAAGTTGTGTCGTACTAAAACCTGTTACCTCGATAATCAACTCCAGAGTTCAGCTTCACGACTACAGGCCGTTTTTAATAGAATTTTACACTTTGAATTAAAATTGCATCAGGTCCCTATGTCTAAACTCCTTAATGCAATTCTGAAAGAGGGGCAAGTGTTTGCTTTCAGAAAACATATGGTTTGTTGAGACTTTTATAATTCTTTATGCTGTAATTGCGGATTTATTTGTACATGTCAAAATTTTAAAAATTGCCCTGCCCAATACCGTAGCAAAATTTCCAGAAACACCTGCCAGTCTGTTCTATTCCTGATCTAAGGATTTAGGCTAGGGGTGAAAAACAATTATTGGTTTAAATGCCACATTGTCATTCTGCTGCATCAGTACAAAATGCCACCCCAGAAAGCAAGTACTGCAGCTTCTTCACTCCTCCATGTGCTGTGTGCTCTGTGTCCTGTGCTGGTTGTATGCAGTGGCACGGAGCAGAGCTGGGTGCTCTGCTGATCCTGGACCTGCTCTGGGTCCTGGTTGAGTTAACCAAAAAACATTAAAACAAAACAAAAAACACTTATGCTTACCCTCAGTCACTCCCGTTGTTCAGAGTTGCCACTTGCCAGTGCTGTGCTCCTGTTTGTTTACAGAGGCAGGCGCTGGCATCCGGCTACTTCTGCTCGCCTGCTTGAACATTAGATTAAATGCTGTACTAGGCATGCAGCAGTGGATGGGTGGCTGAGCCTACCTCTAAACAGGGGCAAGGCGTCAGGAGGCGGTGCAGGACTATGGGAGCGTATGTAAGGGAAAGCATAAGATTGTCTTTTTATTTTAACAATCTTAAGCCGGATATATAATTTTTCTAAAGGCTGGACAACCCCCTTAATTACATGACAGATGCCGCAAGAAGGCCTCTTTTCAGTGACAAACCTATCGGTACCCCCCCCCCCCCACCGAAAAAAAATCTCATTGTGGCAGGCTGATAAGCTACAACCCTAAGAAAAACATGTTACACTGATCAGCGGTGACCTTGTTATCTAAAGGGTTAGAAGCCTGGATCTGATCAGGGCAACTGCTCTTCCCAACTCAGGAGACACAGATAACACTTTTTGGCTACTGCGTTTATTTTGGTTACACAGTAGCCTACAGTGAGCCCCATTAGGGACTGTCTGAGAAACAGTAATTGCCAGTCATAAAGGTGTTAAGGCTGTTGTATTTTCTATTCAATTAGATTATTATTGAGAGTAAAAATTAAAAACCCACAAGTGCTTGACTTACCATTATTTCCTCGGATAAAGGCATCCCCATATTTATTCTTCAGCTGCCCGTTCACATACTCTTCTGTCTGTTCCAAAGCGATGTTCATGTATCCATCTAAACATGCCAAGACTCCTGCAAATTGTACAGAGTTCTATACGTAAATATATACAAATGATTCTTTATTTACTAATAAAGCAAAGTTCCTGAGGTCTGCAGTATACAAATACAATTAATAGTCACCTTTCAGCAGAAAGGTGGTTTTTAGTTGGTGACAGGTTTCAATTGCCTATACTATGCAGATTTTTAAAATGCCATTGTCAGCAATCTGAAAATTTCGGTAGTTTATAATAGGGAGCCAGGTAATGTGAAATTAACTACCAGCAGCGAGCCCCAGGGAGGGGCAGCTACAGCCTGTGCCTCCTCATGCATTCTCCCCCTACTGCACCATCCCTCTCCCTCTCCTGCCTGCCTGATCAATGTACATGACAGCAAGTGGGGAGAAGGTTGGATGAGGGTGAGGGTGAAGGAGAAAAGACTGACACAGGCTGCAGCTGCCCCCCCTCTGGGACTTGCCACATGCTGCTATGAAAGGAGCCAGGTAATGTAAACTAAACTAATAACAACTACTGAAATGATCCGGAGTGTTGTCAAACAAATTTTTAAAATTCCGTATAGCATAGGCTATACCCCCCTTGTCACCAGCTAAAAATGACATTTCTGGTGATGGGTTTACTTTAATTTATTTTTCTTAGACTGATACAGGTAGTAATAATATTATTATTTCCTTTATTTATATAGCGCATACAGATTACGCAGCGCTGCACATAGCTTGCCAAATCAGTCCCTGTCCCCACAATCTAATCAACCTACCAGTATGTTTTGGAGTGTGGGAGGAATCCGGAGGACCGGGAGGAAACCCATGCAAACATAGAGAGAACATACAAACTCTTTGCAGATGTTGACCCTGGGACTTGAACCCAGGTCCCCAGCGCTGCAAGGCTGTAATGCTAACCACTAAGCATAGCTGCCTCCTTCTCAGGGACTCACCACATGCTGCTGGCATGTGCATAAAAAAAAATCATCCATCACTGAAAATCACGGATAGTAAACGGAGAAAAAAAATACAGATGTGTGAATAATCCATAACAGCCAGGTTTCCCAACCTTTACTTTCTCCCCAGCTTTCCATGGGTGTGATATACAATAAAGCCTCATTCAAATGGCTGTGTGCCATTGGCTCCTACTGTGACTATGATCTGGCCACAATTATGGACATGTGAATAGGGCAATACTCAAATCTGCTATAAGAGGTGGTACTAGGCGTGTCGTGTAACATATGCCGACCAGGAGAATTCCACAAAAGTGTGCTACTTGGCAATGGATCTCCAATACAGTTTACAGAGCTTGTATAGGAACCAATGACAATGATGGATTTACAGATAAGTTGTGTCGTACTAAAACCTGCTACCTCGATAATCAACTCCAGAGTTCAGCTTCACGACTACAGGCCGTCCAATAATTTGCTTCAAAAAGTCACTTGGGGTTTGTTTTCGCAAACTCATTCTGATGGTCTAAAGGGAAGAAAATAAGAGGAATCAGATGGCAATCACAAGAACCATTCAGATGTGACACCCCCCAAAGTATTGGTGTAATATCCATTTACAATCTGCCTTTGTTAAAGGGAATCTGTCAGCAGAAAGCAACCTTAAAGGGGTTTTCCCATAAAACAATTAATGCCCTATCAACAGGAAAGTATATTTTTTGTTTCCTTTTTGGGCAGTCATCAGAACAAGTATTTACAATAAAACTTCTTACAGACGCCTTTAATGATTCTTATGCGGATCATTGCCACCAAAGGGCTTAAAGGCTGATAAATTACCAGCTACAAGAGAGCTTCAGCAGAGGTCACAGTGGGCAGAGACGTCCGTTTGTAACTAGGGGTCGTCTGTAAGTCGGGTACGGCCTGTACTAAGATAGGAACCCCCATGCTCTGGACTGTTGGGGGGTCCTTTTCTCGTTATCTGTATCAGCCCCTGCTGTTAGGCCATAACCAATCACCTTGTGGTCCTGAGAATAGGGGATAACTACTCAAGACGTCTTCCCTATGAGAGCGTTTTATAACCCCCCACCTCCACAGCCTTTTTCTAAACACACAGAAAAAGCGCTTATCATTAAGGGGTTAAACCACCCAGCAATGCGCATAGTTGTTACAGTAACAGGAATAGCATAGAACAGAAAAAAAACTCTAGAAGCAGACTACAAAGCCGGGCCACTGTACACGCACATGAGGCGGACACACAGCACACACCGGCTCCGCGCACGCGGCGCGCTCATACTTTACCGGGATTCCCTCTGTACAACAAACCGCGTCTATCTGTGCTTCCCACTCCACGGAGCGCGGCTAGGGACAATCTTCATCAGGAGGCGAAGCTCTTTAGCAGACGAGGGGAGGGGTAAATGCAGGTAGCGTTGTGTCTGGAATGCTACGTCAATACCCTACTAGTCACGTGCTCTCCTACGGTCACGTGATCCATTCTGCGATTTCCTCTCTAGTCCTGAGCGGCGCGCGCGGCCTCCACAATGACGTAGTTTCTCACTGAGTATAAATATTATCTCCGATAAACATCTCACTGTGTCTTTATAACCTTATTTTTTTGTTTCTGCCAACAGGAGGCTCATGTTACAGAGCAGGAGGAGCTGCGCATATTGTACATAGTATCCTAGCTACATGCATCATGTTATAGAGCAGGAGGAGCTGAGCAGATTATACATAGTGTCTTAGCAGCAGGCATCATGTTATAGAGCAGGAGGAGCTGAGCAGATTATACATAGTGTCTTAGCAGCAGGCATCATGTTATAGAGCAGGAGGTGATGATCAGATTGTACATGGTGCAATCAGGAGGAGCTGAGCAGGTTGTACTTAGTGTACTGTAGTGTTTGCATAGTGATTGTACACAAAATTTGCAATTAAAATCCGAATACGCCAACTTGTAGTGTTGTAGAGGGGCGCTGTTTTTCACACGAAACAATGCCAAGCCAAAACAATGTCGGACCTAGCGTAGTTTTGCCGAACGGGTACGCTGCCCACCGGATGCATCAAGATGCCTAAGCCTCTTGATGTATCTGATAGGGGAGTGGGGAGGAGAGTGGTAGCCGCTATCATACACTAGCGCAGGCATATAATACGTCTCCCCCATTATCTTTAATCTGATCTAACGACCGTGATCGATGCTGGCAGTGGTGCTCGCAGTGGGTGTTATGTGGTGATGTTGCTTGTCATAAGAAGGGTTGTAGTGGAATGAAGCAAGTATATATTTTAATAAGCTGAATTTCTTTTTTTGGGGAGGGGCGGTGGGCTGTATATATACTGAGAAACAAAAGAAAAAAAAAGCTTGTGCAAATGATAGGAGATAGGTTCCTTTTCTTTTTGTGATTTCTCAAAAAATGGTCCAGCAGATATCTTGGACAAATCCATGTTTGTGTTGTGTATAATGGGAACTGCAGCAGCCGACATTAACCCGATATGTGCAATACTGTTGATGTGCACCACCATATTGAATGGAATATTAAATACTTCCACTAGGAAGTACAATTAAGAGATGGCAAACTACAAAAATAGACACACAAAAACAAAAGGGTTGAAAGGAGTTAAAATACATTTAAAGTCACTACCTCACGCTGAGGGTTGGCTAGTGCCTTATCTGCCTAGGTCACCAAAATGCCTTGTCCTGTCCCTGGTTATATTGATCTGTATATAGAGATTTTTATTTTGAAACAATGAATGTTCATTATCTGTTTGTAAACATACACTGGTATTTGTGTAGTGATAGAATATAAAAATACATACAAAGAACCACAAGTTCTATGCAACTCTGCAATCTGGTATATCTCTTCATAAAAATCTTTTTATGTGTGTGTGTGGAGGGGAGGGGGGGGGGGGGTGGTTTGCCCGAACTTTAAATTGGTGTCCACTAGCAGTACATATTATATTCATCTAATTCGTGCGGTCGCACATCGATATTGGGTGCTGTTAAGGATTAGGGTTCCCACCCCGATAATATCCAAGTACAAGTAAATCCAAGCACTCCGTACGTGTTTTTGATGCCAGAAAGTGATACTTTATTATATTTATACAGAAGTGATCAAAAGGTGTGACGTTTCGACCTACACTCAGGTCTTTGTCAAACACTGAAAGACATAAAGGCAATTGTACATAAATATTTACATATATACATAAATGCGTTGGTAGGATCATAAATGACCATGGTGGTATAAGGTATGCGGAGAGAGGGAGGCAATATCCTATGCTGACACCAGGTAAGAACATGTAGCCAGACTGGACTCCTGAATGGCAGGGTCTAGCTGCATAAGGTGAATGGGACCACATAGTCATTAAGCGGGTACAGGTTAAATAAATCAATAAATCATCAACATCATCATAGAAAGAGAATCCAACATTTGGGTGCAAAGTGGGGCTTTTGAAGCATGGGGTAGGAGGCAGCAGTAGATTGATAGTGGATGCTACTATGACAAGCCTGAAAATATAAGAAAACATGGCTAGTTACCGATCTGGATGGAAGACACCTCCAACAGAATTCAGAATACGTGACCTTGAACGAACCTCTAAGAGGTTAACAAACTATGAACTACACTGCGCAACCCTGGTAGAATATATCAAGGTTGAAAGGATACCACGTGGCCTGCGGGTACCACTGCGAACTACAATATTTAGTGACAACACTGAATATTGTAAACAATTTGAATCCATATTAAATAAATGTGCTTTTGATCTTATGACACTAACTGTCTCTAATCTCCACAAAGAAATAGAAGAATTGAAACAACAAGTCACCACCATAGAACAACAGTTATCGGATACACTTGCGGCAGAAGAATTCACACAACAGAAAGAACAACTCTCCAAACACCTCAGCGAACACCGAAAACTCGTCGAGGCTACCAAAAGACGCAAATTCCTCCGTGACACCGAAGATTACAGACAAAAACGAGTCTACAAATGGCACGACAACTACTCTTCCAGACAAGGTCGACATCACAGCAGACCATCATCCAGAGAGTCATCACTTTCGGACTCAGGTCCAGAGAGCTCCACATACCAACGTCAGCAGCATTTTTTAGACCAACACTCACGTCCAAGAGGAAGAAGACGAGGAGGGGCCACAGGCGGACCACCCAGGGAAGGACCCACGATGACAACACGCTCCCAGGTAGGAACTGTCCTAATCCCCAATCCCTTACCGTCAATATATCCTCCCACTCACTAAGTCCCGCACAGATAGAACTACTACAGAAAGGTCTATCCTTCTGCCCCACGTATCAGTTTGATACGTTTCAATTGGACATGGACCTCCAGAGGTTTTTCCGCACCATCAGACTCAAAGGATACTTCCAGGAGTCTGAGAACCCACGACATCCCTTGGTAGATAATACTGACTCCATGATAGATATCAGGAATCTGGGCCTGAGGAACAGAAGCACATTCATGCCACCCAAGTCCATTCCCGCCATCGAAACATACATCCGCATGGTCACCAAGGACATCGAGAAGTTTCGTGGTGACCTCAACCGCGGTCATTACAAAACTCAGAGCAACATGTCAGCCACGGACAGACAAGCACTACGTGCATTACTACAGAACAAGGAGGTTATTATCAAACCCGCCGACAAAGGCGGAGCACTGGTAATAATGGACAAACGAGACTACGTGGATGAATGCCTACGACAATTAAACGAGGAACACATATATCGCAAACTATCCAAAGACCCTACGCCCGATATCAAATCCCTGATCCAAAACACTCTAGACAAATACTTAGAACAGGGCCACATCTCAACAACCACTTCCCGTTTTCTCACTAATCCCCATCCAGTCATACCAGTCTTCTATACCCTCCCCAAGATACACAAACGGCTCAACAAACCACCAGGTAGATCCATCGTGGCTTCAACAGACTCCATTCTATCTCCATTATCCATCCTCCTGGAAAAAGTTCTCACACCTCTAATCCGCAGCACTCGGTCATTCTTACTTGACACCTCATCATTCCTCCATCTCATTCGCACACTTGATCCTATCCCCTCCTCGGCCAGACTAGTCACATGGGATGTGACTAGTCTCTACACATCCATCCAACACAACAAGGGCATTCTAGCCATCACCGAGCTACTGACTGAACACTCCTTCGAAGCATCCAAAATCTCCTTCTACACGGACCTCCTCACTCTAGTCCTAGAACAGAACTATTTCATGTTCCAAGACCAATTCTACCTCCAACTACAAGGGACGGCCATGGGCTCAAATGTAGCACCCCCTTATGCCAATTGCTTCGTGGACCATTTTGAGAGACGCTTCATTTACAACCATCCTCTCTTCATACAGCACACCATCATGTATAAGAGATACATTGATGATATCTTCTGCATCTGGGACGGCCCACCTGAGACACTCCTCCAGTTTCACCACCATATGAACTCCATTTACTCCGAACTACAATTCACATTACATCACGACCCAGTCACCATTAGTTTCCTGGACACCACCGTTACCCTCCACGACTCAGGGCTCCTGGTTACTGATCTTTACCGCAAAGACACAGACCGCAATAGTCTCTTACACTATACCAGCTGCCATTCCCCCACAACCATCCAGGCCATACCACGTTCACAATTTACCCGTGTCAGACGCCTAGTCAGCGATATCAATACACAAAACACCCGCCTTGTCGAAATGGCAGATAGATTCAGAGAAAGGGGATATCCGGAGCAGGTCATCACGGGTAGCATGACAGTACGCCACACCACCCCCAACACCACTCCCCCTCACCCCAGAATACCATTTGTACATACATACCATCCAGTCTCCAACAAAGTACTTCGCATCCTCAGAAGACACTGGTCAGTTCTGACCAGGGCCCTACCTGAAATTCCAGAATTCCAGCAACCTCTCCTACCGTGTAGAAAACGCCCCAAAAATCTCAGGGACTCCCTCATTCGAGCTGACATAGGCTCCAACACACACACAACACGACAACAATTTCTCCGCACACCCAAGAAGGGCACATTCCCATGTTTATCTTGTTCACAATGCACCAACGTTCTTAAAGGCAGTACATTCTCCCATCCCCACACTGGTCAAACATATCCCATCAGAGACTTCTTCACTTGCGACACAAATTTTGTCGTGTACCTCATCAAATGCCCCTGTGGCCTAATTTACATAGGTGAAACCACCCAAAGAGTCGGCGATCGGATAGGGCAACACAAGTCCACCATCAGGACCAACAACTTACTATTACCTGTTCCAGCCCATTTCCAGAGTAGGCGCCATAACGTATCCCAACTACGGTTTCAAGTCCTTGAACATGTACCTAAACCGAGGAGAGGTGGAAACCGTATACTATTGTTGAAGAAACGTGAATCTTATTGGATTCACACCTTGCAGAGTCTAGAACCACGTGGGATGAACAGAGACTATGAAATTTCTAGCTTTATCTGATGTAAACTGTTATATGATTGTTGTTATTATATGATTATACTAACATGCTTTCTATCTTTCCTTCCCAGAGACCTTAGAAACCATACTTTTCTACAGTGGTAAGATCTCCTACGCACAACCCGCTTTCCATCTTTTATACACTCAATCTACCCCACGTCTCATAGCACCATACCTTCCCCAACATAGACACACCATACTCCGGAATAGACAATTTTACCTATATAACCCCACATCACATCATCCATATCATACTGCATTTACCATTCACTCGATAAGCTCGTGGTATTACTAGCGCAGCCATCACCATGGCAACGCGCTTACACACAGCCCGACATCTACAGAGGCGGACCTACTCACTTGAGTCAACTCCTCCCCTCCACGCCTCCATTATACTTACCCCATGACTCATCCGAGCTCCTCCTCTATTCACCGCCACTCCTACACGTCACGTGACTGACACGTGACCATCACGTGATCACCGCATCACACTAAGGGGGCGTTCCTTAGCCCTTTTAAACCCTTACACGGCGGCACACATCAGCAGACTGCCTACAGACACATAGTGTCAATACCGGACGCTCACCAGCACAGCCAGCCTAACCCTGTCTTCCATCCAGATCGGTAACTAGCCATGTTTTGTCTTGTCCTACCACGGGATGGGTGAGATCTTTACGATTTTCTATCTCACATTGTATTTCCCCATCTTGAGTCTATAGATTTGATGCTGTATGTGTTTGCACTAGGATATTTTCCTCTCTACAGGTTGTCTAGATTCACCTTACAACAATCTGAGTTTATATACCTTGTGCTGTTTGTGTTTGCATCATATTGTGATGGTCATTGTACCCCCTAGACCTACCAATAATCAGACCGTGGTCAGCATTGTTTATCTTACCACTTGTGATAGTTTTTGTTAGCATCTTTTAAATTTAATATTAAAAGTTATATTTTATATGCCCTCACCAATTTGTGTTTGATTCTGATCAGGGATGGTGTATTCTTTGGCCTTTTCTATGGTATTTTTTGTTATATGGAATTAGGCTCCTACTGAGACTTTTTTGACCTAGAGAATCATGTACAGTTCTGGCCCACTCACCATAATGTCTGGAGTAACTAATCTAGTATGATGTGCTGTTCCCAGAGCTAAGGAGAGGCGCTGTGGAGAAAGCTAAGACCACAGCAATGTAAGGAAACTCTGCTCATTGGAGCTTGACCATAAATAATCTTAAAGCTTCCTTGATATGATTAGTTTCCCTGACTATAGGTTTATAAATCTTATGCCACGCTAAAGCAGGACAAGATACCGTAACTGTTTCGTATTAGGGCAAAATCACAATAAGGTGAAGTCCAGCATTAGAAGACCTCATATGTTGAAGTCAATGGAGGAAATGATTTGTCTGGGGTCTATGACTTTGTAGGACTTTCTGTAAACAACCAAATCATGTTTTTATTGATGGCATGAGATAAGGGTGACATGAACATAGTCTAGTGCGCATGTGCAACTGTATCTATTAGAACTAGAGAGACGGGTCAGGAGGGGAGGAGGAGCAGAGACCGCAGTAAAGGTCACATGTCCTTTCCTCCTGCTTGTGCCTTGCCCTCAGTGTAATGTGATACCCCCTACTGCTCCCTATATGCAATATCACAGACACAGAGCAGCTGGGAGAAGACAGTGACTGCTCCGTGCTGAAGGGGGCGTGTCCTGAGCTCCTCTTCTGCGGGGGATGAGCAGATACATCTCAGCAGTGTAGTGGGGCAGAGAGCTCCGCTGTCCGCGCTGTCTCTTACACAATAGCAGGCGGCAGCTGCACATCGCTACTGCCGAGAGCCAGACAGCGCTTACAAATTATTTATACGCTTGGTGTTATTTTTGGAGAGTATATGAGCCTCAGCATGCGGCATATACGGTTGTAGAGGCGTTATTGCGATCTCTGGGTGCAGTTTTTACATATCACCAAAACCTGTATTTAGAGGGACCTGCTCAACTTTGAAATGACTAAGAGGCCTCAATAATAGCAAGACTACCGTATTTTCCGGACTATAAGGCGCACATAAAAACCTAAGATTTCCTTAGAAATCCAAAGTGCGCCTTATAGTCCGGTGCGCCTTATGTATGGAGGAGGGCAGCGGACCCTACTTACATAGGTCCCCGCTACCGGAGACAGCCTCTCCGCTCGGGTTGCAAGCCACGCCCCCGGACCCTGCGCCTTATAGTCCGGTGCGCCTTATATATGGAATTATTCCATATATAAGGCCTGTATTAGTAATGCGCCTTATAGTCCGGTGCGCCTTATCGCCCGGAAAATACGGTATGTATATATACCTGGCTCCCAGCCAGCAAAGAGCATCTAGTCAATCTGTTACCATGTTGTGCGTCATCATCATTATCTCCTCACTGCTCTCACAACTCTACCACCCACTCTTACAGATGTGAGCTGACCCCAAGTTCCAAGCAAAGCAGTCAGCTCACGCGTGTGTCTGTTTGTGTGTGTGTGCGTCTGTGAGTGTGAGAAATAGCAGAGAGGAGATAATAATGAGGACACAGGGACTGCAGAATTGTTACAGACTTGATGCAGTTTGCTGGCAGGTATACTGACATCTACATTTAAAAGTGAGTGAAAGTATTAATGTAAGTTATAAAAGCAGATTAGGAATTTGTATTAAATAAAAATGTGAAATTCTTCATCAATGTATAATGTGATCTTTAAAGGGAACCTGTCATCCGGAGACACATTTTTAGCACTCCACCAGAGACAGAGAAAAAGATATGTTTTATAGCACCTTTCAATGCCATGTGCTCTGCGACTAGGCCATTCATCCCCTGGGAGCGGCTATAGAAGAGCTTTATTTTAGTGATATGTAAATTAACTGCAGAGGCTACTGGGGTGTGTACTAGCCTGGCTGGCCACTAGGAGCTAAGGATAGTACACACCCCTGTAGCCTCTGCAGTTTATTTTAGTAATATGTAAATTCAGATTAGGGAATTAGGGAATAGACAACAGGAGGAATCTACCATTCCTTTAAGTCCATATGCCACAGCTAGTATTTCCGCTATACCTTTCTGCGCCTCCTTGTAGATGTTTAGCATGAGCTTGAACACATCCTTTGGAACAGAGTCTTCATTCGGCAAGCAGTTCAATATTACTACAATTTCTGCTTGGCCTAAACCATGTAATCCATTAGTTGCGAAAAACCAACATTTTTCCGAAGCATCTAAGGGAAATATAAAATAAAAATGGACGGTTTAACATTTTTATGTCATGAAAAAATTTTCATGCAAATTTCTATCAGATCTGAATCTCAGCATCACACAGTAACACGTGTGAAATATATATGGCATCTGTAGGAAATGTTATCATGTCCCCCGATACAAGCAACTGTCCAAATCCCCAAAGCTGCAAAATTCCCTGCATTAGGCTATATTCAGACAGCCATATGGGGGACGTATATACGGCCGATATACATTCCCTATAGATGGCAATGGGTGCACGACGCCCTATGGGAGCAGTACACGTGTGGTACCGTACCGCTCCTTACTCCGTGAAATGATAGGACATGTCCTTTCTTTTCACGGCATACAGCGCAGTGCGCCATATATCCCTATAGAGAGGGGCAGGGTTGAACAGCGCTCTCCTCCTCCTCCTCCTCCTCCTCCTCCTCCCCGCGCGGCACCGTGTGCCCGCTGTGCCACGGTACGGCGGGCAATGGCAGTGTGAATCCAGACTAAGACCCATATGTAGCCTATGAACAGTCTGATCTTAAGTCTGACAGCAATCAGTTAAGAACATGTAAAGAGCACCAAAAATATTGCATCTATAAAACTAAAAGAAATGTTTTGTGTTCTTACTCACAAGTTACTAACTTGATGTTTACAAGCAAATTTGCATTTAGAATAAAGGTTATTGGGTTCGGCCCATCGTCTTCCAAAAGTAACATGACTCCTGCATCAGTCGGTCTATTTTCCACTACAGCATCTGAAACACACAAGATACAGAGGATCAATAATGCTGAATAAGTGTGTAAATGCAGAATCTATGCCATATCAAAAGGAGCATAGACTCTTCAGCAGGTACCTTCACTTTCCCCAAAGGTCATTAGTAGAGGAGGGAGGCCGCTCTCATCTTCTGGAAGAAGACTGACATCCCGGCTCACACACTTGTCGGTGCAGCACAGCATTCTGTAGTCTGATGCAGAAGACACCTTGAAGGCATTAGCCGTCTCTTCAGTAGCAGATACTGGAGCTATAGGCACGTCATGTGGAGTCTCCGATATCTCCACCTCATCAGACTGCTTTGGATTATCCACAAAAGATCCAATAGCCTGTGAAAAAGAATTGAGAAAAAGTGGTAAGGTCTCAGCTTATCAAACCAAAAATCAGAAGATTCAAGGGTGCATGGAGCACGAACAGGGAAAGGGGGGCAACCATGAAGAAAGTATACATCAAGTTGGTGAATGAACTTTGACATTGCATAATACGGACATTAAGAATTTTAACTGGTTTCCCATGGAATTACTGGAAATATTTATTTTGTACATTTACAGTTTATTGACCTACCCCCAATATCAATAATATGCAGCCTTACTTCTAAATCGTAGTAGTGAGACTCAGTGCCGAAGCTGCAGTAACACAACTCAGAGAACAATACGGTGCTTCTATATCTGTGTGAGCTTTAGATGATCTACCCGAGCAGCGACAAGGCCACAGCATCGCCAGACCCTCCACTATGACCTCCTCCCCCCTGCAGTCACAGTGCTACTAGTGCTCTCCCACTGTTGTGAAGGAAACAAATCTGCACCCACTGAATGCACACTGAAACAAAGAAGAGGACAGCTGCTGCTTCCGGGGAGCAAGTAAAGGTAAGTATTGGAGATGCCCTGTGCCTATCCTGATGAGCGCAGCATAGGGCAAGGAAACAAGAGCCAAGAAGAGTTGGGAATTTGACACTCGTGCTATAGATGATCAAATATCAATAATCCAGATGGCCTCTTTAATCTATACATCCCATGGCCCTTGTGCATGGCACTACATGGAAGTCCACAGGCTTAATTGTTAAAAAACATTAACAGTAGCATTAGCTTTTCTATAGGAAGTGGAGGCTACACTGTTACATACCTCCCTGGATAGTTTTACGACCTCATTTATAACCGTATTTATAACCCTATTGTCACAATGCCTGGCTGATGGCTTACAACCCTGGTGGTAGATTTACTTTTAAACAACTAAAACAGTTCTTTCCATAAACAATAATCCATGTGTATACTACTTAATGCAAAAAAAAAACAAACAAAACAAACAACAAAACACATTTACAATTACTAATAATCTCACCGTGGCAGGGTCTGGTGACATTGGTGTTACGGGACTCAAGTCCTGAGGAGTCTTCTTGCCCACTGCAGCAAGTTTACTTGTGTCTGCAACTTCTCCATTGGGTAACAAGCCGTCAGCAAACCACACACGTTTCTGTTCCTTTGTATTCATTCCTGGAAATAGGATTAGAAAAAAAATAAAAAATATAAATGTAAATTACGTCCAAATCAGAAACATCAATAGCTTTTAACACACTGTCAGGGATCAGTGCAGTCCATTAAAGGCCAAATATAACGCACTGCCAACTTTTTATAAATCTCCAGATGACTGTAAGATCTCCTATACGGAGGCCAGATACACACAGTATGGATCCTGCAGGGAGCTTGTCTGCTCAATCGTGAAACCTCCTTGGCAGATGTGACAGGCAGCTCGCTGTTTACTATAAACCTGGATCCTCATACGTCTTGTGTAGTCAGTAAGAGCTGCTTGTAGCTGGTTAGTACCACAAAAGTGGATTAAAAAAAATAAATAAAAAAATAAAACCACACACACACACATACACACACACACACACACACACACACCCTTAGTTCAATATAACCCATCCTCTACTTAAACTTTGTGGCTTTCCTCTTGAAGATGTATGAATAAATTGACAACTGTGTGATACCATTCCCTTTTATAAATACACTTATCTGACGACTTGCTTTAAGTTTTCGTGTCAAAATGTTAGCACAAATCTTTAAGTAAAATCTGCAAATAACCCCTTATACCTGCACACAAATGTGTTTTTTTATGCACAGGCTATCCAGTCATTTATTAACGTGTAGCAGGAATTCTTTGAAGTGTATTTTATGTACATACCAGAGAGTACAGAACACAAATTATACATCATGTGCTTACAATGGGGCTGTAAAAATGCCATTTTATCGTTTAAAGTGCATGTGTCACCAAACACACGTGCACGTAATACGGACCTGAACACAACGCTAGAAAGCTGAGCCGTGAATTATGTTAAAAGGAACCTGTCATCAGAAACTGGCCTAATAAACCACCAGTATGTTGTCAGGTTGTCAGTTGAACAGCTTCTTGATCATGTTCCTTTCATGGCCCAGGGTGGTTGGATCATCCAGAAAATCAACTTTAAAGCGAGATGTAAGTTAGATGTATAAAGTCAAGGAGGTGGGGAGTAACATTAAAGCCAGGCTCACCCTGCCTCGGAGCACCTCCTTCCCTGTGATTGACTCCATGTGCCGGACTTTAAGGAGATCATTGAACAGATTTCCTAGACGCAGGACTATCAATTACAGTGAAGGGGGCATTTAAAGGCAGGGAGAGCTTGACTTCAGTGTTAAACTCTCCGCCTCCTTGACTTCATAAAACCAATTTTCATCTCACTTCAAAGCTGATTTTCTGGATGATGCCGCCATACTGAACCATGAAAGAAACATCTTCTTGAGGGGTTTCCTTTAATATCCACCATCAAAGGGATAAAGAAAGTATTTTAAGCTATATAAAAAAAATAAATAAATTTTAAAGCCGAGAATGGATTTTGCACAAGTGCACTGACGATACCTGGAGGGAGATTTACTAAAATACAAGTACCCATATAGTGGCGGATCTGCATTAGCATGGATGTGCATGCATCTCCGATACACAGGATAAAAAGCCGATTGCTGGGACCCCCACTGATTATGAGGATGTGACCCCCAGCAACCATGGGAATGGGGGCTCTGTTCTCCCTAATGGGTGGAGTGGCAGATTGCGTATGTGCCCTGCCATTCCATCCACTAGTATGAGTGTGTGGGAAATGACACTCCCTTACATAGTCTAGAAGAGTGCCAGAGATAACTATGCACTATTGAATGGAGTGACAGGACACATGCATGACATGACACTGAACCCAGACAACCGCTATCCAGAATGCAGAGGGTCCAGTTCTTGTGATCATTAGGAGTCTGAACAGTCAGACCCACTCCAAACAGCTTGTCATCCCCTACCCGATCCCAGGGACAATCCCCATGCCAAAAAAGTAAGAGAACAGCAGCTTTATTTCCCAGCACTGTTGCTAATCTATCTACATTTAGGACAGTGCTAATAACTCTCCTTCACTGTGTCTTGCCTTGTGCATGACAAGAATCAGTTCTGCCTGGAGTTTTCCTTTGTGTATAAAACAAGGACTCAAATATATACAAGTGTTTGTTCCTCCTTTGCATAAGTGCTCATGTTTCCCAACCAGTTATTTTCCATCTACTTATCATGATTTACCTTCAGCTCCTGGTTGTTTAAGTAGTGAGCCAGGCACCAAAATAGCTGGCTGAGGAGAGTTTATTGTACCTGCTGCCTGCGCCAGAGGAGGGATGGTAGAGTACTCAGGGGGGGACGTGGGGTTTGGACTAGGAGTAGTTGGGCTCATCATCCTCTTAAAGGCCTGTACTAAAGGAAGGGAAACAAAACACAAGACTATTGATAGGGATACACTGCGTGTAGTAGTCTAAGTGAGAAGATTTCAGAAAAGATCTAAGGAGAGGGAGGAAAGCTTCACCCAAGATGAAGAAGTACCCGGAGGAAGAACAGAAGAAAAAGGTAGAAGCAGCAGAGTCCTATGAAAAGAGTGTGTAATGACCGACATCCTCACAGCATCCAGTACACCCCGCTGATAACAGGCGGCCGTCATTGGAGGCTTAGGCGTAGACAAAATCTATTGCTCCGTGGACATGGCCCCTAGTAGATGCAAATTTGTATTTTGAATTTTTAAAGTACTGTATATACTCGAGTATAAGCCGACCCAAGTATAAGCCGAGGACCCTAATTTTACCCCAAAAACCTGGTAAAACCAATATTTTTTTTACTCAAGTATAAGCCGAGTTTGGGTTTTTCAGGACATTTTTTGTGCTAAAAAACTAGGCTTATACTCGAGTATATATGGTAATACATTTAAAACATCCCAATATATTATAATGAAATGTATAGATCTGACATTATTGGGATTTCTATATCAGGAGGTCAGTGATTACACCAAAGGTTAGTGAAAGAGGAATGGGAATAGTAAGAATATCAGATGTCACATCTACTGGTGGTTTAACCCCCCCTGCCTTAGAGGCACTGGGAATCCACAAGTAAAAAGTGTGGCCACGGAGTGTGATAAGTACAGAGGATCCTTACCTTTAGTGATAGAGTCATAGCAAACCACACAGACTCGGGCTTCTTTCTCCAGGTACTGGAGCCGGCTCTTCTGACTACAGCACACGGCACAGAAAACCTGAGTAAACAAATTACATGGAGAATGAGGATGTGTTTTACTGGATT
Organism: Engystomops pustulosus; assembly: GCA_019512145.1. Classification (NCBI taxonomy): domain Eukaryota; kingdom Metazoa; phylum Chordata; class Amphibia; order Anura; family Leptodactylidae; genus Engystomops; species Engystomops pustulosus. The sequence continues at coordinate 58,880,907 of CM033641.1, read as the reverse complement.
ACACATCTCTCATCTAGGAAATTATGTTGATGATTTACCAGATGACTAAAAGGGACAACACCCAGGACACTTACCGTAGGTTTAAAGAGGTTCCCTCATTCCCTATCTTTTGATGAGTGTACATTCAATTATCTCACGGGTATTAGTGAAATAGGAAGTTAGACAAGATAAACACCAGGTATATAAAAGATCGATACATAAATATCCTCCGACTTCTATGGATTTATGTATCAACACACAATAAAACAGTCAATACAACCTCATATAACAGATTCTGCCGTGTCACTATTAAACCAAAATGGAAGAGAGATGTGAAAAACTAAACTACATCCTTGCTGCTTACACAGGAGTTAAGTAACAGAACGGTGCTGGTAATCTAACACCCTTGGTTAAGTGATCATCAGCAAGTGGTTTGCTGGTCTGGGGTATTCAGGCGTTTATTCACACAATGCCAGAAAGAAAAGACATCAGCAATGATCTTAGAGAAGCAATTGCTGCAGTTCTATTAATCCGGGAAGAGATATAAGGGCATTTCCTTATGATGTGATTTCCCAACAGTGAAAATATTTCCAGAAAATTAAGCCCAAAGTCAGATATTGTGATGCTCAGGGAAACTGCAAAGAATTCATGGTGTACAAGTCAGAATCTACAGGCCTTAGCTCGCTCATCAATGTTCACTTTCCTGATTGTTCGATCATCCATTGGTTAAGCGTGACTGAAATTGGGCCATGCAACCACACAATGATCCCAAGCACAAAAGCAAATCTACAAGAGAATGGCCAAGGGTGTTCTCACAAGTAGCATTTTTAAACTTATCCCCAAAATGCATGAGTTTACATGTTACCATGCATTTGGCTGATTTGAAAGCTGTTTTTCTTCATTGCTGAAAGTGTAAGCAGCTATAAAAATGTTAAAACAGCTGCTTACGCTTCCAGCAATGATGAAAAAATGCTTTCAAATAAGCCAAACTCATGGTAACATGTAAAAAAATGCATGCATTTCGGGGATGTGAATCTGGGGATTAAAAATCTGTGAACACACACTAACAGATCTGTGTAAACACTAAGTTAAAGCAATGTTCCTCCAGAACAATGTAATCTAATAACATGAAATTATTGCTGCTAAAAGGTGGTCTACAAGGCATAGAATTATTTACATGTAAAAAAGCCATGTGTTAATTAAAAAAAATAAGATAATGGGGCAGATTTACTTACCCGGTAAATTCGCGATCCAGCGGCGCGTTCTCTGCGTTGGATTTGGGTCTTCTGGCGATTCACTAATGCAGTTCCTTCCAGGTGTCGCAGCTGTGCTGAAGTCCGCCGGAGTTCACGATCCGTTGCTGAGTGCAGGTAAGCGCGTGTCCAGCGACACTTTTTTTTTTTTTTAAATGCAGTGGTTTCTCCGAATCCGTCGGGTTTTCGTTCGGCAACGCCCCCGATTTCCATCGCGTGCATGCCAACGCTGATGCGCCAAAAACCCGGGGCAATTCAGGGAAAAATCGTCGCAAAACTGAAAAATTCGGGTAACCCGCCGTAAAAACGCAATTCGGGCCCTTAGTAAATGACCCCCAATGTGTTGCTAGTTCCAGAACAGAGGTTATAGTTCTAAATGCATTTGCATCTTCCCTGATGCATTTCCAAAACTACAATGTGTGAACACGTCCTGAAGAAAGAAGCCTTTTTCTCCCTTATGAAATACAGTAAAAAAGTTTTGCTTTTTAATAAAGGGTTAGTAATCTTTGGACTTACTTTTCCGCAAGCTCTACAATGATGTCTCCGTTTAGTGAAGGTGAACCTGGTGCTGCAGTTCATGCAGTTCGGAGCTTCAGAATCAGGAATCCAGGTCGGCTGCCTCTGACCCAGTACACAATCTTCCATTGCCTCGTTCCCCGGTCTTTCCATCGCTTCGCTCACGCTGAGCTCAGGACTGTCATCAGTATCTTCATTCGCTGATCCTTGCAGAGCGCGGTCAGGCGTCTGATCGGTAACAGTCCGTGGTAAAATCTGATTATTTAGCTTTTCAGGTTGGGCAAGAGCCAGAGTCTTCGGCGGCTGGTTATACAACTGCTTCGGCCTGGCACCTCCAATGTGAGACACCATAGTAGCACCGGTAAGATTCCCTTGATTCTGAGGTGGAGGTGGTGAAGCAGCTTTATTCTCTGCAGCTTCGACGACGAGGTTGCCCTGTGCTTTTCCTTGATCTATTACCTGAGACTGTAGCCCATCATCACTAGAACTAGTCGCCTCTGATTCAGCACAAGGTGTGAGGGAGTCTTTCTTTGAAGGAACACCTTCCTCACCAAGAAAAGCATCCAGCTCTGCGTCACTGATATACGTGTCACTTAACAGCAGGTCATTATGGTCACTTATGAAATCATGTAATATAGCGTTCTCAAAATCAGGGCTATAAATATTATCTGTATGGGCTGGGCTCACAAGAACGGGCTTGCACGTTACCATTGTTGGCATTTCGTTAACCGGTTGAGGGGTTCGGTCAGTTTGTGGCGGCTTATTTTCATCGGCAATACATTTCACTGAGGGCACAGAGAACACAAGTGCGAGTTGGGTTTGATTCTCAAGATCATTTTGGGTTACTACTCCTGAGGATTGGTTATTAGGCGGTATGAAAGAGTCTTTGATAGACAAGTCACTGCTTTCTGTAGTAGAGGATGCCGAAGCCTTGTATACTTCATCACTGCACTCCGCAGTGACCACGCTAGCGATCACAGGCTCCTCCACAGGCGGACATTCATTCTGGCAAGCACCTAAGTTGCTATAAATCTCCCCTGCCAAGTCATAATCCGCACTTTCAGGGGCAACTAAATTTGCTGTTGAATTTATTTCCTTTGGCTCATAAGACAATGTATCAGCCTCCGGTACTCTCGACTCCAGCTCCTGCTGATCTTCTGTCAATGCCTCATAACAGAGATCATCACTTACATAGCCATCTGTGCTGGAGGAGCTAGAAGTACTAGTAGAGTCAATGCTTGAAGCCATGTCAGACGCTTCCCTAGCATCGTCCAAGTCATCCATAAGATCAGAGGTGTCATTGATATTTGTGTTACTAGCCTCAAGACTTAGATCAAGAATATTGGATTGGCCTTCAGGTAACTGGGCCGATTCCCTCCTGGAGGCATCTACTTCCTCATTTCCTAATGCAACGGTGTGATCCGGAGCTGGAACTGTAAAGAAAGCTGGGTCAGATAGTAACTCAAGGTCAGACACTACACTCTGCTGGGCGACCTCAGGGATTAATGACTCGTTGCTACTTGCTGTATGAAGGAGGCTGCCCGTGTCACTGATAAGGTCACATATGGGGACACTAGTTCTCCCGGTGCTTGATTCATCTTCATTAGACTTTCCTTCCTCTACACAAGATAAGAGATCTGGCCCAGTGACATTCCTCTCGGCTTGTGAAACGGGAGCTACTTCCTCATTCGCATGGGCAGGAGATGGAGTGTCTTCATGGCTGCTGCCATAAGACGGCTTCCCGGGAGCGGAGAGATCTGGCTCCAGGTACAAGCTACCTGAGGAAAGAGCACTTTGGTTGGGGGCGAGAGGTGCATCACGGGGGTGGTACGTTTCCAACTCGTCTGCATATAGAAAGAGACAGAACAGAATGTTTATATACACATAAAACTGACTCTATTCTGTTTGGGCATAAACATTTTCTACTACAGCTATGAAACAGTACACACACATATAGATAGATAGATAGATAGATAGATAGATAGATAGATAGATAGATAGATAGAGCATATACTTATTAATTTTGGTGTTTTTTCAGTGAATCTACTAATCTTCCATCTTACAATAAAACACTTTGTGCTAAGGAATCATATTAAATGTCAAGAGAATTTTTGAGGGGAATTTCTCAGTTTTCCAGTTACAAATACAATGAAATATTTGACCTTGTAGGTGAAGTGGTTTCATGATAAGCATTCCTTTCCTGTGAAATTTTCAGACTGAACGTAGAGAACATTTGTTTCAGTTTTCTATTACATTTTGGTGCACCCAAGGTCAGGGACACCATCGCTTGTCCAATTTTAGCCTCCAAAGCCAATCCAGTTTACCTTTATAAACTGGACACAAAAAGAGTGCACCGATCTCAGGTATGTGGTGCACAAAAATGCTATTTCGTGTATGTATAAAAATGTAGGTTTCTCTGATTTAAAGGGGTTTTCCGGAATTTAAAAAAAAAAAAATTATTTATGGCTGAGGAGGCTGTAAAAATAATTTAAATGTTTATACTCACCTCTTCCGGCACCACCTGCCACTGCCGGTCTCTGTTAATAAGCAATGGCCGGCAGCGATAACGTATCTACAGATGTGTTTCTGCTACAGCAGGAGTGCAACGCCGGCCTCTGTATATACAAACAGAGTCTGGCAATGAATGGCAGCGCCTCGTCTGAACAGGAGTACCAGTGGAGGAGAGTATAAGCTCTTTATTAATTTTACAGGCCCTCAGCCAGGAATATTCTGTATTCCTGGAAAACCCCCTTAAGGTTATACATATTTCTATATAAAAAAATTTTTACAGTGCACCTGTAACTTAAATATTCACAAATCAATAGCTCTTGGGGTTTAGAATAACTTTGCCTATTATCTTTGTTACCCATATCCAGCAGTTTCTATACTATCCTCCTCAGTTTAGCCTAGCTCTTGAACTAAGTCCTCTCCTGGCTATTCTCTTATGAACCTTGTTTGTAAACAACATACGGAGTGAAAGAGCGGAGGGGCTGCTGCTCCTGGTTTACATAAGAGGAAGGAGGGGAGGTCATGTGACAGAGCTCTCTAAGTATAGCGGAGCTAAATGTGTTCAGTGCTGTGAATACAGATGTCCTATATGTATGTCCTGTATGCAGTGTTCAGTTGATTTACTGGTAGGAAACGCACTGGATATGAGATTACTTAAATTACTTAAAAAAAGAGGACCACAATGTATCATAGTATTTGTGGACAGAGGTAATTGGTCTCAGCTTCAAGGCAGATACAAGAAGAACTTAGTTTCCATTCACTTCACCATTGGCGAGAAAGATTTTTGTCAAAGATTTCCAGAACAGAAAATGCCCTAACTTTGGAAAGGGTGAGTAACAAAATATGGGCATTGTTCTGTTCTGTTTCTAAAGGGGGAATCATATGTGACAATTTGGTAAAATCGTTCTAACTTTGGAGTTGCGCTTTAAGAAAGCTATGATTACGACACAGGATACTTCACCTACAAGGTGTCTATGTTTAGTTTATATGAAACCTGGGAGCTGACACATTTTCTTTTAACAACCTTTTATTCTATTTCCTGCAGAAGGAAATACAGGGCTCAGGTCCCTCAATCCAATCCCTTAAAGCAGTGATGGCAAACCTTGTAGAGACCAAGTGCCCAAACTCCAACTAAGACCCACTAATTTATCGCAAAGTGCCAGCACAGAAATGTAATTAGTGACTCTGTCACATCTTTCATTCATATCAGCCCCCTGAAGACACCAATAAAGCAGAAAATAGAAGAAATTTGGATGATCATTGTAGCTTCCCTCCAGGGTCCCATAAACAGGAAGAATTGTCAGGGCCAAAGCAGGAGCTACAATGATAATCCAGATCTGTCCACACCTTCCCACTCCTCCAGTAGTCCCAGGTAGCACTGTCACTTTAAAATAGCACTAAGCACAGCAAGTCCTGGGCTGTCTGAGACTGCAGGAAGATACCTGGAGTCATCTCTGGTGATGGCCTGGGTGCCCACAGAAAGGGCTCTGAGTGCCACCTCTGGCACCCATGCCATAGGTTCGCCACCACTGCCTTAAATGGAACCCGTCACCAGGAGACCCATTTTTAGCACTCCCCCACAGAGCATAGTACATACTCTGACAAAGTGTTTTTGTATTAAAAATAGGTTTTACAGAAAAAAAGATATGTTATATTGTACCTTTCATTAGCATCTGCTGTGTAACTAGGCAGTTATCCCCTGGGAGGGGCTGGAAAGGAGCAGTTCCCCCCCCCACCCTTGGGAAAAAGCTTCTCCATGTGTCCTTTTCAAATATATGAAAACACCCATCACTTGGCTTAGCAACGCCCCCTGCTACTCTACAGCCAATCCCGAGTGTGGGGAGTTATTCATATATTTGAAAAGGACACATGGAGGAGCAGTTTCCCAAGAGTGTGGGGGGCTGCTCCTTTCCAGCCCCTCCCAGTGGACGAGTGCCTAGTCACACAGCAGATGCCAATGAAAGGTACGATATAACATATCCTTTTTCTGTAAAACCTATTTTTTTTTATACAAAAACACTTTGGCAGTGTGTGTACTATGCTCTGTGGGGACTGGGGGAGTGCTAAAAATGGGTCTCCTGGTGACAGGTTCCCTTTAATAGTCCAACGTCATCACTATAGGTAGACAATGGTATTAGTGGAGGAGACATGGATATAACTATTGATGCAAGTGGTGCCGCAAGACAGAGAATGTCATCAGAAGTTCTGAAAGATGACCCAATGATTGCAGCAAAAGAAAAATGTATTAGTGTAAACTTGGGGCCTTATACTTATACTGGTAAACTGTGGTATTTGTGGGCATCTCCATAAACATAAAGCCTCACCTGTATTCTGCTCAAAATCATCAAGCAGCTTATCCAAATCAACAACTGCTGCTTGAAAGTAAGTATCCATCTTCCTATGTATTCACAATGCGTCTTCTTTGGCACCTGTAATAAAACAAATGACAGTTTCTAAAATATGTATTTCTGGCACTTATTCCAGAAATTTATGGCACACCATTATGTGTTATGATGTCAATAATGTCAGATGTGGGTCTCATCTCTGGATCTCGAGTGTGGACATAAGAGACCCCCATTTTTTCAGTCACCTAAAAAGAGGTGGATATGAACACGAGGCTTTCAACATACATTTCTAAGGGAGATTGGAAAACTCTAATGTGGAAGCAATAACCACTTCTCCAATCACACCATGATCCCCCTTTAACTCCTAAGATTGTTGGGTCCTTTTCCTATAAGAAATGTATCACTTAACTATTGGGGATGCCATAAATGTCTCAAAAATATACAAGATTTTTTACTGATCAACAGATAAAATACAAGTTTAATGGATTTGCCGGGATCCAAAACATTGAAGCAAGTTGTCAGTTAAGTAGGGGTAAGATTTACATTGCTCCTACAGCAGTTTTCTAGCGTAGAAGCAGTAAAATAGATGCAAATTCTACCACAGTGCAAGAATCTGCGATTATAATAGCGACTACGCCACCTCCCCACCATATGGGTGTGGAGGGTGCTTAGAGGGGCACAGAAGTCGGCGGAGTTGGCAGGCTCAGGTTGAAGCCCCGTGCCTGTGTACTGCGAGTTTTGTCTGGCAGCCAATGTATCTAAGGCTCTCTATGTAGTCAAAGGGAGATGGGCATATGATAACTGCCCCCCATAATGTCTATAGGCCACAAGACCTGATTGCAGCTCAGTCTCATACTTGGGAAAGGAGCCAAGCTGCAATACCAGGTACAGCCACTATACTAAGTACAGTGCTTTGACTGTAAATTATGAAGAGATTGCAGCGCTCATCCAAAGGCTGCTGACTCTTTGAAGTCTAAGGCTCAGTTCACATCTCAGTTAGGTCATCGGTAATTTGAATCAGTTATTGGGCACCAAAACCAGGAGAGGTGGAACACACAGAACAGGTACAAGTCTTTCAATTGTCACTTACTTCTGTAATCACTGAAAAGACCTGCACTTCATCTGTGTGTTCAAGCACTTCCGGTTTGGGCTCACAAATGGCAGACCACCAGTGATTCACAGGACAGGGTCTGACTTGCTGATCAGTGGGAGCCTCAGTGCTGGGACCCCCATGAATCACTACCCCCGCCAAGGTGAAGAGATCAGTGGGTCTTGCATGGGCCGGCTGCTCTATTCATCTATATGGCTCTGACAGATAACAGACCATCGTCGTGATCCCAGGGGGGTCAACACTGAGACCCCCACCAATCATCAAGTCAGGGGCTAACCTGTATGGGCCTGGAGAACCCTTTTAAGCAGATATTGGATGTAGCACTATTTTTTCTGTTATACTTCGTTATTATCGCTTAAGTGACGCAGGATAGTAACGGATGTTCAAACGCAGATGATAACTTAGGGGCAATGCAAACAATGGGGCTTACAGTACAGGTCCATAGTAGTCCCCTAGTAGTGAATACAGTGAGGCACAAAACTAGTTTTAAACACAAAGTCCATGAATTAGGTCACAACAGGGTGAACAATGTTGAATGTTGGGGACAATAATCTGAGGACAAACAGAGCCGAATATAGATATAATGCCACCTACTGGTTGTATGAGCAACACAGATATATATATTATGTCACGTCTCTGGACCACTTATAAAAGAGACTTCCATATACACAAGAATTAAAGCGAGGTATATACATAGGTATATAAAGATACTTACGTAAAAACAAACATACACATACATGTGCATTCACACATATAGATATATATGCAGTGCACATGTGAATACTTAAACACATACACAGTATATACACAAACCCATGTACATTACATTTCTCACTTGTTCACAGGGACTACTTCATAGACTAGTACACATCCGCGGATGAGGCGGATAACACAGCGCTGGCATTGCTGGGTGACTTTATCCTTGTACATGGCCCCCGTGTACAGTGTATGGCGCGGAGGCCGCAGCACAGGTAACACAGCGCTCACCTCCTGAGTCACCCCGGCCTCATCCTGTCCCTCTGCCCCTCCAGCTGCGCTTCTGCCTCTCAGGATACTTTCACCTCTGACGTCAGCACTCTCCTCCTCTCCATCATGTGAGTGGAGAACGTCGTAGTCACATGACGGTAAGAAGTGCTGCCGGTCATGTGACCTGGGAACAGGGATGCACGTAGTGATAGAGCAATTAGAATTTATACAGTGTTATGTAGCTATAGGGGCGCTGAGGAGATCACATGTGGTGTCCTGCAGGCAGCATCTTATAGAACAGGAGGAGATGAGCAGATGGTGATTAGATATGCTGTCTGCAGGAAGTAGGTTAGAGCAGGAGGAGTGGAGCAGATTGTACAAAGTGTCCTATCTGCAGGCAGCATGTTATAGAGCAGGAGGAGCTGAGCAGATTGTACATAGTGTACTATCTGCAGGCAGCATGTTATAGGGCAGGAGGAGCCGAGCAGATTGTACATAGTGTCCTATCTGCAGACAGCATGTTATAGGGCAGGAGCAGCTGAGAATATTGTACATAGTGTCTTATCTGCAGGCAGCATGTTATAGTGCAGACTGAGCTGAGCAGATGGTACATAGTGTCCTATCTGCAGGCAGCATGTTATAGAGCAGAAGGAGCTGAGCATATTATATATAGTGTGCATGCAGTATGTTATAGAGAAGGAGGAGCTGAGCAGATTGTATATAGTATCCTATCTGCAGGGAGCAAGTTATAGAGCAGGAGGAGCTATGCAGATTGTACATAGTGTCCTGCCTACTTGCAGCATGGTATATATAGCAGGAGGAGCTGAGCAGATTGCACATATTGTCCTATCTACAGGCAGCATGTTATACTACAGAAGGAGCTGAGCAGATTGTACAGCATTCTGTCCACAAACAGCATGTTATAGAGCAGGAGGAGCTGGGAAGATTGTACATGCTGTCATATCTGAAGACAGCATATTTTATAGCAGGGGGAGCTGAGTAGATTATACAGGAAGTCCCCGGGTTACGTACAAGATAAGTTCCGTAGGCTTGTTCTTAAGTTGAAATTGTATGTAAGTCGGAACCGTATACTTTATAATTATAAACCAAGACAGAATTTTTTTTGGTCTCTATGACAATTGGATTTTAAAAATGTTGTGTTGTCATAAGAACCAGGATTAACAATAAAGCTTCATTGCAGACACATTTAATAATAGTTATAGCTGTTTATTGTAACCTAGTGCTAAAGTACAGTAAATTACCAACATCCAGAGGTCCGATTGTAGGGGACTGCCTGTACATTGTGCAGGGAGCATGTTATGGAGTCTGTGGTGAATGACTACCATGATGATATGTCCTTTGATTTGCCACAATAACGGATTCCATGTGATGCTGGGTGCTGGTTTTGGTCCTTGCTGTCTGACAGGGGCGTCAGGTCTGTGGTGTAGTTGCGCTTTTACCTTCTTTCTCTTTATTGGTTTCATAGAAGGGAACGGAGAGGCATTATTAGTGCGTTCCCTGATATTTCATTTATATGGTGAACTTGGGCCACCACCTCTTCCCATACTTTCTATATGGGGAACACATTAACTTTTAATGGATTTCCTGTTTAATGGGATAATCATACAAGCTGTGTTTATGTGACACTAGAAAGTAGTGACAACCCACATGATGGATAAAGGATCATGGAAACCCCTTTAACACAATACTAAGGCCAATGACAACACAGTAGAGGGCTACTTTTTAGAACCAGTGTATAGGCCTCTTATTATCTTAGTGCATTATGTCTCTCAGAGACCTACCCATAGGACCAGCAACAGAGGACCCCCTTATCTACTGGGCCCACCCTGCAGCTGCATGGGCTAAGTCAATACAATGGATGCCTCTTAAGGGTATATTCACACTGCATCCTGGGTGATGCAAATTTGAGGCCGCATATATGTCCTGATGGCGGCGGTACGCGTTCTGCGCCGTACACTGGGAAAAGTAAGAGCATGCTATATCTTTCCCCGTGTGTGGGGCCCTGTTCTCTATGGAAAGGGGTCACTCCTCCTCCTCTCCAGCGCACAGCCCTATGCCCGGACGGCTGTGTGAATGTATCCAAAGGCTGAGGACATGCGGTGAGAGTTGAATTCACTTTGTTTTCCCACAAAACAAGTTAGGCCCTATCCACAGGATAAGGCATAGGGCACAGGAATGGTGGGGGAATGTGGAAGAGACCCCCACAGATCATGAGAACCAGGGGTCTGATGGGGTCCCAGGTATCTCTGTCGGACCCCTTGTCACACCCCGACATTAATGGTGCCGATAACCGCAGTGCTAAGTGACTTACACTAAAGTTATTGTTATTTAAAAGGGGGTTACAGACATTGATGACCGTAGCGGATTACCGTATATTCCCGTGTATAAGACGAGTTTTTCAGCACAAAAAATGTGCTGAAAATGTCCCCTCGGCTTATACACGAGTAGACTTAATAAACGTAAAAAATAATAAACTTATATACTCACCCTCCAATGGCCCCGATGTCCGCGCGACTCGTCTTCTGGCTTCCGCGCCTGTATTCTGTCTTCTGTAACATTGTGCTGGGCGCCGCCGCCTAGCACGATGTGACAGAAGACAGGCGCGGAAGCCAGAAGACGAGTCGTGCGGACATCGGGGCAGCAGCGCTGCACATTGGGGCCACCGGAGGGTGAGTATATAAGTTTATTTTTTTTTTAATGCTGGGCTGTGCTGTATACTACTGGGGGCAGGCTGTATACTACTGGGGGCAGGCTGGGCAGCGCTGTATACTACTGGGGGAAGGCTGGGCAGTGCTGTATACTACTGGGGGCAGGCTGGGCAGTGCTGGAAGGTGGGGAGTGAAAAATGGACATGAAAAAACAGGAAAGGGTCCGGTCCTTAACCGGTTAATATAGATAGAATAAAGTCTCTCTATAGTTGAACCCATATAGGAACCTTGTGTTAAAGGAGTTCCATTTGACATACCTCTGCATTTACCTCCTTTGATAGCTTCATCCTTTCCCTTTTCTCACCATGCTGCCTTCTGCATATATACACAGCTTTTTCTCTCTCACTGCTCCAGCCTGTCCTCTCCTCATAGCATCTCTCAATGTGTTTCTCTCTCACAGTCCTTCTCACTGACAGACACAGGAAGAGGGGAGGGAGCAGGCCCCTCCTATTCATCAGTGCTCAGGGATGTAAACAAAGAATCATGGAGTGCGTAAGTAGTTGGAATGCTGAATCACTTGAACATTAAGGGATTAGTAAGGCAGTAAAGACAAATTGGCGACTTATTTAAAAGAGTGGCTGAACCCTTTAAACGTTAGAATCCATGAGGCTTTTTTAAAAAAAAGTTTTTCCCCATGTCTCCCTCTCTTGGGATTGAACACTTTTTTGATGCCGTAGAAACAAAGAACACTTGTGTCTTTATGTTGTGCATTAATATTTGTGTGTAGGTATATATTCAAATTAGTATTACAACCTGATTGGTTCAGCTGTGTTTTTTAAAGGACACCTGTCATCAGGTCTGTGTCACTACTCCTGTCACTACTACCTGCTGGAGCAGCTCACAAGGATCTCATCCCAGCCTTTATCTAGTTATTTCATACATTAATCATTATACAATCATCTTTTCTGTATTATGTAAATGAGGCTGGTCACATGGTCAGAGGCAGTGGTGTCACCCCTGTTACCCCTCCCCTCTCCTCCCCCTGCTCATGTCTGTGTGTAATGTATAGTAAAGCATTGCTGGTGTGTGTGTGCTGCATCTGCTGACATGCTGCATCCTCCTAATACACAGACATCATCTACACAAGTACCTGACATGTTCTGCTATAACATGGCTGCATCCTGGAGCTGTTGTATCTTTCCTATACACACACACAGGCTGCAGGGGGCACCAGCAGCCAGGAAGCACATCATTATACAGCCTCACACCATTATACAGGCTGTCAGTCAAGCTCTGGGGGTGTGGCTGTGCCTCCCACTCATGAATAAGCCGGACAGCTTGAATATGCTATTGACTCATTGGACATTTCACAGGTCATTTGTATACAGCTTTAGGACCTCATTGCTTCGGTTTACAGGCAGGTAGAGGGACAATGAAGGGACAGAGGCAATGCTGTCTAATGGCAGTTTATGAAAATCTATTTAGATTAGGGGGGTTATTTTGCATGACGGGTTCTCTTTAAGGGTTTGTTCATTTCGTTAGTTTAGCAGCGATGAAGATTTGTGATCACACGAAACGCGTTGCCTTTTTTTGCTGTAACAATGCACCTTGTACTTCTAAAAATGGAACAATACTACAAATCCCAAGTAATATTTATGGAATGAGATGCACATGACACACAAAGGAGGGTGAGCCTGATTACTTGTTTTATGAAAACAAAATAACACAAAGGAGGGTGAGCCTGATTACTTGTTTTATGAAAACAAAATAACAACCTGCTCACCAAATCATTGGCATAACGCATGTGCTATAGCTTCCTCCTGAATTCAGGATGAGTGCAGGAGAAAAAAACAACAATCCAACACAAAGTCTCTTTAAAAATCTTCAAGTATTTATTTCATATCTATATCCATAAAAACGTATTACGTGTATCAGTTGCATACAGTAGTTATCGCCAACGTGTTTCAAACGCACAATGGAGAGCCATGATTAACTCCTTAAAGGGGTATTCCCATCTTGGCATTCATATTTAATTAAATTCATTTGCCACATGTAAACATTTCTTCCATTGGATCTTATTAAAAAAAATGTTCCTGTGTGAAGATAATTTCTCATAATTGTAGCCATGTTGTCCCTTAGAAACGAGATAGCTTCCTTGGATACAACCACCTCACATTTTGGCAGCTGTGGCCAGACATGCACTATTGAGCCCTGCCTGACCACCTGGCTTCAGCAATTATTACTACAGGACATACAGTAACTCCTGTAAATTTAATATTCAGAAACTTTTAGTTTCCTTGTGCAATCACTCCAGCAGAGGTGGCCGTATCCAAGGACACAGTCTTGTTTCAAAGGGATCATATAACTACATTTATGAGAAATTAGCTTCACACAGGAACATTTTTTGTAATAACATCACATTACATGTTATCACATTAATAGCAGATTAATGACACTGAATGTGAGTGCCCAGATGAGAATACCCCTTTAACCCTTTAACGACCTGGCCCTTTTTAGTTTTTTCACTTTTAGTCCATTTTTCACTCACCACCTTCAAAAATCTATAACTTTTTTATTTTTCCACATAAAGAGCTCCGTGATGCCTTATTTTCTGTGCAACACATTGCACTTCGTAGTGACAGTATTTAATATTCCATGCCGTGTACTGGATGCGCAAGAAGCGCTGAAATAATATCCCTAAATGGTAAAAGTTTGCCAGTATATTTTGTGGATAACACAGCAGGGTGGCGACAAAGTTAACAACTTTGATGTGGAATCCATGAAAACAACCCAAATTTCTGCCTGACACACCTCGTTTGATAAAGGGACGATGTATGGAGGCAGCTATATGGACGACTTTTGGAGGTAGCAAAAAAAAAAAAAAAAAAAAAAAAAAAAAAAAAAAAAAAAAAAAAAAGCCTTTATGTGGCACTCACAAAAATTGTTTCAAACAGAGGACCAGGTAGGTGGCCCTCCAGAAAAATGAAATACATGAAGTACTATAGCAAGAGCCAGTGGGCCCTGTCAAAAAATAGCCATTTTCCTCTGCTTTACTGTACAAAAAGGAGGAGAAGGAGGAAAATGAGGAGGAGGAGGAGGAGTGGATCAATTATTCAGGTTGAGCTTCCTTCACCTGGTGGAGATTGGAAATTCTGAGAAATCCAGCCTTTATTCATTTTAATAAGCGTCAGCCTGTCAGCGCTGTCAGTCGACAGGCGTGTACGCTTATCGGTGATGATGCCACCAGCTGCACTGAAAACCCGCTCGGACAAGACGCTAGCGGCAGGGCAGGCAAGAACCTCCAAGGCGTACAGCGCCAGTTCGTGCCACATGTCCAGCTTTGAAACCCAGTAGTTGTAGGGAGCTGTGTGATCATTTAGGACGATGGTATGGTCAGCTACGTACTCCCTCACCATCTTTCTGTAAAGATCAGCCCTACTCTGCCGAGACTGGGGACAGGTGACAGTGTCTTGCTGGGGTGACATAAAGCTGGCAAAAGCCTTGTAAAGCGTACCCTTGCCAGTGCTGGACAAGCTGCCTGCTCGCCTACTCTCCCTCGCTACTTGTCCCGCAGAACTACGCACTCTGCCGCTAGCGCTGTCAGAAGGGAAATACTGTTTCAGCTTGTGCACCAGGGCCTGCTGGTATTCATGCATTCTCACACTCCTTTCCTCTGCAGGGATGAGAGTGGAAAGATTTTGCTTGTACCGTGGGTCCAGGAGAGTGAACACCCAGTAATCGGTGCTGGAATAAATTCTTTGAACGCGAGGGTCACGGGATAGGCAGCCTAGCATGAAATCTGCCATATGCGCCAGAGTACCAACGCGTTCGTGAGCAAATCAGACAGATTGGGGTATGTCTTGAGGAAACGCTGAACTATGAGATTTAACACATGGGCCAGGCATGGCACATGTTTCAGTCTGCCGAGTTGCAGAGCCGCCACCAGGTTACGGCCGTTGTCACACACAACCATGCCTGGCTTCAGGTTCAGCGGAGCCAGCCACAGATCAGTCGCCGAGATGCCCTGTAATAGCTCTTGGGCGGTGTGCCTTTTATCGCCTAGGCTCAGCAGTTTGAGCACCACTGTATTGGGCACAAAGCAAATGATAATATTATATTAGTTATAGTAGTGAAAGTGTAATGTGCACACTCTGCCTGGCATAGTTATATGGCTGTCTGACTGGTTCCTTAGTTATGAATATTTTTTTTCGGAAACATTATACTTCACTATGATTGAATAAAAACTAACATGAATGGTGAGTCCTGTGAACCTACAGTATTTCTCTGGTGGGTCCCCTATTGAGGAAAGGTAAATACTCAAAAACAGTGTTGTCAGAAAAGAAAGTATAACTAGAAGAAATAATACAAAAAAGAATCCAGAAAAGGATTTATTCTTCCAGTGAGAAACCCAACATAGTGTATATAAAGGTCTTGATTCAACATGAAAAATCTGTAGCAACAATATTACTTTATTCTTATTATTCTTAATATTTTATATTATATTATATACATATATACTTTATATATGGTGTTTTTTATATATAACAGGCAGGCTTTTATGAGACACTTTATGAAGTACCCTATTAACTTTAAGATCCTTGTTGTATTCTATGACACATGGAGCCAATCTGTGCCTGGAGATGAACTCAGGTGAAACATGACAAAGATGGCACAGCCATATATGTGACACATATGAGTGGTTGATGCGCTAGACACTCTGTTACCTTAATGTCCTCTGCATTCTTTAAATACTTCTTACACAGTGGGGTGCCATAATCCTTTTTCATCTTTATAGATCAGCAGCGATATGAGTAGGAAGCTGCCCTTGTGTTATAATCAAGATGAACTTGCAAGGTGAACATTTTAAGTAATAGAAATTATTTATAATTTAGTAATAAAAGTTTATGTCTGAGGCACTTCAGATTCCCCACATCTGCCGTGTGCCCGGCCTTGAGATGCCAGACAATCGCAGTTGCTTTTAAATGAAAGGTCATAAAGTGGAATGATAGAGTTCATATCTCTTTCTAACTCACACAATCTCTGGGCTAATATCTTTTCCTCCAACATTAAAGATCATACACATGGCCTTTGTCAAATCTCTTATAAATATTGCAAAAGTAAGGGGCGATTGCTTTCTTTTTCAAGCGGTAACATTAATGTCATTCAAAACCCTCAATGAACGGGTAAATAAAACTTTATGATTAAGTTTAAAATCCAAGGTAATATTTATAGCCTTTGTTAAGAGCCCAAGCGTGAATCACATAGAAGTAAAGACACTTCCAGAGACTTTAATGGCTTAGTGTTACAACTCTGCAGATTTATTTTAGATAAGTTAATTTGCAAGATACTTTACTTTTGATGGACCATTTTAAAATGGTATTACGATGTTATGTTTTACATAATTTATGCTTCCTTTTTTGACAACCGCCCTATTAAACCACTCTGCTTTACATTGCAGTCTCAGGTACTGCTGAGTTTCTAGAACCTGCAATTATAGTAGTATACATTATTACGAAATTTACGTGCCCAAATTTTTTTCATAATTTGTAGAATTAACTATAGTACCATAAGTTAGAATGTTTTTTGAAAATAGTCTAAAATAGGCAAAAATATATGATATAGCATTGCTGGGCTAGTTTCGGCTAGAAAAAGCGAATCAGCTGTAATTCATTTTGCTATCGATCATATGGACTATCTTCTAAAATATAATAAAAAATATGAAGGTGTTATGGGTAATTATTTTTTTGGCTACATTTAAGCTTTTATGAAGTACCTATATCTTATTGCACTGTATAGTTGGAGTATATAGCACAGCTTATTATTTTAGCATAAGATAAAATTGTATACAAGGGAAGAAACTTAACTTATTAAGACTTTTAGGCCACACATAGTTCTAGGATTCTAGGATTCTTGAAAGGCAACTCCTTATATCACTGAATGTCTTACAACTAGTCTAGTGACATGACAATGGATAATAACCAAACAAATGTGTATTTTTCAAAAGAAATGGACTCCAATTTGTGGACAGTGCTGTTACAATGTTTAGTGTATCTCATCAGCGCCTTTTAGGTGTCTACTTTGGCTTTGTGAGAGTCCATTGACAGGGAGACTAAACTACCTTAACCCCTTAAGCATGCAGCGTTTTTCCATTCATTTTTTGCTCTCCACCACTTTTCCATGCACAGAGCTGTGAGGGCTTTCTTTTTGCATAACAAATATGACTTCTCAGTGACATTATTTCTTATTCTATGCCATGTACTAGGAAGCTGGAAAATAATACTTTAGGGTAGGGTCTACCTCTGTGCCGCACATGGTAAACGGGTTAAGGAGATTTTACCTTTGCAGACCACCTGTATGTTCATACATAGATTTAAAGTGTAACCGTCATTCTGAGCAAAAAAACTAAAATACATAATTCTGCTCCAGGTGTCCCTGGGAATCATTCCTCAAAGTATTTTCCCTCCCGGTCCTCATTTAGTACCTTTTTTGGCCCATAGCAACCAGGGTTTCCAGCTCTCAAAATAACTACAATCAGCAAGATGGAGGGGCGGGACTTCCTCCTGTCACCTCATCACAAGCTCCTGCTGCTGACCAATGACACCAGAGCTATCTATCTGTCTGTCTATCTATCTATCTATCTATCTAATATCTATGTATCTCCTATCTATCTATCTGTCTAATCTTTTCTAAGTTTCACGGCCCTAATCCAATATGGCCGCTCGGCAGCCACTGGGACGCACTGCGCATGCGCTGGATTCCGGCGCATGCGCGGTGTCATTACTCAGACGCTGACGGGCCAAGTTAGCAATAGTGAGGCTTCCATGTCAGAGGAGTAACCACATAGCTTGCTGGGTAATTTTAACCTTTTCTAAGCCGAATATTGCACCTTATTTTTCACTTATATAATGATACTTAACACGGTATTTATGCTTGTACACATTATATGTATCCATGTATATATCTATAGTATATGCACATTATATTGTATAACATGTTGAATATATTTGTATTTTTGTATAGAATGCACTGGCACTTTAATGACACACCCCCTATGCATATTGCACATTGTGTTTCCTATTTATACCCCGAGTGGGTCACTTGTAAAATTGCTTGAGAAAGGTGTATTACACCGAAACGTCGCCACTTGTTCCAATAAAAATCACCTTTATTTGACCTGAACCCTGGAGTGCTGCCTGCCATTTCCATTTTGTATCTATCTGTCTATCTATCTAATATATATTTATCTTCTATCTATCTATCTATCTATCTATCTATCTATCTATCTATCTATCTATCTATATCTTATCTATATCACATCCAGCTATGTATCCATGTCTATCTGTCTATCTGTCTACCTACCTAAGTAACACTCCAGCACAGCACATGAGGGCAGAGCTTGTAGACTTGGAGAGAGTCTCCTGCCATTTCCTGTGTGTGTGAGGTGA